>OX459114.1:71114268-71714268 GCA_949775065.1 Brachyopa scutellaris | reverse complement strand
CGCCACTATGCATAGCATACATATATTGTGTCTAATGTCTGGCACTTACTGGCACAAGAATTGAGATCTTGGTATATCACTGGGTGGAAATGGAAACACAGAAGTTAAAGCAGATTTCCTTTAACAGAAGCTAGCTTTAACACGAGGAATCGCAGCCAGGGATGAGCTGTGGAAAAATACAGGGAGTCTCCGGGGGTAAGATGGATCGTGGAAGAGAGACGAAAATGAACCCAGTACATACATACATACATACATACACCGGTACACTTTATTTTCGACTACTCGCAACATTTGTAACTGATATTGAGCTAACCCTTTGACTCATCGTCTTTAGTTAACCCTTCATCCCATTCCCATCATTGTTAAATTTAACCCATTCAGAATTGATATATTTTATGTGTTATATGCAGGTAGTAGAGTAAGTGCAGCAGATATGGCCCACCCTTACCTTTTTGGACATAAAACAGACAATTTAGCTTGAATTAATTTTTTTTTTTTTTTTTAATTCCTAAGGCTTGTCCAGACCGAACGAAACATTTCAGAAACATTGCTTAAAAAATGTTTCCCGATTGTTTCCCATTTGATTCAAAAACATATCAGAATCATTTGAAAAATGTTTCTGAAATGTTTCTTTTGGTGTACGCTGATGAAACATTTCTGAAATGTTTTCTTTTTCCCAATCGTAACTATTTTTGGTTCTCAGGCAGAAAGTTTGTTTTTTTTTGTCAAGATAAAAATGAAAACGTCAAGAAAGGCGTGGAGTAATGAGGATCAAATTATTTTAATTCATTTTCTGATACATTTGGAGTTTTGCGTAGCCTTTGTATATAGTAGAAATCGGTTATAACAATACCTGATATAGCAGTATGATATAGGAATATGATGCGTATACTACGGTCAAAACCCGCACTAAAAGTCTCTTTGTAGCTTTATTTTGACATTTTAAATAAATACATCAAGGAGTGATATGAATTACTATATCGGTATTGTTTTATGCGATTTCTGCAAGATACATAGCATAGGCTAAGCAGAGCACGAAATATGTCAGAAAATGATTTAAAATAATTTTATCTTCATTACTCGCCTTTCTTGACATTTTCATTTTTATCTTCACAAAAAACGACACTTTCTGCATAAGAAACAAAAATCATTTTCCGTTACGAATGGGAACAAAAAAAACATTTCAAAAACATTTCAGAAATGTTTCATCAGCGTACACACCAAAAGAAACATTTCGGAAACATTTCAAAAACATTTCAAATATGTTTTTTGTTTCTGAAACATTTCTGAAACATTTCTGAAATATTTCTGAAATATTTCTGAAATGTTTTTGAAATGTTTTTGAAACGTTTCCTTCGGTCTGGACACATCTTTAGAAATTATTTCTCTTTTACTCTGTATAAACTTGAAATATAAAAAACATCTTAACAAAAAGATATAAACAAAAAATTAGAGGAACTTCGAAAATAACTTTTTAAAAAAGTGCGGCCCACTTATATAAAATCATGTCTTGTCATCATACGAACTGCAAAATTCGCAAATAAAATATTTGTTCTCGTTGCCAGAACAATCTTTATAGACCCATATTGTACACACAACACATTGCACTCGTACTTCTCCCCCCTTATAATTAGAAAATAGACTCAAGCAATAAATGCATTTATCAGGACTTGCATTAGATAAGTCACCTGGAATGAAAATGTCGTCACTTTTTGATGAAGTAGATTCTTCAGCACGTTGGCAGAAATCTATGGTGGGCCATATTACCCACCCCACACAAGGCCTTTTCACTTTTCTTTTAATTTAAACACATTTTTTCAACTATTTTTGAGGTTTTGATTTCATATGAAGAATTAAAAATGTCAACAGTACACAATCATAAATTAAAATATTAATATTTACGCAAAATTTAATGTAAAAACACTTAAGAAAACTTACCAAAAAACTACAACGCAAAATGCAAAAACATAGCCACGTGCTTTACCGCTCACATATTACTAGCCAGACTCATCAAATTTCAGTGAGTCAAAGCCAGTTGGAATATGTTTGAAATAGATGAACTATGGGGTTTCTGTGCTTTTTCAGTAGCGGGATATTGCGGTGGGCCATATTACCCACATGGGCCATATTAGTCGCACTTACTCTATTGTTTAATAAAATAGTTAAAAGCTTATTGATTAAAATTCGATTTTGTTTTTACATTTTATTTATTCAAATAAAGTTGGTTATTAATGTATACATTCTGAATTTTAAGTTTAACAAAAAAATTTACATATTGGGCATTTGCGTGTACGAAAATATGGTGGGTAGGTAGCTGAGGGTTAAATATGCGTCTACCGCTACCAGGCAGTCTACTACCTGCGGAGATCGTTTCGATGCACGTACTCCTAGTTGCTATACGTGCACCGAAATGAAAGTAAAGTGTTCTAAATTCGAAGGGACAAGATATCAAAGTCCACCCACTAAAATTAAAAGTAGAACTTTTCTCGTTTAGATAAACCCTCCTCCATCATAACTTTATGAATAAATTTATCCAATTTGATTGACATTGGTTTTGTCATTGTGACATTTTTTAATAAAAGTAATGCGCATTATATAAAAATAGAATATATAAACTGTATCGCATTTTATTTGTTTTATAAAAAGTTCAGTTTATGAAATTTTTAGTAAATTGAATTTCTGATAATAGAAACTGTCATCAACAAAATGTAGTAAAGTGTAACTTTCAGAGTGAACAGTTAAATGGCTGACATGGTCCTTCTCCTTCAGATTTAAATTGCCAACTACTGGGTCTGTCCAATATGCTTTTAAGCTGGGAATACACGATACAATAGTTGCATGTAGCACACACACTATACAATTTGCGTGCGATTTCCATACAACCAGAATTTTGTTTCATTCATTCTTCAGCTGCCGTTGAGTGATTATGTCAAAAAAAATTGTTTACCATATGTTAAAATATTGGCGCAAATTTATAGTCGATTAAAGTACACTTTAAAATTATTTTAGCACGGAACTCAGTGTTTTCATAATTATAGTCGTCATAAAGCCCACTTTATTGTTCGCGCCTCGTATTAAAGTTAAAATCACGCGAACCTCGTATTGAATATTTAATATGGAGCTAGACTACTAAGTTTTTTTGTTTATCAAAACTGTCACTTTTATGTGTGTTCGAGTAAAATTTCTCATAGGAACGTTGCGAAGTAGAAATTATTTAGCAGCATACTTAAAAGTGTCTATTATTGAACAAAAATTAAGGTATGCTTTTAAGTTAAAAGTTGCGTAAAACTAGTACGGAGTTATACTGATAAAGTGGAGTTGACTATAAATTTGCGCCATTATATTTTAATTTATCAACCGCCGTGATCAGCTCCGAACAATTTTTCTTTAATTCTTCCAAGGCATCTTCTCGTAAACATTTGTTACTGTGCTCCTTGCTGTGGACATCCCATACACATTCACCGACAAAATCACAAATGTGAATGAAATGTATACCACGGTTGTACAACGGTTGTACGCAGCACACACACCATACGATTTCCATACAATCGGTCGCATGCAACCACAGGCTTTCGATTCTTAGTGTACGACCGTGCGATATCAGTACAACCGTCATAAGGTAGCCAACACACGATACAATCGTCGCATATAGTCGTTCGGGGCTAAAGTGCGCATTTTGGACATCGGGCTTAAATTCTGGAAAATTTACAACAGGTAACAAACAAAAGAACCTATTATTTGGTAGCTCTATATTTGAGGAACAAACTTATACAAAAATATTTTATATTTTTTTTAATGTTTCATATGTTTTGATCAAAAAACAGAAGTAAGTCAAGTTGCTCATCCATTTTGAGTCACAGTTTTCGTACTTTAAAAGGTCTGAAACTGTGCTTTCACTCAAACTAAATTCTTCGGCAGCCTTCCATGGGCTGATCCCATTTTAAATCAGCTCCCTAGCCTCACAGATTTGCTTTTGGGTTATCAATTTCCTTTCCGTTAGTGTTTGGTAGATACGAGGCATTTTTATGGAAAAACAAAAACAGAAAGATAGTTCAGCTTCGGGCTACGACCTACCGCCTCCGACTAGGATGTGCTCGTTGCATCTTACGGCAGAAGGTAATAGCCCAAAAATTGTTATTATTATTATAAAAAATTAATTCTGGGTAAGAAAGCACTGCGCACTCTTACCCACAGAACGACTGCGCACTCTTTCCCTAGACGCTACTTTATTTCATTGTATGGAAAATCTAAGAACGAATAATATCATCCACTAAAATTGTATCCTAAATCAAATACACATTTATGCACTATTTATGCCTCCATACTTCTTATGGGGTATCGAGTTGCCACGCGTTCCTGACACACTTTTAAAATTGAACTTTTTTTTAAGAAAATCCGTCTTTTTTTGTCTTGTTGTTTTTCTTTGTACTGTCAATCGGATAATTTTCGTAGAAGTTGTTTTTCATTGGCGGTTAGTGAAGCACACATTTTCTCACTTAGCGATTTCTGCTAATTCTTTCATATCTGGAGAAAATGGCACTTCGTACTCTTACCCGCTGCGCACTCTTACCCCAATTGTATCGTGTATTTCCAGCTTCAATGGGAGCCCACAGGAAATATGTAAATAGAGACAGGACTACCAATCTATTTATCATTTCTGAAAAAATTAATAATTCATATTTCTGCTGAATATCAACGGAAAGGCACTTACTATCTAGGCCCAGAAGCATCTTCACATACTAAATTTACCGTGATCTTTTTCTCTTTTGCTTTATTTTGTTTACATGAAATTTTGAATAAGGTAGCTAAATTAATTGATACTATGAAATTTTGGTAAATTTTTGCTAACCAGATAAAAATGTATTAACACCATTTTTGAAAAAAGGCAAACTTCTGGAAGCGGTCAATCCTCTGAAGACGTTTTCAATAGCCGCTCCATCTCATCTGCGGACGATTGTTATATTCCAAAGGATAGAGGTCATGTCAGGGGGATTGACATCTGTCATCTGTAGAGGAAAAATTGTGCAAAAAGATCTCCTGCAAAACTTATACAAAAGAGAACACAAAACGTGAAAATATTTGGTAAACAACTGAAAAAAGTGTAATCTAAGAGGCCGCCTCTTCAAATAAAGTGGTAACTCAGAGTAAGTTGTAGCATTTAAGTCCATACCTGGTAAAACTAAAATCCATCACAAAGCTAACCTCACTAAATGAGCAAAAGAGCCGTATCGGAAACTTCTCCAGAACATCATAGGAACGAAAAACGTCGACCAAGTTTCAGTCGTTATAAGATTAACGCGGAAATGGATAAATTAACTGGCATCAGCATTGAAACCCTAAAAAAATTGCTCGATGAAAAAAACAAAGAACTAGTTCAGGAACTTCCATCAAAATCCGACTTTCAGCTTCTATGTGCAGAGTTATCCGGCCTAAAGATCCGCCAAGATGAAATATCGGAAAGAGTAGTACAACTAGAGAAGCAAAATGAGTTTCTAGAAATTCAGCTAGAAATTCAGCTAGATAAGCTCATACAGAAAAATACTGAGTCCAACGTCGTGGTGCACTTACCTGCTGAACCGATCACCGACATGCAGGAAAAAGCAAAATCCATCTGCGCCGGATTGCTGGACAAGAACGAAACATCCAACATTGTGGAGTCTGCGTACAGCGTTCGAACTAAAGCTCCACACAGTTCTACGATCATTGTAAAGATGTCGTCACGAGATTATGCTTGGAGTGTATTACGTAAAGCCAACAGACTAAAAGGAACCAAAATAAGCATTCACAAAGATCTACCACTAAATGTACGGGAAAAAGAGCAAAACTGGTACCAATTATGCAAGTCTTACGCAAAAAGAAGCCGGATAAACTATTTACTTGGGATTTCGCGAAAGGGTTGAAATGCGGCGAAAAATGTGGGTTTGAAGTTTTAAAGACTTTAGTTGGAGACATTTTACAACCGAAACAATTTATGAATGTGCTTGTAAACAATGCTCGTGAAACGTCAAATATGTCACAACATTTCAATGCTGCCAGCGCTATCAAAAAAAAATGTGATTGCTGAGAACCGTTTGGGTGGACACGCAAGTACGTCTTCACATAAAGCTTGATACACAAAAGTCTACCAGAATAGAAATAATATTAAATTAAGTATTTTAAGTTATAACGTAGCTGGATTAAAGAATAAATTATTATTTACAAACTTTTTTAATTATGTCAAAAAATTCGACATCTTTGTATTGTTCGAAACCCATGTATTAGAAAATGAAGAGAAGAGATTTGAAAAAATATTTTTAAATTACGAATTGAAGTGGATACCTGCAATTGAATCGTCAACATTTGGGAGAGGAAGTGGTGGAGAATTGTATGGCTATCGAAAGGGTCTTAATTACGCAGAGGTTAATTTTAAAAGAGTGGAAGAATCGTATGTCCTCGATGTTAGAACGAATAACAGCGTGTTATTCATAATTCCCATTTATTTGAATGTTAGTCACTGGCAACGCGATTATGAAAATCTTAAGGAAGTACTACAGAACTTAAGGGAAACAAATTTGATGCTCATTGGTGACTTTAATGGTCGGCTAGGACTTTCTCAAAATAATTTTGTGAGCGGTTACAAAATACCCACAATGCGCATAAACCGCACTTCCAAAGACGCAATTTGTGACCATAAGGGTAGAAAATTACTTGATCTTGCGGATGCATACGACTGCAGTATTCTAAATGGAAGTTGCGAAGGCGATTATTGCGGAGAGTACACATTTATCCGTGGAAAGGCATGCTCAGTAATTGACTACTGTTGCATCTCTGGAAATTGGAACTTCCTCCTTAGTGATTTTCGGATAGGCATGGAGACTTTCTCGGACCATATGCCACTCGAAGTTAATTGTTTGGTATCTAGGCCTACGAATGAGAGGAGTATAAGGCAATTAGGACTCTTACCAAAACTAGTGTTGAATGACCGAACGCGAAATATGTATCGCAGTAATTTAAATGCTGAACTTGAGCGATTGCGCACAGTGGATATTTTACCGGATGTCGATGCCCTTACGAGTATGATTAAAAAAGCAGATCCGAACTTGCCCATAATAAAAAATAAAATCCCAAAACAAAAGTGGTTTGATTATGAGTGTCTGGGAGCTAGAAATAACTCTTTCAAACTTCTAAAACTTTTTAGGGAATATAATACCAGCATCTTTAAGACACTTTATGGCGAAGCAAATAAGAACTACAAGCGCATTTGCTATGAAAAAAAGACAGCATTTGAACAGCAACGTATTACTATTATAAACAACTCCACATCTTCAGCGGAATTTTGGAAAGCTGTAAAATATATAAATGGACAAACGAATAGCATCGCCTAGTCGCTTAAAGCAACGCAGCTAATGGACCACTTTAACAATCTGCTTAATTCCCCACAGATATCACCACCACTCCAATATGCAGCTCCACTAATTATCGATGACTTCCTAGACAGCCCGTTTTCATTAGAAGAAATCAAAGAAGTCATTAATAAGGCAAAAACGAGAAAGGCTCCCGGAGATGACAGAATTCCATACGAGTTCTATAAAAACTGCACATATGAATTCATGTCTGCGCTTACAGGGGAATTCAATACAATCTTTGAATCAGCAAATATTGCAGAAAGTTTTAAATAGGCAATTATCTATCCACTGCACAAAAAAGGTGACTGTAACGATCCTACAAACTACAGAGGAATATCTTTCCTGAACAGCTCTGCCAAGCTGTTTGCCGCCCTTATATACAACAGACTTACCTGCTGGGTTGAAAATAAAAAAGTTTTGCAGGAGTTTCAGGCAGGATTTAGAAAGAATTACTCGACAGTCGATCAAATATTTGCATTACTTAATATTGCGGAGATATATAAACAGAAACATAAAAAACTATATGCCTTTTTCGTTGACTTTCGAGCGGCTTTCGACACCATAGCGCGCGATGCTCTGATCTACAAACTATATAATATAGGTTTCTCAACGAAAATAATCAAAATTTTAAGAGCAATGTATGCAAATAATGTGGCGTATGTATGGGATGGGGAGTCCATTTCTGGAGAATTCACAACAACGATGGGAGTGAAGCAAGGATGTATCTTGAGTGCGTTACTGTTTATCCTTTTCATCAACGACATATCAGATACTGTAAAAGGTGGAATCGAGTTTGGCAACATACAAATTCCGGCTCTTAAGTATGCAGACGACATCGTTTTTCTTTCCGACACTGTAGATGGGTTGCAGCTAATGATGAAAAGGCTCAGCGTTTATTGCAAATACTGGAACCTTAGCGTGAACTTGAATAAATCGAAGGTAATGGTGTTCAGAGGCGGCGGTGGCAGATATTCTCAAAGCGAAAGATGGACGTATCAAGAAGAAATGGTGGAAGTTGTTCGCGAATACAAATACTTAGGAATTTTGGTATCTTCGAACTTGAATATGAAGAAACATCTAGGAACCAAACTATCTGAAGCCAAACGAGCAATCTCATCGGTATGGGGTCGCTGCATCAACAACAAGTATTTAAGCCATAACTCGAAACAGAAACTCTTTCGCACAACTTCAGCTTCAGTTCTTTTATATGGAGCGCAGGTGTGGGGATACTGTTCCTTTGTTGAAATAGAAAAGTTTCTTAGGTATTTCTTAAAGCAAATATTTCGTTTACCAAGTGCTACGCCTAATTATATGCTGCATCTAGAGACTGGTGCACCGCCTATGTTCTTGGAAACACTGAGACTACATTTCGACTACATAGTAAAAGTTATGGCAATGAGTAATGACAGACTGCCAAAAGTTGTACTCAAGAGTGTAATAAGAAGTAGAGCAAGCTTCATTCAAGAATGGGAACGCCTTGCATCAGATTATGGAGAAACCATAACGATAACACCCGATGAGCAACCTGAACATCTAAAAGCACAACTCAACGTCTTATTGCAAAAAGTAGGTCGAACTATATATGATCGATTTGTAACGGAAGCACAGTCTTCCCAGTATAGGACATATTACAGCAAGTTGAAATACGATCTAGCAGAAAAAACTTACTTTTTAAACTGTAACTCAATAGAAAAGATCAGCGTAATTTCTAAAATCAGAGGAGAGCTATTAAATTTGAATTTCATTCCATACCGTCCAGAGCTACCTGTCTTGTGCAATCTTTGCAATATGAAGAAACGAGAGGATATATTTCACTTCCTTGCAATATGCCCAGTTTTAAAAGAAATTCGATTGAGATTCTTCGATTCGTATACCCTGGAATTAGATGAAGCAATTGAAATCTTAAATGGAGTCTTTTCAACTTTTCAACTATTGTGCAAATGCTTTTCGTTATAGAAAATGTATAGTTGAAGAAGATTTTTAATGTTTAATGTATATACATATTGCCTTTTTCTTTGTTCTCTGTTAAAAACAAAAATAGAAATGTAACTATTGTCAATCTGGTAGACGGCCATAGGCCATTCATATATTGAATGTTATGAATTAAAAATGAAAATAAAAGTCATATAAACTAAACTAAACTAGAGGTCATGTCCAGCTTAATCTTTGAATATATGAAAATATATGATGTGATACAAGAGAGGTTAGGAATACAAAACCATAAAATAATAATGAGCCGTGGACTGCAGTAGAGGCTTCTTGGAAGGCCATACCGCTTAGAAGATGTCAGCACCTGGTCGTTGCACAGCCGTTATAGAAAGCAATGAATGAAAAAATATTTTCCAATATTCTTTGTTCGTATTTGGTCATAGTGTCCTCTATACGAAAGATGGCGCTGGCACAATTCCAGAATAAAGATTCCCTCACCGTGATGTTGCCACCAGATAAAATCCACATCCGAGCGAGTCACGAATGTTACCGTTTCAGACGCGAATGTAAACTCAGAGTAAGCGAAAACTCCTCATGTCGATCACGCAGGCCATTTTCCTATATGGCTGCGATATATGGGCCGAGGCACTAAAACAGGAGATATACAGGAAACAGTTTGCTGCAGTAAAGAGACATGGATCGCTTAGAATTGCAAGCTCTTCCCCAGATAATGCAGTGCGGAAAATAATCTCAACAATCGACACGTGGAACAAGATATTTTCGTTTATTGAAACAGTCCATAAAATGAAAAAGAGAAAGGCAGACGCAAACATACCCTCGCAAAAGTCCAAAGAAGAAGAAACAACCCATAGAGGCAAAAAAATGGCAACCACCCTGAGGTAATGCGAAAAGCATTCCCGGAGTGAGATCTCGCCTGAAGATGGAGAGTTTTTGGTCAATTTTAATTTGACACACCAATTGGCTGTTCAGCTTCAGCGTCCTTACGGTGTATGAAAAAAGAAAATAGAAAGGTCTTAGAAGAAAATACTTGTTGTCTTAAAAGTGACAGGCAAGCATCTAACAAACCTTCAATTTTTACTAACAAAACATCCATCTTTTTGTCTAACTCAACGGGGTTCTGTAACTTCTACCTTTTAAAACTTCTATTATTGAATGCAATAATAGAACTACAGTTTAAAATAGCCTCCATCAAGCTTCATAAGCAAAATGGTTAGTTTGGATACATGACTCAACATGCACAAATCTTTTATTTTATCTAGCTATAATATTGTATAATACATACGAGTACATAAAAGAGCTCGAAATGTGTTTGGTATTTTCCTTACTCTCGTTATTCTTTCATTTAAAATCTAATCAAAATCAATGCATACTCTTAGGTACATAAAATTGATAAAGTTTAAAAATACGTGTAGCTAAATAAAATTGAAAATGCTTTCTTTTCTCCTAGAAATGGTGAAAATTTGATTTTTCAAATAAATTCGTAAAATAAAACAGAACTGGAAATCAATCCCTCAGCTTCATCATTGTCTGTCACATGTGACACATTTTCTGATACTATTGAACCTTATTTATTCAAATCGTTGGTAGAGAGAAGAACTCGAAGTGGAAAGAGAGCCGGAAGGAATTGATTTTGTTGCAGACTGCAACTGCAAGTCCCATCGACAGATGAGATGCAATTTCGTCGGCGACAGTGCATTCAAATGGAAAAGTTTTCCTCATTACAAAACTCTGTCGGATTTCCTTTCTCAAATGGTTGTGCATTTGAAATATCTTCAAATAAAACAGCGCAAGCTTATGCCATGAAAGTGAAGATACTCTATGTATGTACATATCTACTGTTTGGATTCAATTGAATTGTCACTGGAGTTTTTCTTCTCCTTATCCTTAAGAATTCCATACATATCCATACTCGTACAAGTAAGTGAATAAAAAGGTGTTTAAAATTTAATACGAGGAATATACTGCAGGATTTTTTTTTGGAAATCAATAATGCATATGACTTCACATGAGGCTACAAATTACTTTTGGAACAGAATTCATGGCCTTAAAGAATGTAGGTAATGGAAGAATGGAGGGTCCACAAAATATTACTGCAATAGGATACATTGCAAGCAGGAATGTTTTTAAACGTTAGTTCTTGTTGGGTAGCAAAAACTTATACATGTACTTTACGAGGACTATGCTGGAATAATTTGATATAATGGTTCAACAAAAGGGCTCAAAAGGAAACATGAAGATGTCACAGGTTTTTCCATAAATCGAAATGTATGGAATTTTGTGTGCAATTGTTCCGGAATGGCTTTTCGAATGGAAAAATATAAAATTCTTAGTGGAAAACTCGGAAAATGCCAGAAAAACGCGAAAAATTTGAATTTTTTTTTTCGACGAAATTTTGCATTTTATCGCATGATTTTCAGTTATTCGTAGTTGCCAGAAGAAGGTTTGTGCGAAAGAAAATTTTGGGAAAACCCTCCGGAAAAATCGAAATGTATGGAATTTTGTGTGCAATTGTTCCGGGATGGCTTTTCGAATAAAAAAATATAAAATTCTTAGTGGAAAACTCGGAAAATCCCGGAAAAACGCGAAAAATTAAAAAAAATTTTTTCGACGAAGTTTTGCGTTTTATCGCATGATTTTCAGTTGTTCGTAGTTGCCAGAAGAAGGTTTGTGCGAAAGAAAATTTTGGGAAAACCCTCCGGAAAAATCGAAATGTATGGAATTTTGTGTGCAATTGTTCCGGGATGGCTTTTCGAATACTTACTTAGTTGGCGCTACAGCTCGAGGTGAACCTGGGCCTGCTTCTGGCAACCATTTGTGTATGCGTGTTATATTTTTGCACGAATGGAAAGGACCTACAGTTTTTTGCCGATTCCGAACGGCGAGTTGAGAAGCTTAATCGTGACAAATGACACTCATTGATGCTTGTCAGACATTCGAAAGAGGTGGGCACTGTGAAAAACTTTTAGGTATTTGCGGCAGGATTCGAACCCAGGACCGCTGGCTCAGTAGTTCGACGCACTAACCACTTGCGCTACGATGCCCGAATGGAAAAATATAAAATTCTTAGTGGAAAACTCGGAAAATCCCGGAAAAACGCGAAAAATTTGAATTTTTTTTTGCGACGAAATTTTGCATTTTATCGCATGATTTGATGTAAATGTGGAAAATTCGTTGTGAAGCTTGGAACATTTCGGATAATTGTGAGATTCATTATGATAAAAGACCTTTTGCGTACATTTTGGGTGGAGAAGTTCACGAGATAAATAATAGATGGCGCTGTGCTGCGATCAATGCCAGAACCCAATAGATGGCGTTATACGTTGACTTAGGCTTTACGCAATTTGACAGGTATCCTCTTCGCATTGTCATTTTCTATTGAGCAAATGTGCTATTTTTCTTGATGCAATTGATTCGTGTTTTGCGTATTATTACACTGATTCCGAATAGTCGTCTATCGCGCATCACATCCGGTACAAACATTACGATCAATTGAAATTCAATGCGATATTTATCGATTCGATCATTTTTTCATATAGGATAGTATTAGTCAAAAACGACTTTGTTGTTTTTTAGTGAAAGTTATTTGCTTGACTAATGCCTCCTATTAGACGATCAAACCTTGGACGACGTACACGAGACGATTTGGTGGGGCTATGATATTGCTCTCCAGAGATTTTCGTCAAACGCTTCCCGTCATCCCGAGATCTACTTCTGCCGATGAACTTAATGCATGCCTGAAATCGTCGTCTTTGTAGCGGCATGGCAGGAAGTTGAAATTGACCACGAACATGAGAGTCGCATTGCAGAATGACCCATCGGCTGCTGAATTCTCGAGACAACTGTTGGCGCTTGGCAATGGCCAAATTGCTGTTGATATTTCGACTGGATTCATATCGTTCCCGGCAAATTTTTGCGAGTTCACATCGTCGAAGGAGGAAGTCATCTCCAAAGTGTCGAGGAATGGACAAACCTGGGTTTTCTACAACACTTTGGGCTACAGCAGCAATATTCTCAGTTGTTCTTGAGCGACGTGCACGGGTTTTATTCTTCACATCACTAACTTGTCCCAACAGCTCGAATTTTTCCACCAATTTCTGTATTGCGGTCCGACAAGGTGCTTCACGACGACCAAAAAATGCTTTAGTTTTGCGAATTGTGACTGCAAGATTTTCACCATTTTTGTAGTGAATTTTAATAATTTCAATGGGTTGTTGAAGCGTGTATCGTTCCATTTTTAGTAATGGCGTAGTTTCTACTTGTCAAATGTCAAAGAATGAAAGCTTCAAATGTGACAGCTACCGAAATAGCGGGCCATTCACAATAACACCACTCATTGGAAAGCCCTATATATAGATAGATAGATAGACAAACAGACAGATATCTATATCGAAAGATAGATAGACAAACAGACAGACAGACAGACTTAACCGAACCCTAAGCGAATTGGATGATGTAAGAGTTGGGATATCTGCCGGCACTAGGTACGTAGAAGTGGTGGTTTCGAAAACCCAAATAGCGCGTAAAGGGCGCCGTTTTGATACCACAACCTCAGGTGACCCGTTTATTCTGATGTTATTATGTTGAGATATTTATATCACCTTCTGGAGTTTAGGAAGAGGATCAGCTCACCATTCGATTTCCCGGATATCTCTTTGGGACCAAACATTTCAAGTCGTGGTTAAAGCTCAACCAAACCGTACGCAGATTGGATGATGTAAGATTGGCTCTCACTAGTGCCAGGACATTTGCACAGAAAGTGAATAAGCGATTCTCTTTCATTTTCATCTTTGCAGCTACGGCAGAAATCATTGTGAGGGATCGCTAGTTTGGCTGCATGGTCCCCTATTAGCCAATACCCTGTACTCACTGCCACTACTCAAGCGATGTCTACGCGGGTTATATGTAGCAGCTCGTTTGTTTTTGACCTGTTGTAACTTGACCATATCTATCTGGATATGACACAGAGACCGGCTAGTTTTAAGAAGTGTGAGAGTATATTGCCCTTAACAGCACCTACAGGAATATGAACAGTTTCCGCTAATGAGCTATTAAGGGCTGACTCTCGCCTGGCAAGCTCATCGACTCTATCATTCCCTCCTATGGCGCGGTGTCCGAACCCAAAAGAGAGTGACTCTAGCTTGATTGCACAAGCGATTGAGTTTTTCTTGGCATTGACCAACCAGTTTTGATGAGGTGATTGCCGAATTTATGGCTTTAATTGCGACTTGGCTATCTGTAATATTAGCGATGTTGCGTTTGGGTGTTGCGTCGATTCTTAAATTGTGACAGCCCTCGAGGATCGCTAGTAGCTCCGCCTGGAAGACGCTAGCGAAATTCGGTAGACTATAGAATTTCGATATGCCGAGTTTTTCCAAGAAAATGCCCGCGCCTACCCCGCAGTCCATCCTCGAGTCATGGGTGAATACTCTTGTATCAAAATCTGTCCCTACTCTCCCTCGCTTCCATTCCTCTCTGCTGAAAGTGCTTGCAGTGAAGAGCTTCTTGAAGTTAAGCTTGGGGATACTGTAATCCGTTAGAGACATAACCAGAGCATTTGGTAGTGTGTACAGGATTTTACTCTGATCGTATGGGTTAGCAGTCCAGCACCCAGATTCCTTGACTCAGACTGCACTGCACAGCGCTGTGCTTCTAATATGAAGATCAAGTGGGCATGACCTCATTGCACCTGGGATTTTATTGACGTTATATTTTTTGCTTGTGGCGAGCCACCACACTATGGACCCGTAGGTGAGAATTGGGCGTACTACAGGTGTGTACATCCATAGTGTCATCTTTGGCTCCAGTCCCCATTTGTTGCCAAACGTTTTGTTGCAGGCGTAGAAAGCTATGCATGCTTTCTATATCTAAGTTTAGAGTCAAGGACGATGTCCAAATACTAAGCACTGGAGCATATGAAAGTGTTTGTCCATTTAGTTTGGGAAGATCAAAGGTTTGTACTTTGGTTTTTGTGGTAAAAAGGATAATTTCTGTTTTGCTTGGATTAACACCAAGGCCGCAAATCGCCGCAAATCACAGAGAGAAACTTTCCTCACGCTAAAATTACCACATCACCCGCGTACGCTACTGCATTGACTCCGTCATTGTCTAGGTGTACTACGATCTTGTTTATGATCATCAACCATAGTAGAGGCGAGAGAACACCACCCGTGGCGTTCCTTTGCTTACGAATTTAGTAAGGATGCTGTTTCCTAGGGATGCCTGAATAATTCTAGTTTTTAGCATAGATTATGGGTGGCCGTGGCGTAGTGGTAGTCGTCGTCGCTTGTCATGCGAAAGGTTCACGGTTCGAATCCAGATATCTTCGAAGCATTTATTTCTCACGAAATGAAAATAAGTTGATCAGTTTCAGAAGTTAATATCGAAATCTACTGCGAAGGCATAACACTGGCAGTAGGATGTTGGATATGGCTGAAGAAATTTATCGCACAAACTATAATAAGAAACATCTGGAAAAAACTCCTGTGAATCATAAGCAAGTACAAAAATAATACACAACTCTCCAGTTATCCTGGACACCACCCATAGAGTTAGTTGAAATTGAAACCTATCACCTGAGTTTCCTACCACTACGTCGATCTGTCTGTCTCTCGTTCTCGTCTTTCATGTGCTCGCACTGTGTGTAAACATTAAAAGGGTATTCATATCCCCTTTAGCGTGTGTAGATTACAAAAAAAAAAAAAAAAAAAAAAAGATTCTATCCATTGACCAATAAACCCCTCTACGTTAAGCTGGGCAAAGAGACTGTTGAATTGATTCAGTATGTACAGTATGCATGCCGGCACTAGTGCTATTTGTGTTTCAGTGAGGTTTGGCTGGGGGTTCAATGGAAAAAAAGCTATTTTGGCCTTTGAAGTTTAAATGCTGTCTTCTACCATTGAAGTTGGATACCCTCAGCACAAGCAGTTAACGTAACTTAAGCCAAAATTTGCTTATCGAACTACTCCAAAAGGATTTTCTAGATGTTTACGGATTCATAAAGAGAAATGAGTAGACTTGGCCATCTCCTCACCGGTATGAGCTGCTCTATCGAATGCTTTAACGTTGCTAGCTAAGGAATCTTCATCCTGCATTATTGAAATTCGCCTTTCTCAATTTAATACTTTAAAATAAATACCTATTGGAAAAATTGCTTAAGCAAACACAATCTTAAAGTTCAACGAATATCCAAACGATTCTAAAATGTTATCGTATCCTTTTTGTTGACATACAGACACACAATGCGCCTATCCAACCGGAAGTAGCCCACCTGACGGTATTCAAACATACGTCAAACTTTCCCAAAATTTTCACGACAGCTGTTTTCATCCGACAAAAAGTAGATAAAAGTTTTATTGTAGATACCTTCTTGCATTTCAATTAAAGCCACAAATTCAATCTTTATTTATCATTTTCTCTCGGAAATTAGGTCGCCAAAGCGTATCTACACAATCCTCAATCAGAATTGCTTTTCATTAATTTTCGGGATTCGTAATTTACCGCCCCCACCCAAGAAATAATAATCCTTTTTCTGCAAGGACAAAAAATATAGATTTTCTCATCCCAAGGCCTTTCAGTGGCTAATTTAAGGATGCCAGATAAATAATACATTCACTTTGCGTTCTGACCGTCAGCGTCCCGAACTTTAACCTTGAGCCAAACGTACGAACTCACTTGTGCTAAAAGAAGACAGCATCTACATTATTACAGGGTACGATCCAATTTTCCCTAACTGCAGCACACATGCCTATCTCATTATGGTTGACGAAAAAAAATCTACAGATTACTCCAGAGGAGATACTCGTAAGGAAGAATAATTATTATCAATCAGCACGCTCAAGTTGATGTCACTATGGAAAAAAGGACACAGAGGCCGTCCATAGCTACGCTGGGGAAAAAACAACATTAAGTGATTGATGATGGTAATCCTGTTTTTATGTGCGTACGAGTATGTGTAACGTTGTTTTGACTGACTTCCGGCAAAACTCCATTTTTGCTCTCAGAATAAGTATGTATGTAAAAAGGATAATTTTTTCCCGTCAGATTATCTTCATAAATAGGCATATGAGTACATACAAACATATCGTTGGTTTTCATGACTTTCAAGTTAAATCTGTTACCTCTTTGGTTCACTAAATTGAATGAAACGTTCTTTATCCCAGAACCAGATTGAAGCCGACAAGCGTTGCTGTGAAAGAGTGAAAGCAGAACCGTAGTTGTTTGTTCCATAAAGTTACATCATAGCCAGTGGGGAAAATCGTTCCGAAATGGAAAACGTATTTTATTTGTTTCCAGTTAAGAGTTTCTCTTTTTTTATTTCTTCGGGCGCTTTTAAAACGACTTTAATGTTAAGCGGATGTATGTAAATTTTTGGCGGAAAAAATGTGCATAGAAATTTGAGGACAATAAGGGAGAGGAAAGGAAAAAAAACGGATTTTTTTTTGTATTTTAAGAATTTCAAACATCTAAAGAGTAATGGCATAATGCTTCCTTTTTCGAACCCGAACTTTTAACCTTCATTCATGCTCATTGACAGAAGACCCGCATTAGCAAACTGAAGTTATGAAAGAAATATTTTGAAAATCCCGGCGATATCCCGGGAAAACCTTCTGGATGCTTCCATCCTATTTCAACTGTAATCATTGGGAAAGAGACTTTGAGAAGTGCTAACCAATAACATTCCAAACGCGCTCATTGTTGGCGTCCTTAATTCGAGAATAGGCAAAGAAGAAAGAGTATTGAACGAAAAAGAGGGGCGAAATCGCAAATCTAAAGACATGATCGGCACCGTAGTAAAGTGGTAAGTGCTTTGGACTACTACGCAATGCTGCCCAGGTTCAATCCCAGCCCGGGTTCGACCCCTAAAAGTTTTTTTACGGTGCCACCTCTTTCGAATATAGGACAAGCAATCAAAGAGTATCATTTGTCAAGAAACTTCCCAACTCGCCGTTCGGAGTCGGCAAAAAACTGTAGGTCCCTTCCATTCGTGCGGTTGCCAATTTGCCATTGGCGGCTACGGGTCTTCCTTCCTCATTCCGGAAGAAATAAGGTTCGATGATGCTGCCATAAATCGCACAATACTGTGAGTTTTTAAGGTTGCAACGGCATTCCAAGTAACGCTTTGGGGTTGATCTCGCACCAATAAAAGCAATTTTGTTTGTTAACAAAGCCATTCACCCAAAAATCGGGCTTGCCTGAGAAGACGATTTTCTGAGCCGAAATCAGGATCAGCTTCCAAGTGCTGAAGGGCCCAATCAACAATCAGATCTTGAGTCAATACGACTTTCTAAGGAGTAAGTGTTCATTTATTTGCATTTCAATATAAACATGGATTACAAAATATGAACTTAAAAGCTATGGCTTAGCCGTCAGCCTGGTTGGCAAATTTATAAATATAAATTAAATTTAATTTTCAATAAATAAAAGAAAGCGCTTACGATTCAAACGTATTCTTCAATTGTTAACATTCTATACTTGTAAACGGATTTTAAAAAATTGCTTAGGGTTTTCCAGTCGCACTCGCTTAGAAGTTGGATAGTTTCCTGCATAGTTAATGACTGTTTATCGAAGCAAATAAGCCTTTGCGGTCTGAATATTGGGCGTATATGCCCATGATATGAAAGCAGTCTTCTTTCGATTTCAGGTTGCAGAGCGTACAGAATTGGTTGAAGCTTCCATTGTAAGGGCTACCATTTAAGGCAAGGAGCTCACATCTTGCTTTGAATATCAATGATATTTCAACATAAATTAAAGAGTCATGAAAGTAGTTTCTGCTGTTCAGATTAAAATTAAGCTGACTGTATAGCAACCTGCTTTCAGACTCCCGAGCCTTTATGATGAACGTATCCCGAATAGAGTCTTCGTTTTTCTGAATAATGGGGTAGAATTGATCCTTTAAATTACGTAAGTTATTCATATCAATATATGTAGCGTTTCACCACACGTATTACCAATAATTTGCCATCTTTGAAACCACCACCACTTATTCCTCAACTCATACAAAAGCAGTTTTTTTTCCATAGTCTGGAAATGGCTGCAAATCTTGATTATGAGGTCAGCTTGTGACTTGAGTGTGTTCGTCAGGAGTTTTGGTAGTCCGGTTTCTAAGTATATAGCGTAACTAGGCGTATTTAGGGGAAGATTGAAGAGTTTTTTTTAATCAAATTCCTATGGAATTTTTCGATTTCATCGTACTCATATGCCCCCCAAACTTGGGAAGCATAGCAAAGAGTTGATTTTACCACTGCATTAAACACCTTGTACTTAGCCGATAAAGTTATTATTTTGTTTGAGAACACATTTTTCCACGAAAAGTTAAGCAAGCTTTGAGAGCTTTTGGCTTTTTCGGTTAGGTGTTTGTTGAAGTCTAACGCAGGATTCAGTTTCACTCCCAAATATTTAACCTCTTTAGCTGAAGATGACCATCGTGTTTCCATTGCCTTACATTGTGAAATCTTGGGGATAGCGCAAAGACCATCATTTTTGACTTCTCTGTATAAATTGACAGCCCCCATCTCTTGCAGTAACATGACAGCCGATTAATCAGGCGATTCATAGAGTATGACGAGGTCATCTGCATACAACAAAACATTAATGGTTGAATTTGCAACTCTTACTCCTCCGGGGAGATCATCTACTATGTCGTTTATAAACAGAGAAAATAACAATGCACTGAGCAGACAACCTCGTTTCACACCAGCATTTGTTCCAAACCATCCTGAATAGGACTTTCTAAGGATGTAGGCCCAAGTCCGCAAAATTCTCTAATTCGAAGTCTGAGAAAGCCCCAATTATCGCGATCATCGTGAAATTGACAAATATGCCTCATCGCAATACTGGCCGCTGCAGCGTGATATTCTCCTCACTTCGCGCTTTTCATTATTTTGTTGGTGGCTTATTGTCCTGCAAAGTGAACTCATGCTTAGACATTTCCACAGTACGGCGTATATCCTGCGCAGAGTGAAGGTAACGGAGACCCAATTCTCTGACAAATGTTGAGCAACTACAGCTGAACTCGAACTTTGGTAATATTTTTTAATACATTCTAAGCAGAAGGGAAACGTCATAAATCTGCAAACTAGGTTAGAATGGTTACATCCTCATCATACTTAGATCCTTGTCGTTGTGGACCCATTGTGACAACTTCAAACCATACTGAATATTTTGAAACCTAGAAGAAAAACATGTCTTTTGAAAGAGCCTTTACCTATGGTATATTACGTACGAGTAAAACCTCGGATGACTCCAAGTTGTCTAATATTTTACGATATAGAATACAAGTTGTTATATTTCACTCCTTTCTGTTATTGGGTCACCGAATACCAAATATCATTTCAAATAGACGGACACATAGTACGTTTAATGGTAGGCGCTGACGGACCGAATCTACAAGGGTTGATTGGACTCTAAGGAACCCTAAAAACAAACAGAAATCGATTTCAAAATTGATAGTCATCTATAAGGAATGATCCCGCAAATAAGGGTTGCATCATCATACTCATAGGTGCATACATGGGTATATGCAGCTAAAAAAAAACATTTTGAGGTCAGCACTTATTAACCGTACACCAGCAATACAATTTACGGGAAAATAATTTTCCATGAATGTTCAACCACACAAAACGCTAATTAACTTTGACGGTTGCAATTCATATCCACGTCAATAAAAACTCAGGCTTTCAAAGTATGCTTGCACTTTAATTCGGTCAGTTGAAATTCACTCTCCACAAAATGGCCAAAAGGCAAATTCAGTGGTTATTCATATGGTGATTCACAGGGCACGGAACACCCCCAATTAGAGTCACCACAAAGAGGTCGGAAAAATACGGTTTTTCAGTTCGCAGATTCTCTTTATACACCAATCGGCTTCTCTTACGATGATAACCCTGAAGAAATTCCCGACGCAGAAATGCTTTGCTGTTGAAATATCCCGCGGAAACCAAGAGCCATCCAAGTGGACGATAAAATTTCCGGAAAATCCAAGGCAAAAATTACAATGTAACCGAGTCAACACAGACAAGGACACGCAAAGAACGTCACAAACAAATTGTATCCGTCGTCGGAGCATAATTTTTTTTTCGTTTACTCGCTCTCGTAATATGCCTGCAAAAATATTAACCATGTGTTTCATGTGTAACAGGATTGAAGGAAAGCATATCCGGTGCGTAATGGAAAAGCTTATGGAATTTTATATTAAGTTTTGGGCACACACAAGTCTATTGAAGTCACAAACATGTCTATGCATTTAGATAGTTGGCAAATTCAGTTTCGATGGAGCAAGGTGCTGGGTTTTGAAATAACCACATCACAGAAATGTCAGACTGAAAATTGAAATTTGGTTTTTTTTTCTATATATGTATGTTACAGCCAAATAACATATGAAATTGCAAACAAAAGGATACTCAACACTCATTCTTTAAAAAAATAGAAGCTTGTGCGGAACCTCACAGTGCGTTGGTAGTACTTACGCATTTTTTATTTTTTGAAACAAGTCTGTCTGTAGTTGGATAGATTCATGGTTCGAACTTTGGTAATAATAATTAGACTTCCTTTTTTTATCGGATTAAATTAGTTTTGATGAACTACAGTGGACTCTCGTTAGCTTGAATACGTAGGAAACCAGGGCCGTTCAAGTTATTTATTTGCTTAATACAAGCATACTAAATCTTAAAAAATCGAAAGCTTAAAATATAGCAGCTTAAATACACAAATTGGTCTGAAAACTTAATTTAAAGTACTAGGAAAGGGGCGGAGTGGAATAGATATGGTAGTGAAGAGCATTTATGAGAGCATATCTGGTTAAGTGGAAATAGAATGTGTTTTGGAAGGCACTGAGTTATGAAAAATATGCAACTCTCAATCATAATTAAAACCAAAAACAAATTTTCAAATTACAAATTTATCTTTATTTTATTTTTTTCATGAACATAGTCTTAATTGTAGGAACACTAAACTTAGACTAACTCGAACTCCAACTCAAATAAATGTTCATCAAAATTCTTAACATCATAATTATTTTAACATGGAGTAAGCAAAATACAAAATGATCGTTAACAGAATATTACTGTTCTCACAGACATAATACATAAATACTATACTACATACAGATTCGTACCACAGCTTGATACCAATCGTCATGATCTTTTATTTGGGCATTTCAAAGAGTCATTTGAATTGACTGTACATATCTTTGAATGCGGTAAACTGTAAACAACATGTTTGTTTTCTTCAGCAGTTGCTGGGCTTCATTGCATTTTTTGGATGGAAGTAAGCCAGGGGTAGTAAGATGTGAAATGCATTAGGTCAATTATTGTTACCACCAAGCTAATATACGTTGGGACTTCAATGCCAAAATCGGTAAGGAAAACATCTACGGCAGATTAGTTGAAAGCACAGCCTCCACGACACGACCACAGACAACGGCTTCCGGCTAATCGATTTTGCAGCAGCTCGTAATACGGTGATAAGTAGTACTAGGTTTCCAAGACTACGAATCTACACAGCAAGCTGGCGCTCTCCAAATGGTCAAACCGCCAACCAAATCGACCACGTGCTAATAAATGCGAGGCACACATCCAACATTCTGAGTGTGCAAACCTTCAAAGGCGCAAACGTCGACTCTGACCATTATCTTGTTGCAGCTAAATTCAGAGCTCGACTATCCAACAAGAAGAAGCTGCGAACCGCTCAGAAAAAGAAATCCAATGTTGGAAGCCTTAGGACGAATGGAGTAGCCAGAGTCTACAGAGATCGCTTGAGCGAGAGACTCTCCGCTGTGCATTCACCATCCATAAACACCAACAATCTGCGGAACCGGTATCGCGACATCATCAAACGGGTAGCAGGGACCACCATAGGCTACCAGCCACCATCTAAAAAGAGCCCTTGGTATGATTATGAATGCGTGCATCTGAAAAAGGTGACAGAAAATGCACACGTGCAAGCGCTGCAACGCAAAACAAGGACAGCGAGAGAAGAGTATCGAGCCAGAAGAAGGGAGAAGAAGATCCTGCGTAAAAAGAAAAGGGCCCACGCAGTCTCCCACCTCAAGGATTTCGAAGAGTCCCGTGATAGGAACAACATCCGGATATTCTTTAGGAAAGCCAAGCAACTGGCAGCAGGCTTCAAGCCTGGAACGCAGGCTCTTCGAAACACTGAAGGAAACCTAGTCCCCGAATCGCAGGGAATAGTAGATGTGTTTAAGCAGCACTTCCAGCAGCTACTTAATGGGCATCAGGTATTGAGAGTGATAGGGCAAGAAGAGAACCCGCATCCAGTCAGTGAAGAATCCATCCCCCTCCCAACTTTGAAGAGGTCGGCTCAGCCATCAAAAAGCTGAAGAACAACAAGGCCGCCGGCTCTGATGGTCTACCAGCCAAAATCGATTGCAAAAAACCGCATTCAAATCCGTTCAGTAGTTTTTTTGTTTTTGAGGCACATAGATACATACATACTTTTTTTTATTTTTTTTAGGCTTCATTTTATAAAAGTAGTGATTAATATTATTTGTCTTCGTTGTTCTTGTTTTTTTAAATGTGCCAATAATTATACTTACTTACTTAGGTGGCGCTACAGCTCGGGTGAAGCTGAGCCTGCTTGTCGCAACCATTTGTGTGTGCGTCTTATATTTTTGCACGAACGAAAGGGACCTACAGATTTTTTGTCGATTCCGTATGGCTAGTTGAGAAGCTTAATCGAGACAAATGATACTCTTTGATTGCTTGTCAGATATTCGAAAGAGTTGACACCGTGAAAAAGTTTCAGTTATTGGACCCGGGCTGCGATTGAAATCGGGCAGGGTTGCATAGTAGTCCAACGCACTAACCACTACACCACGGTGACCACGGCCAATAACTATAATTGTATTTATATCGGAAGGCCAAAATGAAGGTGTTAAGTGACATTTTGAACGAATAAGGAGTTATATAAAAACTTTAATTTTTTTGTTGTTGACATCCCTGTACTGTCCTTATTTAAGAAGTTAGCTTTGGATGAAGGTGTTAAATGCATTTGTTAAGCGAAGAAACTGTTAATACCGCCTAACACCTTTATACCCTCATTGTGGGTGGCCGTGGCGTAGTGGTAGTCGTCGTCGCTTGTCATGCGGAAGGTTCACGGTTCGAATCCAGATTTCTTCGAAGCATTTATTTCTCACGAAATAAAAATAAGTTGATCAGTTTCAGAAGTTAATATCGAAACCTACTGCGAAGGCAAAACAATGGCAGTAGGGTGTTGGATATGGCTGAAGAAATTGATCGCCCAAACTATAATAAGAAACATCTGGAAAAAACTCCTGTGAATCATAAGCAAGTACAAAAATAACACACAACTCTCCAATTATCCTGGACACCACCCATAGAGTTAGTTGAAATTGAAACCTATCATCTAAGTTTCCTACCACAACGTCGATCTGTCTGTCTCTCGTTCTCGTCCTTCATGTGCTCGCGCTGTGTGTAAACATTAAAAGGGTATTCATATCCACTTTAGCGTGTGTAGATTATAAAAAAAAAAAAAGTAATTTGTATCAAATTATTTTTTAAATAGAGGTGTTGAATGCGCACTGAGTATGTACCCTATATACATACATATATACACAATGTTTATCCCGATAAAATAAATAAAATTATTTCTCATCATAAATCTGTTGTTACTGAAAAAGTATATCCTTAATCCTTAAGATTATTAATGACATCATGAGTGCGAAGAAAAACACTCTAAGTGTGTGCATAATGAGAAAAGCTCATTATTTTTCATATATCAATTTTCAGCAATCTTAAGAATGTGAAAACTATTTTCATTAAAAACTTTTCGTTTACAGCACAGTCATGTATCTTTATTTTCATATCAACCCGTACATACGAGTATGTATACGCAGTTCGCGGTAAGCTCCTGTATTCATTTAAAAAGTTTCCATTACTCCATTAAAATATTACAAAGATAATTCACTTTGCTTTTATTTCCATCTAATGGGAAAGATTTTGGGAATAGATAGATTTGAGGAATTTTATAAGGTTATTTTTTTGCTAAAATCCTTTTTGATAAAATTAATTTAAATAGAGTAAAACACATTCATATGGAAGTATAAAATATATAGAAGTGTATAAAACAAACCCTAACTATGAAATATTTATCCTCATATAAACGGAGCGGAACGCAAACCTCTATTCAAAGGATTGATAATATACGAGTACGTACACGTTATTAGCACATTTAATAACCTGGAAATGCCAAAAAGTCCTTTGACAGTGCTGGAACTTCTGACAGTTTTTGTGGATAGCAAAGCAAGATAAGGGACTTCTACTCCAGGTGATAAAATTAAAGTTTATCCTTTATTATTGAAATTTATCTCTTACCGGGTTGAGACCCAACTCGTGTGCTGTAGTTGAAGTACACTATTTCAACACAAAACTTTTTTAAGTTATGTGTTACTAATACATTGAGATATTTTCTTGCATGACTTTCCATAATAAGATTAACCCCCTTATTAATAAGTAGGTTAAATTTGGTTGAGTTGAATTGTAATTTGCTTTTAACTCAAATGGGGAATACAAATCAATTCAACCAAAATTGTCTTGCATAATAGGGGCATAAGTGAAATGAACTCAATCATAATTTTGAGAACCTTAACACATATGTACATACATACAGTGTTGTGCAAAACAAACGCAACAAACTCAGCAACAGCATTTAGAAGCGAATTTGTTACCGATTTATTTATTTTAGAAAAAAAAATTTTTTGTAGAACTATGTTTTCATAACACTAGATTGTATTTGTATACTTTTAACAAAATAATAATTCATTTATTAAAAAAAAAATATATGAAACAAAAAAACATGGCAATATGCCTGTCAAAACTAACGCAGCATATGCAGTACTTTGTGTATTGTCTCTTATTTTGAATAATCTCGGCACATTTGTGGTTCATGGATGATATCAAATTATGAACTGAACTTTGGGGTATGTTTACCCACTCCTCTTTTAACCTTGTCAGTAGCTCCAGTTTATTTTGATCGTTGCCCTGCGAATCGCCGTTTGAGTATTCCAAATAGATTTTCAATGAGATTCAAGTCGGGTGATGGTGCTGGTCAATCAAGAACCTTAATCCCATTGTTTTCTAACCATTCCTTAATCAGTTTCGATGTTTGTTTCGGCTCGTTGTAGTATGGAAGCACCCATCGAAGTGGCATACTTCATTCGGCGTTAGGTATTATCTGTGTTTCTAAGCTATTTTTGTAAATAAAGCAGTCCATTATCACTCTAATTTCATGGGAATGATCAACTCCTTGTGCCCAAACCATCACGACACCACCTCCACGGTTTGCTGTCATTTTGCAATTTCGTGAATTCAGTCGCTCACCTTTGTGAAATTATACTGTGGCCATACCATCGGTGTTAATTAACTAACATTTTGTTTTGTCACTAAAAAGGATGGTTTTCCAGTCTCAAATGACTAATTAATATAAGTTCTTGTAAACTTAAGGCTCAAATTAAAAAAAATCGATTTTGGATTTATAATGCGTCGAGATCAAAGTTTAAAAGGAAGTACATTTTCTGCAAATGCGTCCAAGGTCGTTTTCCATGGCACGTCCCGGACTGTGGTTGAATGCACATTAAGTTCCAGTCCACTCACAATTTCTTTCGAGCTCAGAAATGTATCTTTTTTAATTATACTGCGGATTCTTCTGCACGTCCTGTAAGTCTTTTTGCGAGGTTGTCCACCCGAATGCAGGGGTAAGGACTCTACCTGTTGCTTTATATTTTTTTACTAATTGGCATACAATAGATCTATAAGAGCTATATTTTTTAGCAACAAATAATAAATAAATAATCTTCAATTTTTTTTTGTTTTTAAATCGTCGCTCAATTTTTTTCGAGCCATGATGAAAACTGCACTAACTAAAAGGACCAAAATATAACTAATGCAAATTCTAATGAATCAAGGTCTTAAACATTGAGAAGTATTTTGCAAACTCTAAAGAGTACAGTTAGTTTCTTGTATTGTGTTGTTTATTGCAGAACAGGAAGGTGTTGCGTTAGTTTTGCACACTGTCATCTGTTATGGATACATACTTTTTTGTAGCAATTATAGAGTTAAGTGAATACCTGTTATAAATTAGTTCGGATTTCAATTGAAAAAAAAGTTATAGCAACAGAATGCCAAAACCAAGTTTTGTTGTGTTTGTTTTGCACAACACTGTATATACAATACATGTAGTAGGTAATTGACCGATGCTAGCACGAAGAGGCAGTCTGTAACAAATCACCGACCTACGAACGTGGACGTAGTACCGAGGATCAATAAACTTAATAATCTCTTTATATTAAAATGAACTTAAAACTAACGTGGACGTAGTAGCTACCGTGGATTAATATTCGATTTTGTAATAAAACATGCAATACTTAATAATTACTTAATATTCAATAAACTTAAAACTATTATATTGTCGATAAATCTTTTATTTTTGGAGAAAAGATCCCACAAATGGGGGCTCAACCGGGATCCCTCTAAAAAGAAAAAAGAGAGAGACAGTAATAATAAAATAATTCTTATTTACAAAAAAAAAAAAACAGCATATTGATTCTCACATCGCTTAATGTACTGCAGTCGAAACGGAAAAAAGTGAAACGAGAGCTAAAGCTTAGAACGGTAACCGAAGCAACGTGATATTTTTTTTGACTTTACTTTTTTGGACTCTTTTTTCAACGATTCTTGCGTAAAGTGAAGACATTCGTTGTTCTACTTTCAAAGCGGTCGGTGGAAAATCATAGTTAATATGAGTGGAAGACGTAGACGTTTGCAGCGAAGTGGTGAATCAATTAACTACGAAGAAATTCCAGAAGATAGGGAAATAAGTTTGAACAATGAAAATCAAAACGTGCGATTTAATATGGCAGATGTAGACGGCGTGGTTCGGAAATATTCAGGGGACGGAGGCTCGAATATTAAAACGTGGCTTGAAGAGTTCGAGAGTTATGCTAATGCATTTAATTGGAACTCTCTACAACGGTTTATATTTTGTAAGAAATCGCTCGTCGGAGCCGCTAAACTTTTCGTAGAATGTGAAGCTAAGCCGGTGACGTTTCAGCACCTAAAAGCTGCGCTAGTGAAAGAGTTTGAAGGAAAAATATCTAGCTGTGACGTGCACAGAAAATTGCGTGAAACGAAAAAGAACAATAATGAATCGTGTCGCGAATTTTTATACAGGATGCTCGATATTGCTAGCCACGCAAACGTCGATGATATTTCCGTTTTTCGCTATGTCATCGATGGCATTAAAGACGCTTCAGTCAATAAGGTAATTTTATACGGGGCGCGTACAGTTACAGAGTTTAAAGAAAAACTTCTAACATATGAGCAAGTAAGGAATGAAAGCGATACTTCAGTAAAAGGGCGCGATAATCAAGCTCCGAAAAATCATGTTAGAGGCAATGGTTCCCGCGGACGATTTTGCTTCAATTGTGGCTCTCAAGAACACGAATTCCACCTGTGCCCAGAAAAAGAAAAGGGGCCTAAATGTTTTGGTTGCAACAATTATGGACATAAACGACCTGATTGTCCCAATAAACGCAGAAATCCGGTAAATTTGCTGCAAAAAACAGATATGGTGCGACAGGTAGCGGTAAACGGGTTTGTAGTTAATGGTTTAATTGACACTGGTAGTGATGTCTGCGTCATAAAAAGAAACCACGTGCAAAACATTCGTCCAAAATACTTTTCAAAAGATTTTTCTTGTTCTTTGGCAGGAATCGGAGCAAATATAGTAACCAACGGGATCTGCCGAGCTGATGTTTACATCGATGGTATAAATTTTGAAGACGTGGAGTTTCACATTGTGGACAACAACGTTGTTAAGCTAGACGTCATTATCGGTATGACACTCCTGAGCAAAGCAGTACTTAAGATCGAACGTGGCACGTTGAGTATTTCTAAGCCTGATGAAAAAACGTCACAGCAGCCTGTTGAACACAATGATGGCAGCAATAATTGTTGTTTTGCTACAATAGACGATGATATAATGTACGACGATAACTTACCTGATTTATCTCATTTACAGAGCAAAGAGGTCCGAGACGCTGTAATCGATATCATTACCGACTATTGTCCAGCTAAGCCGAAGCAGTCTCCCATTACGATGAAGATAGTGCCAATTGACGAAGAACCCGTTTATCGACCACCAAGAAGATTTCCACCAAGAGAAAGGGACATCATAGACCAACAAGTCGAGCACTGGATTCGAGATGGAGTTGTTCGGGAGAGTGTATCCGACTACGCTAGCCAGGTCTTACTCGTAAGAAAAAAAGACGGAACGAACAGACTCTGTGTGGACTACAGAGCAGTCAATGAAAAAATCCACAAGGTAAGATTCCCACTCCCAGTGGTCGAAGATGAGATAGATTTTTTGCAGGCGTCCCAGTGTTTCACGACATTGGACCTTGAAAATGGTTTTTTTCACGTCTCGGTGGATGAAAGTAGCACAAAATTTACAGCTTTTGTCACTCAAAGTGGCCATTATGAATTTTTGAAGGTGCCTTTTGGTCTGTGTAATTCACCGAGCGTATTCCAAAAGTATATAACATATATATTTCGAGAGTTAATTAGGTTTGGTATCTTACGCATTTTTGTGGATGATATTGTCATCTTGGCCAGAACGATAGAAGATGCATTGGAACGACTGAAGAGAGTGCTTGAGGTAGCAGCGGAGAATGGATTACGAATTAAATGGAAAAAGTGCCAGTTTCTTCAGGAAGATATTGAGTACCTCGGACACCGAATTTTCAAGGGCACAGTTGCACCAGCAAGTGCAAAAATTAATGCAGTTACTAATTTTCCAGAGCCGACAACTGTAAAGCAATTGCAAAGCTTTTTGGGATTAGCTGGATACTTCCGCAAATATATTCACAACTTTGCGTTGAGAGCTAAGCCAATGACCGAGTTGGTTAAGGAGGGCGGAAAGCTTCAACTTAATGACTCCGCAAAAGCAGCTTTACGAGACTTGAAAAACGCGCTTTCCACGAAACCAGTGCTGAAGATATTTGAGTATGGTTCCACGACTGAGTTGCACACAGATGCCAGCATGGAAGGTTACGGTGCAGTGTTGCTACAGCGAAGTGACGAGGACAACGAATTGCATCCAGTCTATTATATGAGCAAGGGTACGACAGACGCCGAAAAAAAATACACCAGCTACGAGTTGGAAGTCTTGGCGGTAATTCAGGCTGTAAAGAAGTTCCGGATTTATTTGATTGGACAACGCTTTAAGGTGGTAACAGACTGCAAGGCTTTTGAGTGCACTATGAAGAAGAAGGATCTTGCAACGAGGGTGGCGAGGTGGGCTCTTCTTCTTGAGGAGTGTGATTTTTGGGTGGAACATCGAGCTGGAACCAGTATGAGGCACGTAGATGCGTTAAGCCGCAACCCTGCGGTATTATGCCTTAGTGAGGATAACGATTTCATGAAAAAATTAGCCGATGCTCAAAAACAAGATGATGGTTTAATTGCGATTCTCGAGGCACTTAAAGAGGGTCCATATAAGGATTTTTGGTTTATCATGGCTTACTTTGTAAGAATATTAATAATTCAATTCTTTTTGTCGTTCCAGAATCTATGAGATGCTCAATCGTCCGAAAAGCTCACGAAAAATGTCATTTCCATTCTCAGAAGATGAAGGCGATATTGGAGAAAGATTTCTTCATTCCTGACCTTGATCGACGCATTGCACGATGTGTTTCCAGTTGCGTCAAATGCATCTTAGCTGACAGGAAGCGAGGAAAAGCAGAAGGGTTACTGCAACCGATCCCTAAAGGAGAGATGCCACTTTCGACATTTCATGTCGATCACCTAGGGCCGATGACCGACACAAAAAAGGGTTATCGTTATATTTTGACATTCGTGGATGGATTTACAAAATTTTGTTGGCTTTTTCCGACAAAAAGCCTTAGTTCCGAAGAAGTCATTCAGAAGATGGAGGTTATAGCTGAGACGTTTGGATATCCGCACTACATTGTTACGGATAGGGGTGGAGCTTTCATTTCCAACAACTTCCAAAACTACTGTAAGGATCACGAGGTGAAGATGCATGCTGTTACGGTTGGCGTACCCCGCGGAAACGGTCAAGTTGAGCGGCTACATTCAACAGTCATATCAGCTTTGACCAAATTTTCTATGGAGAACCCGGAAAAGTGGTATCAGCACACGAAGAGTCTTCAGAGAGTACTCAACTCAACGTATCACCGATCGATTAAGATGACACCATTCCAATTAATGATTGGAAGAGAGATGAAGACAGGTAATGATCTTAAGTTAATGCAAATAATTGAAGATGAATTGCAGAGGCAGTACGTTGACTCGAGGCTAGAGCAAAGAAACCGAGCCAAACAAGCGATAGCAAGTATTCAAGCTGAGAATTCGAAGCAGTACAACAAAAGACGTAAACAAGCAAGGACATATTCTGTGGGCGATCTGGTAGCCATCGAAAGGGTGCAATTTGGTACTGGCCTCAAGATCAGGCCTAAATTCTTTGGACCGTACCGGGTCACAGCAAGCAAAGGTTTTGATCGTTATGATGTGCTGAAGGAGGGTGAGCACGATGGCCCAAAGTCAACTAACACGAGCGCTGACAAAATGAAACCTTGGACAGATATAAGCGAAACTGAGGCAGAAGATGATGATGGTTTGTTTTCCAAAGATGTAGATCTAAGCCACCAATCTGAGGCAGATTTGGACTTGGATGACCGAGTGTAGTAGGTAATTGATCGATGCTAGCACGAAGAGGCAGTCTGTAACAAATCACCGACCTACGAACGTGGACGTAGTACCGAGGATCAATAAACTTAATAATCTCTTTATATTAAAATGAACTTAAAACTAACGTGGACGTAGTAGCTACCGTGGATTAATATTCGATTTTGTAATAAAACATGCAATACTTAATAATTACTTAATATTCAATAAACTTAAAACTATTATATTGTCGATAAATCTTTTATTTTTGGAGAAAAGATCCCACATACATACGTACATAATGTACACTGTACAAATAGCGTAGCGACTAAAATTGTTTGCATCTGGAATGCGGGCAAGAAATTGTGTTAACGATTTTAAAAACAAGTCTTTTTTAACTGCTTTTTCTGTGGGTTTCGTTAAAGAGCTTTGGGATTTTGAGCTTTGAGAGCCAATAAATGAATTTGAGTGTGGGAGGATGTTACCGCAGTTTTTGTGTTTTCCATTTTCTTATTTTTCTGGGTAAACAGTTAAAATGCAGTTAAGCAATTTTTCGCTTTTTATGCTTTTATGCGTTTATGCTTTACTGGCAGCCACTGCTATCTTACCTAACCTAACATATTAGCTGACAGACATTTTAGAACGAATTTATAATGGTTCCTTATTCGAATGGGTACGAAACCCCAAAAAAGAGTCCAACGTCATTCAATCTAAGTTGTCAATTTGACTCCGATGCTTACGGATATCATCTAAAAGCTACTTTTAGATTCATTCTTTTTACTTGAGTGAAATTCAACTCAACAGGTAAAATATTAACCCAAATTGATTCTTAAATGACGTCAAGAGGCAAACATCTCGCACGTGCCATTATTTTGATATCGATAAAGGACTCATCATATATGCATGCTTAGACATGCAAACACTTAAATGTTTTTTTTTTAAGGAAAACATATAAAACTGCCCTCTATTCCTCTATTTGAAAAAAATAAAAAAATATAATGTACGAATACATATTTCCATCCTTTCGATCAGAAAAATACCTCTAGAATAGGTACATATAGTCATACATGTGGAAGTTTCTACTATGTACGTCTATGTATAGTTTCAGCTTGATATGCGAATAAATATTGAACTGTACTGTAACTATAGTGTCAATGTTAGACAAAAGCAGTCATTTATATTATTAGCTGATATTGAGGCAAAGTGACTTCAATCACATCAGGCGCAGGCACGTGTCCTTCTTCCATTGAATTCATAACAACGTCCTTGAAAGATAAAAGCAAACAAACGTCCTAGTATGTACATACATATTTATGTATGTACGTGTTGATATTTAATAACATTTATCAAAAAGATGAATCTGTTGTAGAAAATCTTCAATTTTGTTTGTAAAACAACCATCTATGCAAAGGCACCCGTGCGTTAAAGAAGTACACATGAGTCTCCTCCTACCCCGGTTTTAAATTAAGGAAACAAATAAAGCAGGATTTCTTTCTGAAAAGGAGGAGTCATTCAATTAATGAAGTAAACTGAACGAAATAAAATGTCAACTCTTTCATTTATAACAGCCATATTATTCACTCGCTTTAACCCGGGCTAGAACTTGTATCCGGGTTAAAGTAAATTTAAACCGAAAATTAATCCCAACTCCTTAATATTCACTCGTTTAATCCGCTTTTGTACTTGAATAAACCGGGTCGGGGTTAAATCCCAATAAATTTAAACTGCCCATGGCAACGAGTTTAAATGCTTTAACTTTAATTCACTTTTGTCATGTTTTTGATGACATGTTGGTGTCTTCAGAAGACGAATTTTTAGAAGAGGAGGTATAGGAGACACCACCTCATCAAATTAAATAGATTCCCGACATGTTGATGGCGTTGATGTCTTCTCATCGACTGGAGCCTGGAGGTGACACCCTATCGCTGTCAACTGGTGCGAGTCCTGCAAGCTTTACTTGCAAAGAAAGTACATATTCTTTTGCCACCTCCGATACAAGCAAATGACTTCCTGAGTCCTAAGATATCTGTAGAAGCTGCGGAGAAGAAGAAGTAAGCAAATCGACCCAACGTCTGCCTTGCTACTGCCCCGCCTCCAAGAACGACGCCTCCGTACTTCAGGCCGTAGAGTCTTGGTGGACCTGGAAATAAGTTTACGATTTGGTAAAAAAGAGAATTTACTCCCAAACTAAGAAAAGACTAACAAATTGTTGCTCAATCAATCACACACCCTTCCAAACCTAACCTTAGCTAACCCGACTACTGGTCTTCATTTTTTACGCAGGACTGTAACATGCAAACAGCAACAAAGCAGAGAAACAAACACTCTGTCTCTTTTAAATTAATTTCAACCGACATTGATCATTTTATGTGAAATTTGACAATATGTAGGTTTAAAAACTTGTTAAACAGTTTTAAATTAGTGTTATATAAATCCTTAACCCACCGGGTTTAATGCATGTTTTTGAGTGTATATTATAAATGTTTATGTTTGTGTTTAAAATTCACTTGGACCTGATTTACACCCTGAGTGAATAATATGGCCGTTAAAGTAGGTTCATAGATAATATTAACCGAAGAATATAGAACATACCCGAAAGTCGGATGAAAAATAAAAAGTCTGTGAAAAAAGTCTATTTAGTAAAAAAAAAAAGAGTATTATTCCTTCTGTTTCGATATGTACTAATATATACATATGTATTGAAAGTACAATGGGCCTATAGGTATACGTGCTTGTTGTCTCTATGGAATAACCCCCTTCCAAATAGAATACAATATGCATGTATTTCTTCAATCTTCATCTTCTCGACACTTTTAGAGACGAACAGACCAAACTGCGTTATTTTTGCAACAAAAGAATGGGTTCCGCATATATTACCGGCAGACTTCAGTACTTCTTGCCCACTTGAACTTTTCATTCTTTCTTTAGGTGGCGCTACAGCTCGGGGTGAACTTGAGCCTACTTCTCGCAACCATTTGTGTGAACGTGTTATATTTTTGCACGAATGAAAGGGGCCTACAGTTTTTTTTTTTTTGCCCAATCCGAACGTCGAGTTGAGAAGCTCAATTGTGACAAATGATACTCTCAGATTGCTTCTCAGACATTCGAAGAGGTGGCACCGTGAAAAAACTTTTAGGTGTTTTCCTGGGATTGAACCCACACCACGGTGCTTACTATTCTTACAATATCCAGGTCACCGGCAAATGGTAACAGATTGGAAAATCCTCTTAGGGGAAGACGGGGCCAAAAGTAATACGCCCCGTTATAACCAACCCGTCTTTTTTTAAATGCGTTATTTTAATATCTTCTGAGCAGACTTTGTTGTACTGTTTCGTGTATTTTGTGAAATATTGATTTAAAACAGGTTTGGCAGACTAATTTGCAAAACCTTAGGAACAGCACACAATTTAGTCGAAAGTGTTACTTCGAGCCCCGCTTTCTCCTACTGAGGCGCTTTCGTAGATATGGACATTTTTAGGATGCTTAAAGGTTCCATAAAGCACAGCTTCTTCTTTCGTTTAACCAAACATGTTATAACGCAATCGACAGCTTTAAAAAAGAGACTCTTTTCTATAAAGCACCTTTGTCCATGAGTATATTCGAGTATTTTCCTACAGTGTTTCAACGAGTAGCAGCTTTTTTGTCATGCTTTCGAAGAATATTCTGTTTTCATTAATTTTGAAAGAGATCAACCTTTAGAAAAAAAATCCAAGAAGCCGAATAAATAGTCGGATTGATAGTGAGTGCATTACGCGAGAACAGTCGCATAATGGCAGTTAATAAACAAATTTCCAGAGATGCCACGATCATGGACTTGTTATAAACGCAAAAAAGACAAAAGTAATGCACATCCGACCACCACATGTTGTTAGACATAAAATAAACATTAAAGTACACAGTAATGAATGTTTACATACGGCAGAAAATCAGTTACACATACAAAACGAGGACGATTGCTCAACAACAATCGACAACGTGTCCACATACAAGAATCTTGGAGTAATTGTAGACTACAATTTAAAATGGAGCTTCCACATACAAGCACTAACAACAAAACTTCGACAATCTGCATACGCGTTATTTCACCTGAGTTACAGATGCACGCCAGATGTCCTATACCAATGCTATTATGGACTTGTTGAATCGCACTTGAGATATGGTATACTAGCATGGGGAAATGCACCGCAACAACAAAATCTTAAAGCGACGGTAACCAGAATACAGAAAATGATGTATCGAGTAAAGCTACGCCAACACGATATCAACTGGCAACAAATGGATAGCAGCGCAAGACTGTTAAACATCGAAAATCTTCATAAGCTGGTGGTAGTATCACAATTTAAAGATGACACCACCTACAAAATCCCGACACAGGAAATTGTAAACACAAGAAGACGACATCAAAACAGATACTCTATCCCGAGATACTGCAATGAGTACGGACGCCGGAAATACTAAGTAGCAGTTCCTACAATATTCAACGAATTACCTGTAGATTTTAGTAATGTAACAAAACCAACCTTTTTGAAAAAAACTAAAGAATTCTTTTAAACTGCGAGCAATTTTGATCTCTAAATTAACTTTAACATAAAAGCATCTTTCAAATTTAACTTTAATTACCTATTATAGAACTCAAAAATAATTAACATCTTCGTAAATAACCTTCTGCAGACAAGCCCATACGGCTTTGCAGATATACTTTGTAAAAACATTGTAACTTTTTGAGAATTAATAAATAATAATAATAATAATAATAATTGTAATCATCAGCTCATGAATAGTACCTATAGGCTATAGCTGACTTTAGTTACAGCCGGCACTAAATAATAAAAGCCGGCTATCACTTCTCGTTATTCATAACAACATTTTTGCCTGTGTATTAGTAAGTATCGACATTGGTGTGTTTTTGTAATGTGATTTGAACGAACAAACCCAAAAATATTATAAAATATTATATGAGAAATGAGAAATTTAAAGCTAGCTGACTAAGGACTGAACCGAATAAAATCTGTAAATTTTAATAACGGCTATATATCCCATGTGTAAATAATTAAATACCATTTTGTTCTCAAATTGTCTTTCATACTCTATAGTTTCAGTTTACATTTGATTTTTGTTAAATGCAGTTGTAAATATTTATAAACGATGAGTCGCCGTAAAAAGAGCATCGATAAATGGCTCGAAAATCCTTCGCGACCAAACTATTTTATGGCAAAAAATTTGAACGTAGCGCGTAATACAGTGGATTCTGTTATAAAAAGATATTTGGAGAAGTTGACTATTAGGCGAAAACAAAAAAGTGGAGGAAAAAATGGAGCACGTGAGAGAAATTTGGATAAAAAAAATAGTGGGTACTATCGTTAAGAACCGGACCATGTCATCCAGAGATGTTGCTCGAAAATGTAGTATCAACCAAACAATGGTACAAAGATGTGAAAAACGGGTTGGTATAAAAACGCGGAAATAAAAAAAAAATACCAAAAGTTGCCGAGAAGAAAAAAAAGGCCATAAAAACACGAGCTCGAAGGTTATACGACTTGATTGGGCACAAGAAAGCCTGCTTTATTTTGGACGATGAAACCTACGTCAAAGATTAAAAAACATAGATTTTGTCCCAAAAGACATGAACCCACCTAATGTCCCACAGTGTCGTCCCATTGAAAGGTATTGGGCCTTGGTTAAGAAAAAATTGAGGAAAAGTGAGCAGTGTGCTAAGGACCCTAAAGATTTTGCTATTAAACGGAAAAGAGCGTGCAAAAAGGTTTCGGATGTCACTGTCATCAACATTATGAAGGACATTCGAAAAGAGTTGCAAGAGAATGGGAGCCTAAATATTTTTTCTGCTTTGATTACCTGTAAACGAATTTTAAAAAATATATTTTTTGAAGCAAATAAAAATTATTAACATGAACTATCACAAAATTTAGTTTTTTCACTATGAAGTTTCGAAATTTTATTCGTTTCAGTCCTTATGAGGTTAGGTTATGTAGGTGAATAAATTCTTTTAGTGTCGGCTTTATCTGACTATGAATTTGCGCAATTGGTTTTATTCACCGGAGGGAGAAGAACCAAGGTGAAAAACCAAGAGTATTCACATCAGAGTACTCTTTCAAGTCTTTTTTATAAAGCGCGGGTCTTTTTTTCACTTCCTCTATCAAATTTACAATGGACGTGTCGACATGAAGCGATGGAGAATTGAGCCGTTCCATAGTTAAATACGTAGAAATATCTAGAACTTAGAGTAAACTATAATCGGTAGTATGCGCGCGTGGAAAAGCGCCATACTGATTAAGTAGTCGGCCGATAGTTTGCCGATACTTAAGTTTGAAGGCAAACTTATTTATTGGCCGACACCGAATCGGTGTAGTGTGCGCACTTTCATACATTTTCATACTGATTGAGAGCCCGACCAAACTATATGCCGATAGAAAGTCTGTAGTATGCGGGGGCTCTAAAAAGTAGAAAATAAATAGATCAAATACATACACAGAGCTCAAAAAGTCTCCGTACAGCAGCACATGCCCGAAATAAATGCTTTAATGAGATCCAAATACAATGATTAAATAAAAAAAGAAACATTTCTATGAAAGAGAATCTTTTGTTCTTTATTTCTACCAAATTTCATTTACTTTCACATTATAATTTGAAGTTATTGAACGCAAACGTCCTGTACGGCCGTTACTGAAGACCAAAAAAGTCTCCGTACAGCTTCAGTGCCAAGGATCTTACGGTGTTTTCTGTATTATAAGTCATGCTGAAAGTTGCTTTTCGGGAACGATCAATTGTGTTTTTTCCCATTTTTTGTTAAAAAAAGTGAGTTTTTTTTAACATGGAGGAAAAAAAGAACCAAATTTCTATCGCAACTAAAAAATATGGTTTATCTAAAGGAAAAAGGTAAATCTATAGCTAAAATTTCAAAAACTGTAAACAAAATGGATTCTTGGGTGCAATATGTCATCCAGTTATTACAAAAACAAAAAAAAAAACTATAACAAATAAACAAATAAACAAATAAAAAAATGTACCATCGCTTAAGAAGAGAATTATGAGGGTCCACTAGGTTTCAAGTGGAATGGCATAGGGTTGAAACGAAATAGTTTTAATGGTCGGGTCAGTAGCCGGAAACCATTCATCAAGAAATAGAACTAGTAAGCCAAATTGCAGTACGCTATTGAGACTATTAACAGGGATAATTCATTTTGAGACACGGTTATATGCAGCTATGACAGTTAATATAACATTTTTGGATCGGATGGTCGTCGTATAGTGTGGAAAAGCCCAATACTGAAACGGATATCGAACATTTAACGCCCACAGTAAAATACGGATGTGGATACGAAATGGGTTGCATGGCCTCCTACGGCGTGGGGAATCTCATTTTCGTCGATTGCTGAGTGGATAAATGTGCAATTCTAAATAAACTAAGAGAATATCTACATTTAAGCACAGCTAAATCAAGGTCTGGCAACAATTTTCTGTTTCCAACCAGACAATGACCCCAAACACACCTCAGGTTTGGTAAGAGATTGGTTACTTGACAATGTCAAAGGAAGCTGAAACACCCAGCGCATTCATCTGATTTGAACCCCATCGAGCACTTGTGGAATTACTTAAAATAAAAGTTGCCAGCATTCTATAAGCAATAAAAATCAGCCAAAACAATTTTAATGTCTGAATGGACAAAAGATGGCCAAGACATTACATCCAAGCTGGTTTATTCCATGTGAAACCAATTAAAAGACGTCATCAATAATAGAGGCGGACCAACTACGTATTAATTTGGTATTTTTTTTCATATTTATTTATATTTTTAAGAAAATAAACCACTGTAATTGTTTTTTTTTTTTGAATGTGTTTTTTATTAAAATATTGTTTCTTTCTTAACTAACAATTTCGGCAGATGTATTTCTTCAAATTATGCTAGGTTTCCACTTGTCGATTGATTAAAAAAGTTTTACAGCTCTCGTTTTTGTCAATGAACGACACTACTGCCAGTTCATTTCCACTTATGTCAATTATTGGCAAAAAATCGTTTGTCAGTTCATTGACAATGAAATTTTGACAAACGTTTTTGTAAATTCGCTAAAAGCTATTTCCACTTGCAATGCCAATTCGAAATAGTAATCTCATTGTCAATTGTGATAGTGAGAAAAAAAAATATTCTCCACGATTTTTTTTTTATAATCAGTGTGCTATTTAGTGGGAATGGAGACGTACGTATTTAATTTATATTGTATATATCAAGAAAAACAAATGAAATTTCCTTTCTTTTTAGTTCAACAATGTTAAAAAGGAAGCGAGTTGCTCTTGCTTCTTTTGTGGTGTTGGTCGGATCCGAGTTGGAGCTGCAGGCAGAAGATGATGAAAAACGAAAAAAAAGGAACCTGACTGTTGGATCCAACATTTGTTTCTTGACCGGGAGTCTTGCGGATATTACGCAAAACTTTGCAATATGGAGCCGAAATTTTTCAGATCCAAAATGCGTATGAATAGAACGGATTTCGACTTTATATTGCAAAGGGTGAAACCGTACATAACAAAAAAAGACACGTTTATGCGTAAAGCGGTGGGACCAGCCGAAAGACTGGCTGTAACAATTAGGTATTTGGCAACGGGTGCCAGTATGCAGGTTATGTCGGATGTTTTTCGCCTATCACCTACGACAGTGTTTCGGATTATTCATGAGACTTGCCCGATTATATATGATGCATTAAAGGACGAGTTTCTTAAGGTAAAAACATTTTTTATTCTGCAGATTCTGTACACTTTTCAGCAGTGGATTCTGCGGCTTCCAACTCAAATTTAGCATTGACTGCGCTTAGAGCGGCTTTGTATCGCCTAGCAAATGCCAAATTTTCTAGCGACCAAGTGTGTGCATTAGAAGTAATCATGTTGCCCAACGCATCCCATTCGTCGTTATTTGGACATTTTTTATCAGCAAATCGTATGCATTTGAAGCCATATGCGTTTAGGGATCAATTGATACCTAATCGCGTATTTAACTATCGATTATCACGAGCTCGAAGAATTATTGAAAACGTGTTTGGAATTGCAGCCTCTCGCTTCCGAATTCTTCGGCGAAATATCAATGTGTCCGTAGGCAGAGCTATAAAAATGATTCTTGCCATTTGCGTGTTGCATAATTTTTTGGTAACACGAAATAAAGTGGCAGCCATAGAGGTCGATCGAGAAATCGAAGGCCGCGATGGTGAAATATCGGAAGGAAATTGACGCGCTGTTCTTCGCGAACAAAATAATTTTACAAATATTGTAAATCATGGCACTCGTAACAGTGAAAATGGAGTCGAAGTTCGAGAGATTTTTAAAAATTACTTTTCATTGCCAGAAGGTGAACTGGAATGGCAGTATAGAGCCGTGATGCGCGGCACACAACCAACCCAAATGCATTAAAGAAAAACATACCGCATTTGACTCGCGAAGCTTTGAATCGCTTTTCATCACGGGATCCAAGAACTTCATCTCGGCAAATAGTGGATTCTGTCGCTTCGATTTGATAGCAGCCTGCCCGCTTTTTGGATCGTTGCTCTTTTTTAAATAAATCTGTATGTGGAGAAATAATTTGTTATTTGTCATATTAATAAATGTAACATTAAAAAATATATGTTTTTTCTTACTTTGTAGTTGCCACTAAGCGCATTCCACCTCAAAATAACCTCATGTTTTTGAATTTTGAGGGATTCAGCAATGGTGTTCCATGAATTATTGTTCATTTCCCTATTTCTATAGTTTTTGGAGTTGGAATCCCAAATATTTATGAATTGTTCCACTTGATGGATGAGAACAACTGAGGACTCCACGCTCCATTTCACAGATGATTTTCGAATCCTTTTTTTAATTTTTTCATGACTTCCTCTAAAGCACCTTCTTCTGATGTAGATGGGCAACTCATTTTTCTATTTAACAAATTTATTTATTTATTTATTTAATTTTTCCAAGAAAAGATAAATTTTCGTACCTGATATTTAAAATGTGTCTTTTGATTGACAAACAATTAAAAATGATGCCAATTAATTTCCGTTGTCAATTAAAGACAAAGCGACATTTTGTTTGACAATTCATCTATTTCCACTTGTCATGTAAACTTTTTGTCAGTTATTGACCAGCCCTGTTAGTCAATTCAATGACAAGTAGTTTTTCATTATTTCCACTTGCCAATTTTATAATTGACGTAAAAATACGTCGATTGTCAATTTCAAATCGACAAGTGGAAACCTAGCATTAGGCTGAAACTTATATCTTAAATCACTGTGCTTTGATGTTTTTATGAGTTGAGAAGCAAGAAGTGATACCTGTACGTAGACTTTTTGGTCTCTGTGTACATAGATAAAAACAAGCTTTATAGTAAACTTAAAAGTAAAAAATATTTTTTTTACTGAATCACCAATATGTGACTATTAATTAAAGCTGTACAAGAACCCTGAACTGGTCATCATTTAAAGTTAAAAAGATAAAAAGAAACTGATTCAATTAGTTTTTCAAAAATTATGGCAGCAATAACTTTAATATTTCCTTATTTCAATAATAAAAGGTAACTACCTACATTTGTCGCATTAAAAGTCGTTAAATGTTGAATGTCAAACGTCATTTGTGACTGAGAGAAGAAAACAAATTTTGAAGTCTCGAACTACGCATCCATGCAAATCCCCTTTAAAGAGCGATTAAAATGGGGGAAATCTGTTTTCTTGGGAAAACATTTATACTATTTTCCATTCCAGTCACAACAGTCCCACGCTATTATTTTCCTATTTAGGGGAATCTCTTTGGAGCTGAAGGAGCGAAATTCCGAAAGTCCTCAGTAAGTTGAATACGCCAAATAACTCATGTATTCGTATCTACTAGTATCAGTGCGTTTGACTTTTGTTGCGCAAAATGTTTAACTTTTCCCATTGTCTCCCTCTTGCATTCTATTTTTGCGTTAAAAGATGCTACCTTTCAAGAAGGTAAGGGAACAGAACAGACTTCTAAGTTTTCTCTGTTGCCGCAACTTTACCAGAGCAACAACAACTAATATTTAATTTTTGAGGGTTCTATTTTCTTTTCAGAAACTTTTCGTTTTCCCTATCAACTGCCTGTCAGGTACGGCTATCCACATCTGTGATATACGAATATACATACATATATGCATAAGCCATTTATCTTTTTTTTATGTCAATAACTTGAAATAAAAACATTTGTCGAGACTTATAAATTTTATGTCCTCAAGATGCAAAGATAACATTCGACAAATTGTGACTCTTTTACTGAATCTCCCTTTTAATTTCGTCTTTAACAATTCCATTGTTTCGTTCGTCGTGTGGTATGTTGCGCCGGCCCTCCTGTAAAAACCACGTATTTAAGAAAGCCAATTTAACAATTTGAAGCCAGAAAAAGTTATTTATCATTGACGGTGGCCGCATTGCCAGCCGCATTCTCGAAGAAGAACGGTCCAATCCAAAAAGTGGTCTTTTTGTTGACATAGCCATCAAGTTCAAAATGCGCCTCGACGGAGCAGATGATTTTCTTCGAACAATCACCATTCACTTGTTGTTGCTCTAATAGCCATTCTGCAAACGTTCGGCACTGCGTATAGTCTACTCACGCAAGGGTGTCCAACCTTTTTGTTTCCCTGGGCCACATTGGAAGAAGACATGGTGTTTTGGGCCACAAGTACAGGGTGAGGCAAAAGTAATGTCATAATGTGAATGTGCCATAAATTTTGCAAATGGCATCAAATTACATTGTGCTTTGAGATTTATATTGTAGGCAGATAGAGAATTAGTGGACAATAAGCAACACACCTGAAAAACGCGGAGTTATTGTTACTGCTTATTAAACCATTTTTCCGTCTGTTGTTTTAACGCAGCGTGAATTTTGTCGCCCTGCACCTTGGGCGCGAACAATTAAGCACTTGGCTGAGCGTCTCGTGCAAACTGGATCCACTAGAGAAACCGGCCTCGTTTCGCTCGTTCGACCGAGAATATCACTGCTGTAGCCAAGGATATCTCAGAGAGTCCACAAACATCGACGAGATATTGATGCATACAATTTGGCATCAGCAGACGTTCGTTGCGTTGAATTTTTATGAAAGAAATGAAAGTGTTTCGTTATAAAGTGCAAACCTTTCACCAATAATTGCTGACTGCTGACCCGTCAAGTGAAGTTAACTTGCTCCCATGCTCTGTTACCTGGTGCAAGGAGAGTATGATTTCCTATCCAAAATCATAATGAACGACGAAGCTCATTTCCACTTAAGTGGTTTTGTGAATAAACAAAATTTGCATTTCAGTGGCACGGAGAATCCGCATGAAATGCACGAAGACCCATTGCATCGACTCAAAGTCACTGTTTGGTGTGGCATTTGCAGTGAAAAAGTGATTGAACTTTGTTTTTTTGAGAACGCCGAGGGCACCACTGTAACCGTAAATAGTGAGCACTACAGACAGATGTTAAACGAGTTTCTTTTGCCGCAAGTTGCTGAATTGGGTCTCGAGCATTGTCCAGTAGTCCAGTAGCACGGAGCGATAGCTCACAACTTGGGCAACGATGGAGATTTTGAATCGCCAATTTCCAAGCCGTGTGATCTTCCATTCTGGCGATTCGAACTGGCCGGCCAGATCGCCCGATCTGATTGATTATTATTTTTCAATTTAATGTCATCAATTTTACACCTTCCAATAAGCGTTTTGTGAAAACAGAGCCCAATTTTTTCAATTTCTCACAAAATGGCAGCCAATTCTTATTATAACATTACTTTTGCCCCCACCCTGTATATAACCATAGCTGACGAGCGAAAAAAAAAGTTAAATATATAGTTTTCATGTTTGATTCTGAAAATTTATTAGTTCATGAATCTTTTCATTATGAAAATAGAACATGAAATTCATTTAACATTGTTATACGATATATAGTTGATTTAATATCATTTTAGAAAAATATCACTTAAGCCACCAAGTGACAAACAACAGAACAGTGTAGCTGAGCGAGCAACGTAAATAGAAAGAGAATTTACTTCAGAACGAAACAGTTTTCTGTTCTGTTTCTCTTCTGTTCCTGTTTCTGTTGTTTGTCAAATTGGCGTGCTTCAGTAACTTTAAATATTTTTGGGCCGCATTGATACTTGTCTTGGGCCGCATGCGGCCCGCAGGCCGCGGGTTGGACAGCCATGGCTACTGACTTCAAATATTATATGAACTGAATCTTGTAAGCATGCAAATGCAAGTCTTTAGTCAAAATTCGCTGTAAGCTGTTTCGTGAAAGACTCAATTGTCAATTGTTGAAAAAGATGGCGAATCGATGTGGAATCATGCAGATCAACACTAACCGTATTTTATTTTCGCCAATGATTCATATACATAGATCATTGGTATGTATGCACTACAACAACAAAACGAGATCTTAATTTTTATCATGACCAATTGTTGTGATCCAAAAATCAGTTCGGCTTTTTCTCATTGCGATGCACTTTTGTTCGTAAATGTTGCTATAATTATCGACAATTGTCAACGGTACATGTTGTCAGATTAGAAAAAAATACTATTGGCAATCCAAATATTAAACTGACCCGCCCGGCTTCGCCCGTGTACGCTAACGTTACTCATATGACAGATAATTGCCAACGCCATCTGTGGGAAGTTTTTGTGAATACTATATTATTACATTTAAATTTAATATTGTTTATACGAAAATAATATACTGGGAAAACTAAATTTTCGTAAATATCTGCACCCCAGCGCCACCTATCGCTATCGGGTCGAAATTTTGCGAAAGACTTTCTTTTTATTTAAATATTATATGGTGTGCATTTGAGCCAATTCGACGCATGAATAGGAATTTTGAAAAAGCGACCCCAACGCCACCTAGGAGGTTCTAACATAAACAAAAACCATCCGGAACACCACACGAACATAGGGTGTGAATATAAGGTGGATAGCTTCAGTGTTCAACCGTGATAGTCGGACTTACATACGCACCAACGTTTTTATATATTAAGATATTATAATAAATAAATAAAAATAAAATAAAGAATTTCCTCCTTAAAAAATAAAACAATATGTATTCATTCGCATGGCAACTTCGCACTAAATGTCAAAAGGAGCTTGGCTTGTGCAAAAACCAGAACACAGAACTTAACCTTTTCGTTGATCTGGACTATGTTATTTTCATTGCGTGGTCCATACAGAATACCTTTCACTACCTTTTATATACATAGTCCCACATTATGAAATTCTCGTGTGTACTCGCTCCGAATCAAAATGTCCATGCAAAGATTACTACTCTACCGTATAGCGCTACTGGAGACAATAAAAAATAATAAGTATAGAAAGCATTAGCTGGAGATCTATTAGAAATGTATGTTCAAACACCAGACACCAGGTAGGTCAATTTTATGGTAGAGATACACGCAATGTAAATAGCATTGCTAAAGACGACTTTTCATCGGTTGAGTCTTTTCTATTTAGAAGTACAAAGTGGAATGCTACATCATTATTATGAACAAATTACGGGCTTTCAAACATTTTGCAGCATCCATACATAATTTGAAAAGAATAATCATTTTCCAATCAGACTGGAAAATGTCATACACTGCGGTTCACTAGATTAGAAGCAGGCAATTTTGGGAAATGAAAATGATCTATCTTCCGATATATGGCAGTTTCAGAACAAAAGATGATGGTGAAAGAAAGAGTGGTTTGTGCTGAATGCAACGGTGAAAACCAAAATGTTAAGAAAACCGGCTAACATTACTTTTGAGCCATGTTAGCTGAATCATAAAAAGTAAATGTTGTCAATAAAAAAGAGTTAGCTTTATTTTTTCTTCAAGAACGGTAAAAAAAATTGTTTGGCATTGTCAAAGAGGGCGAAAATAGACGATTATAATTCGGAAGGCTTATCCAAGGGTGCTATCATTGGCAGGATCAATCGAAGTAATCATGCTGTTGGTCATCAATTAAGGGATCCAAAAATGTATGAGAAAAAATGCAAAGGAAATGTTTCCACAGCCCATACAGCTGTGGTAAAACGAAAAATTGTCCGATTAGCCTTCAATTCAGAGGTTTCGACAGCTAAGATCGGAGATGCAGCTGGTGTTACCTCAAGTGAATCTACTGTTCGATGTGTGATTCGTAGTGCCAAATACCACAAGCATCTTAAGCTGAAAGAAAAACCACCACTTAATCCTTCTCGAAATAGACAAAGCTTACAGTTCGCGAATGACCACATGACCTGCGATATGCAATAAGAAGCAAGTTTGAATAGCTGGAAAATGGAGATCTTTTCTGACGAAACAAAATTTAATTTAGTTGCACCTGATTGCTATAACTATTACTTTCACGATTTAAGAACAGAGAAGCTCTTTTTAAACCGCCATCATAGCAGAGAAGGTAGCGTAATGGTCTGAGGTATAGTATCTTATTAGAGCACCATCGACTTGGTCGTTCAAAGCTCTAGAACAACGCTGTCCAACCCGCGGCCCGCGGGCCGCATGCGGCCCAAGACAAGTATCAATGCGGCCCAAAAATATTTAAAAGTAACTAAAGCATGCCAATTTGGCAAGCAACAGAAATAGGAATAGAACAGAAATGTCTTTCGTTCTGTAATAAATTCTCTTTCTGTGTACATTACTTACTCAGGCACACTGTTCCTTGTCACTTGGCGGTTTATTTGATATTTTTCTTAAAATTATATATGTAAGATCAATTGTATAAAACAATGTTAAATTAATTTCCTGTTCTGTTTCTAATAAATTTTTAATTACTTAAACATGAAAACATAATTTTTCGCTCGACAGCTAAACCACAGGGTGGGGCAAAACTAATGTCATAATAAGAATTGGCTGCCATTTTGTAAGAAATTAAAAAAATGTGTCTCTGTTCGGTCAAATGACCACCTCCTGAGTTGATGCATATATGTGCTCGTTTTCCGGCTTTTCAAATCGCTAAAATGGGAGATCACACGGCCCGGAAATTGGTGATTCAAAATCTTCATCGTTACCCGAGCTGTGTGAGCTGTTGCTCCATCCTACTGTAACCAACCATGCTTGAGACCCGATTCAGCAACTTGCGGCAAAAAAATCGTTTAACATCTGTCTGTAGCGCTCACTATTTGGTGGTACCCTCGGCGTCCTTAAAAAAATAAGATCCAATCACATTTTTACCGCAAATGCCACACCAAGCAGTCACTTCGATTGGATGGAATGAATCTTCGTGCATTTCATGTGGATTTCCGCTGCCGCAGAAACCCAATTTTAGCTTGGGCTTCGGCGCTCATTATGATTTGGATACAAAATCATTCTCTTCTTGCATCAGGTTTACAAGAGCATGGGTGTAAGTCAGCAGGCAGCAATTGGTGAATGGTTTGCACTTGATAAGAAACATTTTTCAGGTTTTTCATAAAAATTCAACGCAATGAACTGACGCCAAACTGTGTGCATCAATGTCTCGTCGATGTTTGTGGACTCTCTCGGATGTCCTCGGCCACAGGCACAGCAGTGATATTCTCGGTCGAACGACCAATACTGGGCCGGTCACTTCTTGCGACATCTCTAGTAGACCCAGTTTGTACGAGACGCTTAGCCAAATACTTAATTGTTCGCACACAAGGTGCAGGACGACGAGGAAAATGACGACGAAATTCACGCTGCGTTAAAACAACAGACCAAATAAGCAGTAACAATAATTTCGTGTTCTTCAGGCGTATATCGTTCCATTGCTTATTGTCAACTAATTTTCTATTAGCCTTAAACATAAATCTCAAAGCATAATGACATTTGACACCATTTGCAAAAAATATAGCTCCGTTCGCGTACGTTCCCAAAACAATGAAAATCTAAGAAAATTTACGAAGAGTCAGGAAAACCCGTTCGCGTACGTAAAAATTTCGTAGTTTTTCGTAGAAGAGAGTGCTCACGAGAGAGTAAGAAATTTCCCCATGCTACGAATTTTAGCAGAAGAAATTTCTTTGGGCTAATACATATATGAAATCTTTTAAATCTGTCATATCACATTCATTTTTAATTTTTTGTTCTTCGACGCGTTTTTACTTTTTCGTAGTTTTCCCATCTTTGAGATGATTTCTTCCCCACTCTTCAAAGTTTGACAGAAAACACATATTTGGTGCAAAAAGTACGCGAACGGACCTTATGGCACATTCACATTATGACAATATTTTTGCCTCACCGTATACTTGTGGCCCAAAACACGATGTATTCTTCCAATGTGGCCTAGGGAATCAAAAACGTTGGACACCCTTGCTCTAGAATGACAGGAAATAGCTGCACAGTGGTGATGAAATCTGATCGCCAATCTCTTCGGACCACTTTCATGGATATTTCAACACGACAACGCTCCTATACACACATCTCGCATTGTAAAATCGTTTGTTGCGAGTAAAAATTTTGAACTTGTTCCATCGTCACAATATTCGCCAGACGTTAACACTATAGAAATTGTCTGGGGCTGGCTCATGCGAAAATTATGCGAAGGTGGAAAGCAATGCGATGCTAAAGAAGCGCTTTCGAAGCCGTTAAGCCTGTCTGGAATGAGATTTCACTCAACTATTAAGCCTCATTGTATAACTACCTAAAATATCGAATTTATGAGGATATTTTGAAGAAAGGTGATTATATTCATTATTAAATATTGTACCTGGAGTATGAATTCAATATTAAAATTAAAGTTTCATAAAAAGAAACCAAAAAACATTGGCGCAAATTTATAGTCAACCCCACTTTATCAGTTTAACTCCGTACTAGTTATACGCAACTTTTAACTTAAAAGCATACCTTAATTTTTGTTCAATAATAGACACTTTTAAGTATGCTGCTAAATAATTTCTACTTCGCAACGTTCCTATGAGAAATTTTATTCGAACACACATAAAAGTGACAGTTTTGATAAAAAAAAACTTAGTAGTCTACCTCCATATTAAAAATGTAATACGAGGTTCGGGTGATTTTAACTTTAATACGAGGCGCTAACGTTAAAGTGGGCTTTATGACGACTATAATTATGAAAACACTTAGTTCCGTGCTAAAATAATTTTAAAGTGTACTTTAATCTACTATAGATTTGCGCCATTATTTTTTTCATTAATTTGTAAGGTGCTTCTAATCTTATGAACCGATTTAAATGCATGTGAATCTGACTGATTCAGCTTACATGTCTGAAAAGTACAGTTAGCCGGTTTTCTTAACATTTTGGAATTCACCGTTGCATTCAGCACAAACCACTCTTTCTTTCACCATCCTTTGTTGTTCTGAAACTGCCATATATCGGAAGATAGATCATTTTCATTTCCCGAAATTGCCTGCTTTTAATCTTTAAATTTTATTTTTATTATAATGTACTTCACTTCACATTTTGTGGATTAATTATGCATTTATAATATAACAAAACTTTGTAAATTGTCTGCTAATTAAACATAGTTATATTTATAAAGGAACTACGGTTTTTATCTCAAATCCAATTAAAGTTAAAAATCAATTTACTTCTTTTAATTCGTCGATGCTGAGGGGTTTCTTTTGAAATTGAATTGATTACGAAGAAATCCTCTGCAAAAAAAAAGCTCCAAACTTTTTCAACAACTTGGAAAGTTTCAAGTATTTGAAAACGACACAATATGGACTAATATTTGATTTAGCAGAATTTTTTAAATGTGATTCAACCTCTTAGTTGTAAAGTTTGCTAAATACGATAATGCCTGTGAATTGGCTGTTGAACTTTTTTTTTTAATAAAATAAAGTCAACAATTTGAAAAGGCAACAACTGTCTTGTAAAACATTTTACATATGTGCATCTGCATATGTATATATGAAATTAAATACTTTTGCTCGTTAGGCCTCAAGTAGGCAAACATACACATGCCGTGCCGAAAACATCTCTCCCATGCATCTTTTCTATGTTATACAGTAAAACCCGCAGCGAAACGACAAAAAATCAAAAAGAAATTTTCACTTAAGCCGGTTTTTCAGTTAACCGGACCTCGGATAACTGAATACAAAATTTCAGTTAAGCAAACCTCGTATGTATAACAGAACAAATTTTATAAAATCAGTTGCAAAACGTGTTATAAACGTTTGCTAATTGTCATGCTGAGAAGTGGATGACAGGGTGGAGGTGAAAATAAGATGAAACAATTTAGCGCGCGTTTACAAATTTTTTGATCTGTTCGATTTTAAGTTTTTCAGTTAAAAGAGTTGTTTTCCAAAGCAAATGGAAAGTTTAAAGAATTTTTTTTCCAGTTATCCGGGTCTTTCACTTAAGCGAGTTTCAGCTAAGCGATGTAATTTGTATGTAAATATACATGGGAATTTCTGAATCTTTTCACATAAGCAGGTTTTTCGCTTAAGGGAGTTTCACTTAAGCGGGTTTCACAATATCTATAGTGTTTTTATGAGGTCATTCCTAACACTATCTCTACTTGTCTCCTTGTGGCCAAATTTCCCACAAATGCGAGAAAAGTGCAAGAGCAAGTGGACTTCTTCTTCTTCTTCTTCTTTCTTTCTCTTTCAAGTGGCGCTACAGTTCGGGGTGAACCAGGGCCTGCTTCTCGCAACCATTTGTATGTACGTGTTATATTTTGAACGAATGGAACGGACGTAGTTTTTTTTTTTTGCCGAATCCAAACGGCGAAACGTGACAAATGATACTCTTTGATTGCTTGTCAGACATTTGTAAAGAGGTGGCACCGTGAAAAAAACTTTTGAGTGTTTGCTGGGATTGAACCCGGGCAGCATTTCATAGTAGTCCAACGAATTTTTCTGGTACTAGACATCAATAAAAGTAGAAGTAAACAAAATATATGAGGAGTTTAAGTCGTGAGATATACATACATAAGTAATGGTGTTTTCGAAGGTAATATGTATTTAGATACGTAAATTTGACCTCTAGCTCAATCAGTTCAAAGTCAAGTTTTCTGAATGAAACCGTGGCAGGTTTTGAAACACTGATAGTCAGTCCCTTATCTGGACACCATCTGTAGATAAAATGTAGGTTCCTTCTCATAATCCTGATAGACAGTGATTTTACTATCACAACGAGAGTAGAGCTTCCTTTAAGTAAGGCAAGTTCCTTGCCCACTTCGACATTCAGACAGCTGTTGCTCCAACAATTGAAATTGTTCCAAGACAATTTCATTATGTCTGTTGTTCAATCAGAAGGGAGCCGTCTATATTTTGCCACAATCACGAGTTAAGTCTCAATCGTTAACAGCTGCCTCAACGAAAAATCCACAAATAAATTGTATTAATTTCAATACAGAATGTTGGCTTTATGTGTACTCGTATACTCGTCGTTCTTCGTAAGTTATATTTGATATAATGAGTTTATTCAACGTGAGTTTTCCAAAAGTTAGTTAAAGCTTACGAGTAATCGCCTAACAAATAATCGAATCCAATGACTCAAAGGACATCAAGGTTACACAAATTAAATTCTATTGCTGTAGCTTCTGCAGTAGCTGGTTTATGCCATACCTTCACAACACACCACTGCATTAAATGCATGTTCTGTTGTGCTGGCGTCATAATATTCGATGTCCTGAATCACACTATCCAGCACGTACAAGTATGGTAAATTGATGATAATACGAGTGAGTATGAACGTGAGTTTTATCCTGTCGTGCTGAGAACTATATAACGTCACCTTTCAGCTGCCACCATTTTATATGCGTTTGAACTTTGAAGTCTAAGCGCATTCAGTTGGATCGCTAATGCTGCCAACGGAATGTGAGTTATTTACCTGTGCAATTTCATACCAGTGTCTTTCAGGTGAAATCGTTTAGTTTAAGTGAGAAAACGATTGGAACGTTCAGCTGAAGTGTAAAATAAGTCTTGAGTACTTAAACGGAGTTAAATAAAAAAGCGATAAGTCATTCGGAGTGTATTCGAAAAGCAAAAATACAACTTTCAATAAAGCTGCTCACCAAAGTCGAATCTGGGTTAAACACATGGGTTAAAAAACAATTGGTTCCTCCCGTAGTCGGGTTTTAGTTTTTTAAACTTAATTTTTTATTTATGACTTTTTAGTTTCAAAAAATATGTATAAGTAAGCAATGTCGTGTTCTACTTGTCAAACCCTTTCATTTGGTACCCATGTTAGGGATGTGGTAAAGATAACGGAAATCCACCATCATATTGAATTTAGAATTACGTCATATCGTATTGTATTCTACTCGACAAGCCTTTTCATTTGATACCACTATTAATGCGGTTGTTAAGACTAGTGGGATAAAAAAGAAAAAAAAATGGAAAAAAAAAGAGGTAGTCCGCAATTTTGCTTGGTGCGCCCGCCATATTGAGTTTTTCTGTGACGTGTTATAGCCTGGGACACTCTCCGGATCGAGACAAATCCAACGACACCTCATTTGTTGAAATCGGTCCCATAGTTTCGGCTTTACGAGGTGACATCCTTACATATATACAAACAAACCCAGCCTGTTAAAATCATAACCCTTCCTTTGCGTAGTCGGGTAAAAAGTCTCCACAACCCATGACAAATTTCGTTTAGCAAACAATGCTTATCATGCTGGCTATCTGAACGTCACGCAATGGTTTTTCATCCTCCATTTTCCATCAACAGCTTAATCTCTTCAGTAGATGTAAAAATGTGTTTTTTTTTTTTTTTTCGGAAACAGCCAAAAGTCACACGGCACTAGATCCGGAGAATAAGGTGCTGGACGAATTTCATTGATGTCCAAGTGCGCAAGAAAGTTGTTGGTTTTTTTCCAGCAGTGTGCGTAGGCGCATTGTCGTGGTGCAAAATGTAGCCGCGTAGCTGCTCTTTTTTTCGGTGTCCTAGTAAATTTTGGAAAACTTGTGGTTAGCAAGTTTCAGTATACCAATTAGCAGTGACTTTTTGACCAGTTTTAAGCGGGATGACGGCGACCATTTTCGTCCTGGTGAAATACATCCACATCATAACTTTTGTCGCTATCTTTTGTTGTTTGGCGTTTACTGGAGGGTATGTACCTTCTAGACTTCATATCATGGACTGCTGTTTGGTCTCCGGATCGTAAATGTAAAATCAAGATTCATCACCTATAACGATCTTATTGAAGTAGCCTGACTCTCCATATTGAGCAAAACGAACACGACCCTCTTTTTGCTCTCCATTTAAAATTATTGAAACCCATGTAGCTGACTTCTTCGAATATTTCAGGTGATGATTTAAAATTCGTCACACAGCCATGGTCACTGTCGGGGACTTTCTGGAACAACATTCCTACAACATTCCTATTCTCCTGGAAAAAAGAATACAGGTATATCGTATGCGATGCCCCTTGCTACTCACAAGCTATCACTCAAACTTGACACCGAAAAAAAAAACCAATGTTAGATGAGAAGATGGTTCCACTTGCCTTGCCACCACACAGATCAGGCCTAGGCTAGATCTAAACCGCACTAACTACCTTCTGCTTAAATAGCTGGCTTTAATAGCTGCTTGGCTATCAGAGTAGATGTATGGATGGACTACAGCTATTAAAGCCTCTTCAGCAGCGTTGATCAACTCAAAAATTGTTGACGAAGCTGTCAATAACCTGAACCAGCTTGGGCGATGTAATAAGATCACATTAATCTGGGTTCCGGGACATTCTGATATCCCGGGAAACGATAAAACTGATGCTCCGGCTAGAGCTGGATCAGCGACCCCTTTTATCGGTCCTCAGCCTCTTATTGGCTGCAGTTCAGCTTATGGTAAAAAGAAGCTTCTTGAACTGCTGCGACTACAACACTATAACTATTGGCATGAGCTTAGGTCATGCCGACTGGCCAAAATGTTAGTAGACGCACCCAGGGCAAACAGAACTAAGTTTCTGTCAGACTTTAGTAGAAACGACCTCAAAATCCTCACAGGACTGGTCACTGGGCTCACTCCCTTAAACGAGCACCTGAACAAAATTGGAATCAGAAGCTTGGGCCTTTTCGAGATGTGCCTGGAAGAGCATAGACAGCTGAGCACTTCATTAGCGAGTGTCCGGCCTTTGCTCGGATCAGAAACGCCACTCTAGGCAACTACGTCCTACGGGACGTTGATCTACTGGAGCTCAATCTTGCCCTATTGCTTCGCTTTGCGAAAGCGACGGACAGATTTAGATCGATATATAGCTCAGCAACAAATCGCTAATTCAGCGATTGGGGTGGTACTTCACCAAAGTACAATGGCCCTACCGGTCTACGAGCTTGTTGTCTCTACGGGATAACCCACTTCCAAATACAATACAATACAATACCTTCTATCCCTGAGAATACTACACATAAGTATGATTGTTGGTATCATTACAGGATACTGCATTATAGGCAGGGATGCAACCAGGCTTGGCATCCTTTCGAACGAAGTTGCAGAGACGAGGAAGAGAACCCAACTAATCTCCACTGTTTCCAGTAGCAGAAAACTACACCTAGGAAAAAACTTCTTAAACGATCTGAGTGACCTAGCACAAAAAGACGTTGGAAGCCCATCTCGTTTATACAAAGCTCAAAATGTTTCTCATGATTAGCGGTGATACACATTACACATCTCCAAGATCCTTGGTATCACAATGAGCCTTGCTTTTTGTAAATATTATCAAGTGTGTCGTAAATACCCTAAAGGAATTAGCAGAACTGATTGAAATTCAAGATTATCCTTTATGTAAGGATATTCCGACTGAACAAATCAGCACGTACTGAATGATTCCGTTGGGACTTTCATCATCATAATGTTAGTCGAAGAAAGTCTACTCAAAAAGGAGATTTTTATTTGGAATCCATTTGATTGGAGAGTTTTCGCGCATGGCATTTGCAAGACGATATTAGGTGGAGAAAAGCTTACGATATGAGGACTTACAAAAAGTGCCTGCATTTCTAAACTGATGAAGTGGCACATTTATTAAAGTAACTCCTGTAAGTTTTCTTTAGCTATGAAGGTCATTCAAATATCTTTGAAGTTCAATGGCAAGGACTATGTTAGTCGCGTGCTGTTCATGACGCACCAGGTAGACTTAAACAGTCTAAATTAATTGTAACTCGTGTTAGCGTGACAAAGAAGCGAAATCGATTATTATCTTCTATATCACTCTTATAAGCTGATCAATCTATCTTAAGCTATTTCATAGACAGAAACTGCCACAATATTTACGTTAAATGGTTTAGAAAACACCTGCGGAAATTACATAACTAATCCATAATTTAATAACGGAGGTTGCTATTTAAGACTTGCGGTTAGGCTACTTCCTGTGGTTGTTTTTTTGTTTTGACAGTTTTGACAGATAGGAACAAATTATGTATTTGCATTTTTCCTTCCCACACGCGCTAGTTTGCAAGGAAGAGCTATGAAGAGGATATCCTGCAACTGGCATAACTCCGGGCACCGACTGGTCCAACGATGACTGGAAATCATAGATTGACATTAAATAGCACTTAAATGGCTGTTTTTATATATCGATAGATCTCTTTTGATCTTCCGCTCCGATATACGATGAAATAAAAAATACATTCTAACTTTATATTTTTATTCTAAATTTTAATTTTGTTTTCACAATTTATATTCACGCTTCTCTCAGAGTGCCCAACAACCAAAGACCACGTTTTTCATTCCTGATATCTATTTATACTCTGTCATCAGTAATTGTTCAGTTTCGTTATCTACCCAATTCGATAACGACGCATTTGTCTACTTATCTCCTGCCCATCTTTGTATATGACCAACAAGAGCTAAACCCAAATGTTGCTCTTTGTTTGCATTTGTTTTACGGCGAGTGATAACATGACGGCGAGTGATAATATGACGGCGCCCTTGGGTCAATATGGATCGTGGTTCTTGAGATTATCATTGTTTACAGAATGATTGTCGCAGGATTAGTTTCGGGCATCGGCGATGTGATGTTGCTTCTTCTTCTTCTATTTAACAATGGCCGTAGAAACCTTCGAAAGTCTTACATAGTAGCGTCGAAATATTTAGCTAAAAATTGTTATCGTCTCTTATTAGATTAAATTTAAATTCTTTTGGATCCGATACAAATAAAGAGTAAAACGCTCAATTGAAAATCAATGGAGATTGGAAACAAATCAGGTACGTGTTCGCATCTAAAGGGCATGTTTTCTTATGTTATTTATTTATATCATTTATCATTTATCATTCAAAGAGGAAAGCAATAATGCATTTCATTTATAAAAAAAGCAAACATATCCTTTTTAAAGCAATCTCGAGAATAATGAAAATCTATTGTCCGCTGATTTCATTATAGGACCTTAAGATCTGGAAATTGGTTCATTACTTCATTAACCATAACTTGCTCTAGGTACTAGTTGAAAAAAAAATGTTTCGACCTTATAGATGCCTTTCGGGAGTATACATGAGCACACAGGGCTATTTATATTAAGTTTCTAACAAATTTTCTCCCCAGTAATTGCCCAGTTACGATACCACCTAATCAAGTTAAGCCTGTCTAGCGAAACCGATTGTCGATTCTTTTAAGAGTAGTTCGAGGCAGCCGAGCAAATACTTTGTCATTGCCCAGCACTTTTCAGGATCAAACGGCGTAACATACATAAAGCAATTCCTAAAATTTATGACTTAAAAAGCACGTCAACCAAGGTCATGCTTGCCTTTATTAGAAAGGTGGTTGACCTCTGGACTAATTAAAATCCTATGATACAATAGATCTTTTAGGTCGCAGTATCAGTCTTGGGGCAGGATCACTCCCTTAAACATAAAGGGAAAGAATACCCAGTAGGAGGCTGGAGTATAACCCGCAGCCTATCGCCCGCAGTCTATCAGAAAAGATCAACGTCCTTACTTTCAATGAGAAGTAGCCAGATCCACGTGTTCGTTAGATTTATAACCGGACAAAAGTAAACGGGGCCAGAAGATACGACATCCTTACAAATGACTTCTGTAGAAGCTGCTTGGATGAGGTTGAAATAGAATCTTAAATAGAATGGGAGCACAGTTCCTCGACTACCTGGCGGACTTGCCTAAATACCCCTACCAGACTTAAAAGATTTATCATAAGTTCGAAATGGTTTTGTTAAATGCATATTCCAACATGCACAACTAAGGCTATCACAATGGCCTCAGGGTGAAATTGCACCTAACCTAACCTTCTATGGGAACGTTCGGCAAAAGCGGTTTACCATACATACATAACTATTACCGCCTGTAGCTTTTTTACACGGTTCCACCTCTTTCGAATGTCTGACAAGCAATCAAAGAATATCATTTGTCAATTAGCCTCTCAACTCGCCGTTCGGAGTCGGCAAAAAAAACTGTAGGACCCTTCCATTCCTGCAACAATATAACACGCACACACAAGTGGTTGCGAGAAGTAGGCCCAGGTTCAGCCCGAACTGTAGCGCCACCTAAAGAAGAAGCTAGTAGAGATGGGTAAAACAAGGACTCAGTTGCCTCACTAAGAGAATTTGTAGATATGAAGTCGTGGAAATTTAAATTTTATCTAAGAAATCTTAGCGAATCTTAGCGAATCTTAACGAATCTTAACGAATCTGCTCCTTATCGAAACCTAATCAGCACAAAAAAATTTATCAAAATCCGTTCAGCCATTTGCTGGGTAGGTTCATGCAAAGGAATTTTCACTTTATTTTACATTATTAGGGATACAAACATAATGTTAATTTGAGAGCACATAGGCGATCTGGAAATATCGCCCAGAACGCCGGTATTACTTAGCGCTCCGTGAAATTAGGCCTCAGAAAATAAGGCTCCAAAATTGGAGTAATTTCTCATAAAGAAATTACGCCCTTATTTTTAATTGGAAATAAGGCCCCAATGTATGGAAATAAGGACCCAAAAATAAATGAACACAGAAGCAATAATGTCGATTAGTTTAATTACCATTGGGTAACATAGCATGTTTCCGCATGCATATTAGGAAACTGTTTATATCCCCATGAGACACCAAAACTATTTTTGAAGTCCTATTTCATTCGGGCTATTTTTTATTATGGAACTAGGTGCCAATTGAAAAAAATGAAATAAGGCCCCAAAAAAGGAAATTGCACCCCAAATTGCATTGTATATTTACATTTGATGGGCTCTGTATATTTTTGACTTTTGAGGCCTTATGTCATGTGGCCTAATTTCGTTTCTCCATTGCTTAACTGGCACTGGCTGTATGTCCTTAAAAAGTCTACTCACATCGGCATATTCTTGCACTTGAAAAGCCTGCTGATGCATACTACGCCTTACTTGTGATGTTTAAAATATGTATTACATTCATTTATAAATATAAAATACGGTACATTCTGGGTTACGTGTTTTCTTGTTGAGTAGAAGGCTGTTGCATCAGTTTTTTTTTTTTTTTTTTTTTTTTTTTATAAAAACCCCACTGCTTGCGACTAGACAGACATCAGTGTGGTGAGTATAAATGGAAATAGGTAAGGTAACACCTGTATCTCTTCACCCGATGCGTGCAGTTTGTTAATTACAATAACATCATATTAACTTCACTAGCGAATATATTCCGTAACTTGTTGCTATGGAAAGTACAGTGGACACTCCCTGAGTCGAACTCTCTCTAAGTCGAATTTCTTTTTAACTCGAATTTGTTTCGCCATATTTTATCATTCCCTTCAATTTTCCATACAAAAATCATTTTCTAAGTCGAACTCCCTCTAAGTCGAAACTCTCTCTAACTCGAACACATTGTCTCGATTATTGGCATCTTTTTTCACCCCTTTAGTCGAATTTTGTTTAGCACAAAACAAAATAAAAATACATTACCCCTTCGGAGTATTTGAGTATACATATGTGCATATATACATATGTACACATGTAACTACTTACCATCAACTACCTACACACTTCAACACCCTAAATATATGTGTAACTTCGCGCGTGCCATCATCGTCAGCTCGTCGTGTTTCTTCCTATTCATATTCTTGGTACCTCCATAAAAAGATACAGTTTTAAAAAGTTGCAACGCAAAAACAAAAAAAAAACATTGATATCCTTTTCTTTGTGTTTTTGGTTGCATTCAAAATAGGTTTTTCAATGAATCTATTTGCGTGTATTTATAAAAAGAACTTGTTTTAGTAAGACTCTAACTGGAATTTCAAAATTAGTTGATTCTAGTTCTAGGCAATTCAACAAAGCTGATACAGTCTTTATGTGCATATTTGGAGCTAGAACAGTTGAAAAAAATTGTAAGCTATATTTTTTTGTTAACTTTTTTGTAGGCACATTAACCTTTTTTTCGTCAAACAAACGTTTTAAAACAACCATAAATGTTTCTCTCTATTACTCGAATTTTTCCAAAACTCTCTCTTACTCGAACAAATCTTCCCGTGAAAATTCGACTTAGGGAGAGTCGACTGTATTTTACTCGTACTAATGTCTCATACATGAATCCAAAATTCCCATCATCTCTTTGTAACGCTACTTTTCAAACTAAACTCAAATCGTTATAGCGTTACAATGTGCCCCCATGTTAGATGGTCACATAAAATTACATCACTTTAAAACAACACATCTACTTTCGAAATAAAAAAAATCTTCACTCATACATCAGAAACTTTACGAGTTATCTATCTACGTTGATCCACTCGTATGCAATTAAATGACACTCAAGTGAACTACTACTCCGGACCTGGTTTTATTTGAAATAATAACTTTAAATAAAAAATAAAAAAAAAATTCAAGCTTCAATGTCTCTTACATTAGGAGCGTAGTTTTTGGTTACAGATTCGCATGCACTTTTAAAACGCTCGTAAAAATGATCGTACCGCCAAAGTCACCATGCATCTCTGGAATACATTCGCCGATGTCGCCCAAAGACGTAAACATTTTACGATTGTGCTGCAAAGCTCGTTGAAAATTGGCCACCATTACCCAAGTGAAATGTACTTAAGTTCCAATTACGTCGCCAGTTGTTTGAATGGTCCAGGAAATCACATTGGTGATTGGCATTTTTGTCTCTAATGCGTATCTAAACATCGAATTGATTAAAATGGTTCATTAAGTTGCATCTCGCCACAAATTACCCACGGCTTCTTGTACGTTACAACTGAGTTTAATTAAAGTGGTTAGACGCGCTGTCAGTTGGAGTAATGTCAACATTTCTTGAAGGAAAACCAACATTTAATTGTGGCATTCCAGAAATTGAATTTGGTTTCCATTGGAATTTGTATCTACAACCACAAATCCTTGAAAATCGATATAGTTCCCCAACCTAATTTGTCTTTACTCATTCATCAACAGCAGCACTTGACTCATTGAACACCGACAAAAGGTTAAAATCCAAGGCAAGGCAAATTGTCTAAATTAATTAACCTAATCTGTGTGAACTTGATAAAGGGTACAGAAAGCAATTCCGGAAAATCCCTTTGGATTGCCATTTCTACAGTATCACTTCCGGTAATCACCATTCAAGTTAGAAATAAGGGAAAATGTGAAATCACGTCGTCGACTTGGTGACCTCGATTTTGTTCCGTCTTGGAAGTCATTCATATTGCTTATGGGTGTACCGTGTACAGGATATATTCGGTATTTATTATGTTCATCAAAGTTCATGTATGTTGGTAATGATGTCCTTTAAGGCTATGTGGGGATATTGCAGTATAATTACCTACCTCAAGACAGACTAGCGAGATGAAAAGGATAAAAAGAACTCATGCAAGGTAACAAGTTTCCCGTACCGAAATTGAATGAATGAATTATTTATTTATTTATTTATTTATCATCAATCAGTGATTAAATTAATTAATAATATATTAGCTACTAGCTGAATTACCCGCTTCGCTGCGCATACAAAAATATTCTCTTTGTATGTAGATATGTGTATTTGTAATAAATTGTCTACTGGAAAGAGACTTCCAGCTAAATGCTACACTTGTCATTGCACCTTAAAAGTTGGCATAAATACTTGCCTCACAGTTTGCTTAGCACCAAATGACTGAATGAATTGCTTGGATAAAAGTTTCTCAATAGACTATTAAAGAAAAAAGTGACGCAGGTGGGTTAGCAATTTCTTCCAGTTTAACTTTTCCGCTTTCTTAAATATTACAGCACGTTCTTAATGCCAAAATGTCAAAACATACATATGTTATCTGTATCTGTTCCAAGCCCTGCATCTACTTATCATTAAACAAATTGCAACCAAATTTATCCAGTTATTAGATTAGAGTTGATCGAAAAATTACAATACATATACGTTAGCACGAAGCAATCCCAATCACTTATACTACCATGCACGCATGTTTCGTATACACCCATACCCGCTGCCGATGGTGCATTGACGATGGCAATGGTCTCCACTGATCGTTGTCGCGAAAGCATACAAACAATATTTCTTCATGTTATTACTTTTCTCACAGAAAATGTACAAAAAAGATATGTATATCTAAATCTTTGTTGTGAAATAATCTTAACAAATGTGTAAATTTTATTTTAATACGTTAATTAAAAACTAAGATAGAGCGAGATAAATGCCCAAAAGTAGAATATAAACTTTTCTTTTTTAATTTAGAAGTTTTTTACTGAAATATATTGATTATTTTTAATCATTTTATAGATTTAATCCAACCAAAAACATCGTGCACTATCGGAAAAATTCATCGATTTTAACTATCATAAATATCCCGCTATTTGATACTCAATTTTACTTAGTTTTTTGTCCGTCTTTCTTTCTTAGTTGGCGCTACAGCTCGAGGTGAACCGGGGCCCGGGGCCTGCTTCTCGCAACCATTTGTGTGTGCGTGTTATATTTTTGCACGAATGGAAGGGACCTACAGTTTTTTGCCGACAACGAACGGCGAGTTGAGAAGCTCAATCGTGACAAATTATACTTTCTGATGCTTGTCAGACATTCGAAAGAGGTGGCACCGTGAAAAAACTCTTTTAGGTGTTAGACCCGGCCAGTAGTTGAACCCGGGCAGCATTGCGTGGTAGTCCAACGCACTAACCACCACGGCCACGGCAACCACTTGGTGTTAATAAGATCGGTGTCTTCGGGGAGTTCGCATACTTATAACTACTTTCAGTCCAGCTTGCCAAAGTTCCGTGTTATTCTGCAGTTCTGTGCTATTATCGCTACTGCGTTTGAAGTGATTTTGCGATCGACCGACGACGTTTAAAAAAAATATATTTTGGAAGAGTTCCATAAAAAAAAATGCCTGTGTTTTACAAACATGCTTTGTTTGAAAACACTAATGCGTGTGAACAGCTAGTTGCATGAAGTACATCAAACGACGAATTACTGATGTTCATATGGAAAAGTGTTTGCGTATAGCGACAACATCAGTCGAGATCAACTTTTATGTATGTACTTACTTCTGCAAAACAAAGTCAGATGTCTCAAATTTTAAATATTTTCAAATCCTTTGAGTCTCAGTTGTTTTATTTTTATTCTAAATATATTAAATAAATTATGCACTTTTTTACATTAAACCAGGCAAGCGTTTGACCACTATCTCGCCTACTGGAAAGCGACGATGTGCTCGAACCTTTAGCACATATGCTTGTTTCCTATTTAATGAACTGCCAAATGACACAAAAAACGAGACAAATTGTGTATCTTTTAAAAAAAAAATGTATAGAATTCGCTAGACTTAATTTCTAAATATATTTGTTAAAATGTAAACAATGAATTTAAATAGTTCCTATGGAACTAGTAAGAAAGTACTACTACTACTACTTTTAATTAACAAAAAATAAACTTGGTGCGTGGCCCGGCAGAAAATATTTTTTCTGAAATTTGGTCCGCCTGCTGAAAAGGTTGGCCACCCCTGATCTATATAATTAAATCGCTAGCGCAAGATCTTGTGATTCCTCCTGAGAGTTTATTTCTGCACCGATTTCAATGATTTTAGCACTGATCTAAAGCTTGTCAACTTTCATCAGTAAAAACAATTATGAAAAAGTGGATATGAGTATTAGTTTCCCTGACACAGCAGGTTCAGGATTACCCTTGGGACCCTTTGGGGTCAAATAGACTCCAGGACCCGCATTTTTGAAAATCATCGAAATTGAACCCTTTTTGAAAAAAAGGGTTTTCGGACCATTTCTGTAAATTGAGAAACAATTGACACATTCAACGAGAAATTTCTTCACTTCTTTTAGTAGACAAAGTCCCCGACAGCAATTACACTTTTGCATTAACCCGATTTCTATCTATGTACATATGTGGTTGCCAACTCCAAAATGTAAATTTCCCCTGTAAACAGACACATTCAAATAGTTGGTGCGTTTCGTTTGTCATACTTCTACTAGTAGTAGTAGTATAGTAGTATTGAATATATTGTATCATTAATTTTTTCTTCCAATTACAATTTTTTACTTATTCTAATTAGCAATAACAAAAGCCCTGGTTGCCAGCTCCTATTGTTGATATAAAAAAATGCTATCCGCATTAAATGTTTTGGAAGATGAAGAGTTCGAAGAATTTAATTCAAAAGTTTAGGGCTTTTATTTCTAACAATTAGGTTTTCCAAATCATAACTTTTTGTTCAAATACTTTTTTTGTGTCTTTTGTTTATCTTACTTTAATATTAAATGAATTGCTTTTTTTTTAAATGAACTGATTTTTTGGTTTTGTTTAAGAGTTTTTATTCATAAGCATAAGCATAAGGAACTGGACAAAAATACAAAAAAAAATTAATAATATAATACTTATCCTACCCCCGTCTTATTCTTTAATTTTATATGGGACCCCTTTCCGGAAATTTTCAGAGGTAACCCAGAGCGGGTTATTGGTTCATTGGGAACATAATTCATTCTCTGAATTTTATCATACAATAGGCAGCGCTCCCTAAGCTGGCGAGATGCATATAGGTTAATGAAGGATAGGATAATGAGTTAATATGAGTTTAAGTTTCCAAACGACGAACCTAGTAAACTTTTCTTGGATGCTTTCTATACATTTGGAATGAATGTTGTAGTATGCATTCCAAATAACACAGCAATATTCCAATATAGATCTGACGTAGGCGGTATATAGAGATTTAAGGGTATAGGGATCCGTAAAATCAGCTGAATTGCGTTTAATAACACCCAATGGATTACATGTGCGACTTAAAGGTCAAGTGTGCAGATACTTGGTGTGATTGTTGATAACTTTCTGCACAACAATATCACCCTTAATTTATTGAAAGCAATTATTGTACATGTGAGCAAGTAAAGAAAGAGTAAAATTGGTCAAGTGGAGTCTCTACACATGTATATAAGTAAGGAACAATTATTGCTGACTATAAATAGTCGGCACCGTGGTGTAGTGGTAAGTGCCTTGAAAAACTATGCAATGCTGCTCGGGCTCAACACCTAAAAGCTTTTTCACGGTGCCACCTCTTTCTAATGTCTGACAAGCAATCAAAGCGTAGGATTTGTCAACGTTTTAAATATTTAACGTGTAATATGGATTATGTATATCTATATGTCATTTACACACACAAGAAGATATCATTTTAGGTTGTTGACTTAAATTTCTTAAGTGTGCATTGTAAAGTAGATAAGTGAAGTAGGTGAGTTGCGTATAACAAGTATAAAATAAACTCTTAAACATCCGTCCCACATAGGTCGGTTTCTAGGAATTAGGTGGCCAAAATTATTTTATGTTTTATTTCAGTAATAAACAGCACTACAATGAATAATCGAGTATTCTAGACCCCAAATTATCTGTTTTTTACTTTTGCTTTAAAATGTGAAAATTTATGTTTCAGGTATTTTTTGTCTTCATCTGAGTCCCCGTAACACACTAACAAATAATTCTCCAAGTATTTCAATTTTTCGTTTAGTGATGGAAAATTTTGCTTATTCATCTTACCAAATAGATATTTACGAGTTACTACTTTCAATTCCGAGCAGCCTGATGAACCTACCACAAAACAAATTCAATTTGACACAAAAGAAAAGAAAAAGGGTAATTTATCTCTTTCTGACTAAAAAGGATTTTGCTTGGCAAAAATGTCCAAAGTAGTGGCTGATAATCAAGTTATCAAGCCAAGGAGTTATATTATACATACAGTGTATCAATCTCATATTCGTACACCAGGTATTAAGAAAAACATTGAATTCCTGATCAAAAACGACTTGAGATATTAAGTTAAATACAGTATAGTATTTTTACTGGATATTGAACAATTGCATTCTATTTAGTTTTGACATTAGTTAACATTCGCTTTGGTTTTGAAATTTAAAAAAAGTAAAAAAATAGACAGAAAGAAGCTCAATTTCGTATTCGTACACCGATCGATTATTCACAAAAAAATAAAAATTACTAATCTGTTGCTTGTCAAAGTTGTTTTTTGCATTGAATTATTATTTTTCAAAGTAAGTTAATGAAAAAAAGTTACTTTATAAGGTTATTGGAGATTTCTTGGAAAACGGGTAGAACGTAAGGTGAGATATCAAATTAACTGCGGGAACAGCTAATCAGATCTAACGGAGAAGGAAAATCTTATAGTGTGATATCAAGTTTGGTAGTTCGGCCAAGATCAATCGTCCAAACAACCATAAATCGGTTGAAACATAAAAATCACATCGAAAATAAACCAAAAAATACATCTAGAAATGTATTGAGTGCACATGACATGAGAATATTTATACGGTAAATTCGAAAAAACCTACATATAATGCATCAAAACTGGCAGAAAACTTTGTCGAACTTTTAATAAAGGTTTCTGAACAGAAATGCCAAGAAATTGCATCCGAAAACAAGGGTACAATTGAAGAGTTATGCGTAAGAAACCTGTCAATAGTTTAATGAACAGAAGCAAGAGATTAGAATTCACTTAACAGCACCAATTTAAAGATTTTGACTTTTGAAACACAGTAGTATTTACAGACGAGTCTAAATTTAATGATTATGGGTCGGATGGCGAACAAATGGTTTGCCGAAAAACAACTACCCGATATCTTCCACATACCAAGGCGGACAGTCAAACATGATGATGGTTCGGTAATGGTGTGGGAGTGTTTTTCCGCGGCTAGAGTGGGATGACCGCATATAATTTAACGAAAAAAATATAAGCAATATATTGAGATATCTAAGCCAAATCTGAAGAAAAGTGCTGTTTAAAAGGGGCTCTGGAACAATTTTACCCTTTACCAGCATAATGACCCCAAACATAAAGCTTATCTACATATTTTGAATGTGGCTTCTTTATCACTCTCGAAAAGTGTTGGACACACTTCCACAGTCATCGGATATTAATGCCGTAAAGAATTTGTGGGACGAGTTGGGCCACAGAGTAAGAAAATTTGGTATAAGGCACAAAAATGATCTCAAAGAAAGGCTTATTGAAGAGTGGGTAAAAATTACCCTTGAAATTACAGAAATATTAGCCGAATCCATGCCCAGCCATCTTAAATAGGTCTTAGCTAACAATGACTTTGATTCAAAGTATTAGTTTTTAGATAAAATGTGCAGAAATTGACTTAATATCAAAGTGTACAAATACGAAATTGACCATATTTTTCTTAATATTATGTTTTTTATGAAAAAATTTCAATACTTTATTTGAAATATTTGAATTAATTAAAGTTAATTTTTTCATTTTAATGTGTTCTTACTGAAATCAATAAAATTTTGCAGTATCTGTTCAATTTGTTTGGATTTTTCCTTAAATTAATATTACCACATCAGGTGTACGAATATGAGATTGATACACTGTAGAACAAAATAAGACATTTTACTCGGGCGGCCCCGGAAGTATAACATTTTTGCTATTGAACACAAAAAATGGTAATTACCCATTACCCATTAAAAAGGGTTGTCATTAAAACCCTTTTACTGTACTAAATTTTAACATTTCTAATTGAAATTTATATCAGATTATAAGAAAATTATCTGGTTTATCCATATTCATCACTTTAACTTATGCACTGCACTGTATAACATGAAATATTTTTTTCGCTATGAGCGTCGGCCGGCGCCACCGATAACAAAACGTGTACAGCTTGCGAGACAATTAAGTTCCGGCCTGTCAGGTGTCTGCGCCGCAGAGGGAGCCATGGAGGGGCGGATATTATCTGTTGGGCTACCTGCTTATAAAAGAATACATTTTTTTTTTTTGTAAGTTAACTTTGAAAAATTGTCCTTTGGCCGCTAAAAACCTAATGAACGTCGCTTCGCGTGATTGTTTTTTTGAAATTAAGATTAAAAAGAATATCGAAAAACCAATGCTGCCAAATGTTGTTTGATTTTTTGATACTCGTTGGATTTCGGCAAAAGTTACGGGTACTCTACTTATAACTTTTGTAAATCAACACCCACATCTATCTTCTATACTATTTATAAAGACGTAACTACTTTTATGTATGTTCTGGCTAATCTCGGGAACTACTGAACGGATTTTGATAAAACCTTCGCTAAAATATTTGTTGAGTTCCTCTGTAATGGATTGCATATATATTATCGTGCTTTATACTTTTAATTATACAGAAAAACTATTTTTTTTGTTTGTATGCTTACAATTTAAACACTTCCATGCACTTTACGTGATAACGCCTGCACCGATTTTAATGAAATTAATTTTGTTGATTTCAACATTTCTCACCAAAGATTTTAAGGTATAAATATTTTCCTACGTTACCTAGAAGCTGAGAAATAGACATAAGCAATGTGATTTTTAATGGTTTTATATAATTAAAAAGCACAGAAAATCAATGAAATTGTCCGTCAACCTGCTGGGAGAGAATCCCGATGTTGCATTACTGGCTGCTGGTCAGCCAGTAACAGTTAATGGTGCTCGCTATCGCGACATGATAATCCAGTTTTTTGTGCCTAAATTGCAAGATATGGATATGGATGACATGTGGTTTCAACAAGAGGGTTCCTTTACTTACTTTATGAATCGATAAAAAGAAATATAGTGGGTACCGTAGCGCAAGTGGTTAGTGCGTCGGACTACTGAGCCAGCGGTCTTGGGTTCGAATCCCGCCGCAACCACCTCAAAAAGTTTTTCACAGTGCCCACCTCTTTCGAATGTCTGACAAGCATCAAAGAGTATCATTTGTCACGATTGAGCTTCTCAACTCGCCGTTCGGAGTCGGCAAAAAACTGTAGGTCCCTTCCATTCGTGCAAAAATATAACACGCACACACAAATGGTTGCGAGAAGCAGGCCCAGGTTCACCTCGAGCTGTAGCGCCACCTAAGTAAGTAAAAAGAAATAAGAACCGGTGTTTTCTATCAAAATTACTTCCTGCGTGAACTTTGGGACACCCTTTATACATATACAGTGAACTCTCTCATAACCGGACACTGACGGTAACGAGAAATTTCTCCGGTTATGAGAGTTATCAGGCTATGGGAGAAAAAAATAAATTGACATTCTTTAAAAAAGAAACACAATAGACAAATTACCTAAAAATACTAATTTCTGGCACATACATTTAAAATACAAACCTATTTAAAAAATGCAATAGGATTTATAAATGCACATACATAGTTGTTGAATAACACGTTTGCGGACAAGACAGCATATGCCGTCAATGGTTGAGGAAATTAGCGGGGCCATGACAATTTTAGGTATGTTAGGACAAGACGGGATACCCTGACGAGAAATACAGGATGCTTCCATATTCCGGTATTATTTGTCCTATCAGAGACAAATTTTCACTTCACTGTGACCAGCGGAATCATTTTTATCTTTATACAAAATTCGCACAATATAATATAAAATATCTCTCAAAATGCAGGAAATATGCGTATGTCATTCTAGCGTTCCCCACAGAAAATCAAGTGCCCGCGAACGTGATAGTAAAACAAAGGCACACTCCACAGCTTACATTTTTGTTTCGTTTCTTTGCAAAGTGTAAAGAAGAGGAGAACAAAACAAAAACAAAATAAAGTATTTGTTAATTCGTCCATTTAAGAGAGAGCGTCATTCTATTGCGGTTACGAAAATTGGTGTCCGTGTCCGGTTATGAGAGAGTCCGGTTATGGGAAAATTTTTTATATGGAAAATCGTGTATTTATTTCCGTTCTTTGAAATTTGTCCGGTTATAAAAGGTGTCCGTAAGGAGAGAGTACACTGTATACATATGTATGTACTATAGCAATATATTAGAAGGAAATAATTTGTTTTCTATTAAAAGTTGCTGGAAGGCGAAGCAAGGCGAGCACGGGTCAGCTAGTATTATATACACACATACATAACATATTTGTATGTATATGGCTAAGAATCATCACGGGTCACTCCCTCATAAGTATCCATCCAATAAGGCTTGGCTTAACCTCTCCAATGATGATTCTAAAGATAACAATGGATTGTTCAAATCCTGTCGTATTTAAGCCGCATTTAAATTCAACGACTTAACTTATGTCAGTTTACCTACATCTATACTGCAAACTTTTTAAAAATTTTACATTTGCTTCTTTCAGACGGTGAATAATTCCCCCTAGATTTATATTACAAATGGAAACACAAAAAAATACTAAATCCGCAAATAATTCTGAAAAATGCTTTTAGTTGCTTTCACTTCTAATGACTACTACAAGTATCCTTTGCTGCGTGAACTTGCACATGTACACGTGGCAAATAATCCAGTGAAACGACAGGAAATAAGTCCGGACTCATCAGTGCATTTATGGTGTTCTGTTCTGTGTTTGTTCGAGTCCGTTGGGGACCTATTCAAGTATTCAGTCCAGTGAATTCTTATTATAAATTTCATGCTCCAGAATGAGTTTTTGCATTTGGATTGCATACACGAAAAGGACAGGGATGATGTACTCGTTTTTATCAAGATATCTGCTGAACAGTCAAATCCTTGGAGGTGAATGTATTTTTTTTTTTTTGGAACAGAAGTGAATGTGTACATGCATACGTACATGTATGACTCGTTCTGGAAAAGGTGCCCTGGATCTAAACTTTAAGTTTTTTATTCGTTTTATCTATAGAAGTTAACTGCAGAAGGTTATTCTTTTTTTCTATTTATCTATGTACTTATTTTTATAGTTTGACTGAATATTTTATAATATGACCAAAAGTAGGTTGACAATATTCAAGCACCGGCCCAGTGGTATTTTATTGCCTAAGCATTTGCAATAAAGAAACACCAAGTTGAAAATTTCACTTAGCCGTTAAACCCTACCCATCCGTGGAGAGACACTATTACTACCCTGGGGTCCAGAGGACCCCAACATATTTATGTTCTTATTTCAAAAATTAAAAAACATTTTAATTAAAATTAGTTTTTATTTAGATTATACACTTAGTTTCATGTTAAAAATAACTTAAAGTTCAGAATCGAGGTACTCCTGGCGTACAGCCCGGCTATGTTTGCCGCAGAGGGGGTTTTGACACCTGCAACACCTGACTTTCGTCTCCCGTCCATTATCCGTTGGACAGATTATACATTCTTTTTTTTTTTTGTTGTTGTAACAACAGCATTTGGCTCAATGTTTCTTTTTTTAAATATCTCTCAAGTGCCTGGAGATTTGCAGGTAAAGTTGGCCATGTAAATATTTCCTCAATTTGGGGCGTGATGAGTGAGGTCCTGTGCAAGGAAAAAACATTTTCTGGGGTTGATTTGATGCCATTTTTATGAGTACATATGAGTTAACACCCACTACGTTGAGAATACCATAAAACATTCGCGCTGGACCCCACGGTAGGGTTTAAGAGTTAGTAGTCATAGTCAGAGGTGGTGTTCGATTCCGATGCTGATTGCTATTTCATTATATTGACATGCCTCTCCTCACCGGTTCATAATTTGAAAGGTTCATGGAAATTATCTGTTCATTTTTAAAAGGTGTTGCACGTTCGGTCTCTGAGTTCCGAGTTTTTGAGCTCTTCAATTCAGGTCAAAAGAACTAAAAAGTAAAAGGCGACTTTTTTAGTTTTAGTTTAGTTTTTTTTAGTTTTGTTAAGTACACTCAAAGCAACATACGACATTTTTTTCAAGCACTCTATCTAAGCATTATAGAAACAAAAATTTAATACTTATAAACCACGACCTGTAAAAAATTAAATGATGCCGAAATAAAAACATTTTATTGTGTTAAAAACAGCTTTTAGTCTCTAATTTTTTTTTTTTTTTTTAAACACTATCAGATCTGTGTCATGGTGTGCTTAATACAAGCAACAGCCATAAGCAGAAATTCGCCAGGGCAAAATATGCATCAACAGGCTCATCATTAGTGCTGGTGTTAGTGGTTAGGCTAGGCTACATTTCAACACTACCACTAGCAATAAATAAACAAATATAAGAACAAATATACATAATTAGAGTTTATGTTCGAGGAACTACATTACGCAAGACATTTTTAAGTGTAATTTTCTAATTGTCCATTAATACCGTTTTTAAAATACTTCCATTCAAAAATATCCCAGTATAGGTCAAAATCGGCCCCGCATGGGGTAGCATTTAACCCTTAACTGATGTCGTGAAAAAATGAACGCTTCTATAGTCGTGGGGTCCACTGGGCCCACCTGTTTCAAAAGGTGATTAAAATTAAAGTATTAATTTTTTTAAATGTTTTTTTTTTATCAAACTTTAAACTTAACAATTACAAATGTAATTTTTAAAAATTAGCGGCAAGAACATTCGTTTTTATTTAAAATTTGCACTTTTTTAATAGGTCTCAATACACATATCATAAAAACATGTAATTTCAATGGGTCCACTGGACCCACGACATCAGTTAAGGGTTAAAAAAAAATTGTAATTTAATTTTCTCCTAATTTTAAATAAAAATCATTGATTTGAGAGCGGCATTACTTTTAAGACATTAAATGGAAATGTATATCAGTATATCCGAAGTGGCAATCCAGTCTCGAGATGAATCATATATGTACGTACATTATGTAGTTTGGGGAGTTTTCCGGTAGTCTAAAAATGTTTTGGATGAATAATTTGAAAAGTTTTTTTTTTGTGTTCCTTTTTTCTTTACACTTTTTCAAAAAAAAAACCTTTAAGAATTGCTGTCCCCCTACCTTATCTCTAAAAATATTGCTCAGAAAAATCTGTATAAAATCAAAAACATTGAGAATTAAGTGTTGATTGAACCAAAATTATTAGGACTGCATTACGTTCAACAGTTTTTTTTTTTTATTATTTGGTATTCAATTTCACCTACCCAACTGTTTACATACCCAGAAGTTACGTAACATTATCCCAATCACATAAAAGCGGATACGTATAGGGAGATTTTGATGTGTGAGAGTAAAAATTGAATGGTTGCTCCTAGAAATATGATCAAAAATTAGCAATTAACTTATACTTAAACCATTGATTATCTGCACATAAGGAAATCTTGATGGTTTCCTATACATTATAACATAGGTGTCTCTAGTAAATGTTGTAAAATTACACTGGGAAAAATTGAATTTGTGTACAGACCAGAGAGAGAGAGAGACAAATTTCCAAATTCTACGCATTTAATGCAATTCAACGAATAACGAGACGAAGAATGGTGCACATGGATGAATTTCCTGTGTACTTTGTTTGTTTCTTTTTCAACATACATCTCTAACATATGTAAAAATAGCTTAAATAGTACGGAACACTTGTTGCGCACGTACGACTTGCGCTTGACCAGATTTTTCTTCTTCTAATTTCTCCTCCAAATCCGTTTGTATGTCAGTTGAGGTATAGTACTTATTAAGATGACTCCCAGATATTTGAGGGATTTTCTTATTTTATATTATTTTTCATCTCACGTGAAGCAGCCATTCCAACAATTTGGAATAACATTTGCATTGTTTTATTATTATGTATTTTTTTTTTTTGTTTAATACTTCAATGGATAACAGTACTGCTGTAGATCATTGATCATCTTTTGCATCACCACTGGGGTCTGCATGCATATGGAGTTTTATTTTAATTTCAACGAACTCGATTCCTCCTTGTAAGAAGGTGGGTATTGGTAGATTATCTAAGAGCAAAAGAAATGGTAGAGGACTCATACGACAGCTCTACTTAATACCCAAGAGCGATTCAAACTCGTTAGACACAGATCATCTATCCATCAATGTGGAAACAATTGTGGATTTTTGATCAATTTAGGTTTACATTTTTCGACCAATAAATTTGCAACTTTTTTGGAAATTAAATCGAAATCAACAGATTTGGAAAATTGCTGATTTATTTATGTACATGCATATGTCAGAAATAATGTCGCCCAATTTTCCCACTTGTCTACAACTATTGGTCATGAGAACTTCTACGTATTAAAGTAAAAGTGACACCCTCCTGCTGAGCATTTCTCTCACAAGTAGCTTAGAATACAAGTTTGGCAAAAGTAATTTATATTGACAACTTTTATGTTAGGACCTTAGACTAAGTTAGCACTTCTGCCACAAAACATCGGCTCTGTCATGAAAGCTTTTAAGAACTGTCACCACATTATATTGATTTTTTTTCTAAATAACAACCATAAGCTTTACCTGACCTATGACATGTGTACATAAGTCGTTTCATCCATTTTATCGGATTATTTATTATGAGTATGTCTACTCTCTCATTCCATATCGTATTACTAGTATCTTAGTTTTTCTTTTCCTTTCTAAATTAATGTCTGCGAGATGGACAGGAGTTAATGTTTATTTATTTATTTCTTAACACACAACATAGCTTTATGGATGGCAATTAAATAACTTTTTCGTGTATATCCTTTTTTCACTGGCATTCAACTTAATAAGAGTCATTAAAGTATTTTACAATATACATACATACATATGTATTGAGGTACTATGTATACGCAATTACACTGTGCCCATGTTATTTTTAAAAAAAAGTGTATTTTCGGTAAACGTTTCAAAAATGCAAATAAAAACTTTGACTTGCTGATTTATTTGCATTGTTAAGTTGTTAATATTTCTTAAATCACCCCTCTGTGGCTGAAGTTGTGCAAAATGCGAACAACATACCATTTTATGGAAATTAATTACACACTAGTGGCAAAACAATTAGCATGTCTGAAACATTAAAAGTGTCTGGCTTTCATAAGAGGTGGAGAATATTTTTCAATTCAAATCCATTTGGTAACGCAAATCAGTTTATGCTGCTGGTACTTAGCAGTATTAGATTAGCACTTCAAAGCGAGGGAAACGGTAAAAAAGAATAACACCTTATTTATGGAAAATAGTTATATTATTATATTTAGTCAAAAATAGGCAGCAAAAAAACGGAGGGGTTCCCTCCGTTTTACATACTTACTTACTTACTTAGTTGGCGCTACAGCTCGAGGTGAACCGGGGCCTGCTTCTCGCAACTATTTGTGTGTGCGTGTTATATTTTTGCACAAATGGAAGGGACCTACGGTTTTTTGCCGACTCCGAACGGCGAGTTGAGAAGCTCAATCGTGACAAATGATACTCTTTGATGCTTGTCAGACATTCGAAAGAGGAGGCACCGTGAAAAAACTCTTTTAAGTGTTAAACCCGACCAGGAGTTGAACCCGGGCAGCATTGCGTGGTAGTCCAACGCACTAACCACCACGGCCACGGCGACCACCGTTTTACACTGAGTTATTGTTATAAACAACATTTGAGTAAGACTAACATATATCGGGCTTAAAGCTGTTAAGACATACGAAAATAACTAGGTTCCTGACTAAGGTTCTGACTCTTCCTGACGAAGTGGCTTAGGGGCACCCAGTCACTATCTTTATAGTACTAACAACTGGTACTTTTCTCCATTTATGGAGAGAGAAAAATACTCCAGTTTAAACGTTCATCTTTAAAGGGTACTTTTCCTAATCGCATTTCATCACAAGAAGTGCTTCAGCCTAATGTTGACTATACTCTGTTCCAATAGAATTGTCAGTACAAGCTTTATGGGAGAGCTTTTTTAACCATTGGTACCTGTACATGTTTCATTGCACTCAGTTCAAAAAATTGCCAATAAAATATAAATCAAACTACTGACATACACACGTTGTGTTTTAGAAATTGTTCTTACATTCGCATCATGACCAGCCTGGCACACGTCGGATGGCATTGGCAGTGTGATCATGTGGGCACCATAAACCATCGCTGTATGTATGGAAAATATGATCATCAATACTGTGTTACCATTATTTTTCTGTGGTTTTCATCAAATAGCTTTGGAATCTTGGTATCTTGTAAAATAATCGTTTTCGACATATAACATTGATCCGTCAAAATACTCGAAAAAAAGCTTCTGCATTATACTAAAATTTTATCAAAATCGAGGTGATATCCATTTTTTACCCAATTATCTTTATTATGTTCAACAAATTGTGTTGATTTTAAATCAGCAAATGGTAACCCTATTGCTCTCCGATTTGCGATGATTTGTCATGCATACTACGGTAACCCAGTTGTAGCATAAAAAAGGTACAGGTTTATGCAAGCTATTGCAACCAGACTGAGAGGCAGACATCCTATCTCCCTGCGCTGACAATTCAATTGGAATAAAGTATAGCTCACGGTGCTCGATGCCAACTCTAACCCTGAGTGTCAGCGCAGCAGAGGACGACCTCGCCTTAGGTGGCGCGCACAAATAGAAAAAGACCTCAACCAACTAAGAGTGCACAACTTAAGGCAGTTAGCTAATGGCCGGGTTAACTGGAAGGGGTTGTTGGTTGTGGTCCTGGTCTACCCCGGACTGTAGCGCCACCTAAGTAAATAAATCAGTGTTAGTCTGATTTCCACCAGTGGCCTGGTCTCTAAGGGGTTTTGTTCGCGTAATGGGCTGAGCGCTCCAAAACCTAGAACTATATTAAAAAAATAAGTACTGAGATACCAGTTTGTATGACCAGGTAAACTTAAATAGTTTAAAAAGCGGTAATTTCCAAAGCTTCAAACTAATCTCAGAAAAAGAAAACCTTAAGAACGAAAGATAAGTTCGTTCTTGGGGCTGATTGGGTCATCTATCTATATTTTATTATTTTAAGATTACCTAAGACGTCGGTGTTAAATTCGACGTTAAATGCAATGCCAAAGCTAATTGTATTAGGCCTGTTTGGCTGAATTGGAATTGCTACACAAGCCGACACCAGCCTCAAACAAAAAGGTTTCATCAACAGCTGGCCACCTAGTTCATATGATTTTACCTCCCTTTTCAATATCACTTAAACATATCGTTCCCTTTTTTTGACATTTTCTAGTCTTTGCTATAGGAATCTTGTAACTTCCAATATCTCCGCAAAGAGTCATATTATCAGGACCTATACCTACAGATGTTTTACTTCATCCTGAAATTCTTTGTCCAACAAGAGGCCATCTGTCCAGGAAAGTTATAGACATAACATTTTCTAAATTAGCAATTGTTGCCGATTGCCAAATCGTTTTTTTTTTTTTCAACGCAATCAACTTGTAGAGATTATTGTTCGATGTATCCACTATGTTTTTTTAAGAAATGCAGCCACACAACCGCCATCAGTCAAAGTGGCGGAGTGTACGAGTTATTTTGGTTTGGGGCAGTTGTGAATAAAACTCTGGGATGAAATCATGGCGATGGAATGGGCTACGCACGATTTGAACTGGCATGGTTGAGGACAGGAAATACCGACAGGTGATTGACCAAGGATTTGTGGTAAGCCTGAAGTTCGTTTGTAATTTTTTTTTTTTTTCTTTTTGTACACTATCTCCCTTTCTCCAGTAAAAAGAAATACAAGTTAAAGCCTGCTTTCGGCCGAACAGTAAAATATAGGAGATCATTCTTTAACCACTCCACACGAATGTGAAATAACTTGCCATCCTCATTGTTTCCTGAAATCTATGATATGCAGAGATTCAAAGTAAACGCGCATCGTTACCTTACTCTTTTTCCCATCACTTCTAATCTCTAAATTTCCCAATACCCTTTCCCTTTGCTCCGTCACTTGGTTTTAAATAAAAAATATTAAATTTAATATTTTACAAATGCATTGCTGAGCAGTTATTTTAATAAATTAAACGTTTCAAAGAGCTGTCTTTATTGCTTCATTCATTTATAAGCGATTAATGGGTCAAAACCTTTAAAAACGTAATGATTGCCAAATGCTTCCACAGGACGGCGCATGTTTCAAGTCATAAACTAATGCTCCTTTAGCAAAGTATTTAGTGGGGTCGTAAAGTCATGGCACATAAATCAGTGAATGCGAACGACGCGACGTCTAAAAAATGACCACTTCCCCTTTTAAACCCTTAAGGAAATAATTTCTATTATTTATATGGAAAATAAAAGATATGTACACAACGTTGCGTCGGTAGGAAAGTAAAGTACCAGTTTTATGTGTGGCATTTGCTATGGACAATTTATCATTATATCATTAGTTTGCTATGATAATACATGTTTATGTATAAGTGCATTAAGAGAAAGTTAACAAAATATATATCTAAAACATGAACTTACTTAAACTCAGCTGAGATCGCTGAAGATGTTTAGAAAACGAGTTTTAAGGAATTCAACCCACATTGGATCTGCTAGCATCCTAGGCCAGAGCTTCCATGGCTGTTTTGGTCTCTCGTGAATCATACCAATATGGTGAATTGATTTCCTACTCTTCTGGATGAAGGATGTAGGAACAAATAATCGTTGCGATCTATGAGAAATTTGACTCAATTTTGCAATTGCTGGAAGTTTTACGTGACATTTCTACTTTGCAAATCACATCAGTTTGCTGGGTTGAAGTATCAACATTAAAAACCGTCAGCCAAATGTTGCAGGCCTATAACCATAATTGTTTTATGAGGCAAAAAATACAGGTTTAGGTTAAAGATTCTCTCGTGAATCATACCAATATGGTGAATTGATTTCCTACTCTTCTGGATGAAGGATGTAGGAATAAATAATCGTTGCGATCTATGAGAAATTTGACTCAATTTTGCAATTGCTGGAAGTTTTACGTGACATTTCTACTTTGCAAATCACATCAGTTTGCTGGGTTGAAGTATCAACATTAAAAACCGTCAGCCAAATGTTGCAGGCCTATAACCATAATTGTTTTATGAGGCAAAAAATACAGGTTTAGGTTAAAGATTCTTAGTCATTTTGAAAAGACAAAAACATAAAAAAAAAAATAAAAAATCACATTAGAAAAACCGTTATATAAAAAATTTGTTAAATATTCTAATGAATGATTTTTAGTGTTTTTGTTTTTTGTCAAACATTGTTTTCCAATCCTCGATTTCTTTAAAAAAAATCAATTTAAAAAATGCTCCTTGTTGCGTATTGTATTCCTGCCCAAAAGATTCTTCAGTAAAACCCAATTTGACATCCAATCAGCCATCATAATCTGCTTTCACCTGTTTCCTTCCACATCCGTTCCCAAACCCATCAATTCTTTTCATTCCCAGAGGCTAGAGGGTTAATTGGTTTATCCTTTGAGACGAGTAAAAGTGTTTTAAACAGCTGATAGGTTTTTACGCATTCTACACATTCGATAAAGGAACGAATTCGAATGTCTCTGTGAATTTGTGGTATTGATTCGGAGAATCCTGTTAAGAGAAAGCGGAAGTTTTAAGACAGTCCGAATCTCTGTGAATCTATCAAAGGTTACAAATGGAAATGTCACTCTGTTAGATGTCTCTCAATAAAATTGTTTCTTGTGTATTTGTTTTATCGTCTCAAGCATTAACAGATCTTGATATACCATAAGATTAGGATTAATTGACTTTAATACACGAGCACCGTTTATACCAAAAATACCGTTGATAATATAATTCTTGTGACGGATTTCCTACTCAACCCTTACTCTAGCTACGCTTCGAATACATGATATTTGTATAAACAACAGCTAAACTCCTTTATTGGTATTCCAAATATGAGCATATGTATAACAACCAAGTACGAAATGTATCACCTTAGATAAAGTAAGAATTTCGTCCATGGAAAATCGGTTCAGTTTACCAGGGACCTCATACAGTCATTGTACCGCTAAATTCAATGTGAGGAATCTACGACTTGCTTTGCAAAAATCTATCTAATAAATACAATGTTACCGAACATTAATGAGAAGGAATGAAAGAGTATTATTTCTGACACTTGTAATTTGACAAATTACAAACACTTTGCTCCTTCAGTTGGTAGTTCGGGGCATTAATCTCAGGTATTACGTATAAATACAAACATACACACCACATAATCCTGTATTCTAATTATGATAAGCATTTGGATGTGCCTAAAGGCTGAGGAGAATATTATTTTGATGAAGTAATTGGAAGAGGCAGAACCTTATTTCTATAGAGACTGTTTTGTTATTGTTACTGGCTTAAGTTCGTTAGTACTTATTTGGAATTTGATATATGTAAGTACATACATATGTAAAGCATGTGTATAGAGACACATTATATACCATATGTATCTAATTCCAACCTAATATACAAAGCTGTTTGAATACAAGTCTTAAAGTTGTTTCTTTAGAGATAATGCAGAAGACAGACTTCGCACTGCGAGTAAAGGAAATATCTTTGCACGAGCATTTTTCTTGCCACAAGGATTTGGAACAATGTTGTTTTCTTCAAAGCGATCTTCAAATGTAGTATGGGTTTTTTCATGATGATGAACACAGTACCAATATACTTTGTAAAATACACATATATACCTACCATATGTAGTGAGACACTTTTTATTAAAATTGCTATATTTTTAAAAGTTTTCAGAATCAGGTTTTGGCTTCATTCTTACCTATTTAATTTAATTATAGTATTAATGAAATAGAATTGGTGATACAAAAGTCAGGGAAACTTTTTTGTCTCACTTTTGGAGCACATGCACATACGAGGGCGGTCCGATAAGTACTTAGCCTACAAAAGAAAAACAAACATTTTGGAAAAGTGGCGATTTACACAAAGATTGACATGTCCGAAGCATATTTACAAATCCCTCTAGACGAAGCGTCCAAGAAAATTTGTGTTATCTCAACTGAATTTGGATTGTTTGAGCTTCAAAGACTACCTTTCGGTACATCCAGCTCCACCGGGATTTTTCAACGATTCATAGACCAGTTGACATGGGACTTAACATGCTGCGGCGCATATATCGATGATGTAATCGTTTCAGGAAGAACTCCATCTGAGCACTTGCAAAATCTAAAAACGGTGCTGGAGCGTTTTGAGGCACACGGCCTAAAGTGTAACCTCGCAAAATGCCGATTTGCGCAAAAAGAGGTGGAATATTTAGGTCATATTATTGACGCAAATGGAATACGCCCATCGGAATCACGGCTACAGGCACTAAGAGACTTGCCTAGACCCAGAAATCTAAAAGACTTAGAGGCATTCCTGGGAAAACTAAATTACCACCATCAGTTTATCGAGAACTTCGCACATGTGGCAGCCCCACTCAACAAACTGCGTTCTAAAAATGTAAAATTTGTCTGGGAAAGAGAGCAACAGCAAGCGTTTGACAGGTTCAAAGAGAAAATTATGTCGGAAACAAGGCTGGTCCATTACCAGGAAGACTTACCTGTCTCTTTGGCAACAGACGCCTCATCTCACGGCATCGGCGCCGTAATATCACACATTTATCCAGATGGAGCAGAGAAGCCCATCGCTTTCGCCTCAAAGACATTGACAGAAGCGCAAAAGAACTATAGTCAAATCGAAAAGGAGGCATTATCGATCATCTACGGCGTGAAGAAATTCAATCAATACCTGTATGGGCGTCAGTTCGAAATCATCACTGACCATCAGTCCCTCGTGACGATTTTCAATCCAAGTAAAAAATTGCCACAGATGACTATTCAACGCCTACAGCGATGGGCAATCACGCTAATGGGCTACACGTATTCTATACGCTATCGTCCAACAAACCAGCATGGCAATGCTGATTGTCTTTCCCGTTTACCAGGTGGACCGGATGAGGATTTCGATATATCCGAAACCTGTCACACCGTTGACGATATCTACGACTCAGTGGTTGAGGATTTTCCAATCAACTCCTCAGTGGTGGCTAAGCATTCAAAAATGGACCCCATTCTTAGCCGGGTAGTAGGGTATATACAAAATGGTTGGCCGAGTCAGCTACCGTGTAGCGAAACTAATTTAATTCCTTTTTTCCGACTCAGGTTAAGCTTATGTGTGTGTACTAACATTGTTTTATTGCAGACAGATCATACAAGAGTAGTAGTCCCGCATTGTCTTCAGTCACGGGTGCTTTCCTTGCTCCACGAAGGTCACTGGGGTGAAACCAGGATGAAGCAGATGGCTCGTCGCTACTGCTGGTGGCCCGGAATAGACGATGCGATTCACCAAACAGTCCGCCAGTGCTCCGCTTGTCGGACCAACGCAAGTCATTCACCGAAGCAGTACACTAGTTGGCCAAGTACCGAATCAGCCTGGGAACGTATCCACATCGATTTTGCGGGCCCTTTCGAGAAACACATGTGGCTAATAATCGACGACTCGTTCTCGAAATTTCCATTTATTATCAAGATGGCTTCAACTACATCGAAATCAACTATATGTGCGCTGCGATCGATGTTTGCGCTGGAGGGTTTACCAAAGACCATAGTGTCTGACAACGGCACCCAGTTTATGTCAGCTGAATTTCAAGAATTGAATTTCCAACGGAGCTGCTGAACGGATGGTACGGACGTTCAAGACGGCGTTAACTAAAATTCTCTGTGACACAAATCAGAGCGATGATGCATTACAAACCTTTCTGTCTACGTATCGGTCAACACCAGGCGCTGATGGGAAGTCACCAGCAGAAAAGCTTCATGGACGTTGCCACCGCACCGTTCTATCTGCTATGCGTCCAGATCCTAAAACGAAGCACGCAAAAGTAAGATCTTCTAAATTGGCCATAGGACAAGCTGTTTTCGTTCGACAATAACTACGCAAAACCAAGTGGGTTAAAGCTGTGATCCTAGAATTGTTGGGAAGGCGGATGTATAGAGTTGAAACTGAAATGGGCACTTATTGGCGTCGTCATCAGAATCAAATTCGACCAAGGTTTCAGGCAAGTGAACATTTTGCTTTTACTAATCCAGTTTTTTATTCTAATCCAGATGGCTCACAACCCATGAGTAAGAGCAATCGAGACGGAGATCTTTTAGAAGAAGCTCATTTTCAATCCACACCAATGATTGAAGGTGATTCTGTCATAGAGACGTATCCACCATCTCCTCCTGTCATCGAGCTCACATCACCTGTTGCACCAGCATGCTCTACGCCTTCTGAAGCTGTCGAAGCAGAACAACCGGTCGCAGAACGTCATCAATTTTCAACCAGTCCATTATCGTTCGAGCTCAGATGATCCGAACGCTTAAGGAATAAGCGAGTCAGATTTAATTCCAAATAAGTGTGGAGGAAACTGTTGTGTCTACAAGATGGAGCTGATAACGTCAAGTGGTTTTTCGATCATCCACTCGAGTTAAACTCGAACATATATAGCGTTCAGTGAAGTTTCGTTTCCTCTCCATTTTGACACTTCCTTTCACTATTGGACCGTCGTCGTGGATACACCGAGCCATCGCCACTTAGCTTGCTCTAATTAATAGCTCTTTTGAATATACTTAATGTTATAATTTGTGAAGTACCCCTTGTTTATAAGTTTAAATAAAACTGAATTACATATTGTTAACAAACGTATTATTTACAAACATATATAGTCAGCAAAACTGACCAACTGTCAAAAACTGCATTCTTCGATGGTATATAGAAGATAAACAACGAACGCGGTGCAAATAATTGGCACTACGAAAAAGTTAAATTTGCCATCTTCACCCTTTTCGGTTGGAAGGATTGTTATACTAAGTGAAGACGTTGACACGTTTTTCTCATTTACGCACCATGTACGCATTTAGACTTTTATTTCATAGAATTTATCATTCTTTCATAATTCTTTTACCAAATTAATGACTCACTACGAGTACCTATCCACCTTGGAAACAAACAAAAAACGATAGGCACTCGTAAGTCATTAATTATAGACATTTTTACTACCGACCTTATGCAAAGTTTTTTGGATACTTTCTTAATAAGTTGACTCCATAATTTGGTAATCATTTAATTCTTATTGTACGAGAATGTATAATTGTGAGTGCCTGATAAGAATATTTATAAATTTGATGAGTGTTTATCATTTCAAAGTTCTAACTTATTTAAAAGGTCACAAGGACATACGGAGTCGCATTTGCAGATAGGTATACAAAAGTATGAGGAACGATTTACTGGACGAAAATAAGTTTTACAGTCTGGTTGATAAAGTCAGGGGAATTTAAAAAGAATTGAAAACATTTTTATTTTTATACGTTAATTTCCACTCTGAAAGAGGTGGCACCGTGAAAAAAAACGTTTATGTGTTTGCTGGGATTGAACACGGGGGCTGTATTGTGTAGTTTAACGCACTTACCACTACACAGACAGGAGAATCCTGGAATAACTTCAGGGTCAAAGGCAGGCGAAGAAACTTTTGGGTAATTACAATTACAATTACATCAGCTTATAGCAGAGAATCGGCCACTCATTGCACACGGTCACCTGCTGTGTGAGCTAAGCTCTCTCTCTTTCCCTAACCATTTCCAATGGGAATAATGACGAGAGGGATGTTCCTTTCGTCTAGGACTTGTAGGGGGTACAATAGACCTTAAGACCGTTACTCGATCGTTTATATACTCAAGTCTGATGCAGTTGAATTTGACCAAACAGATTACAATTTATGTGCCTTTTGACATAAGTGATCAAATTTTAAAGGAGGATCTGCACGATGAAGGCTGTGCCAATCCAGATGAAAAAAGGTATTGAAAATGACATTAGAAAAAGCTTAAGTCAATTAGAAATGGTCAGCAAATTTAAATGCTATTAAGACTCCATTGGCAGACTAAGAAAAACACTAAACTTGCAGATTCAACTAAATTCATCTGGGCGAAAGCTGAGCCTATCCCAAAATTCTCCAAGAAAACTCGTGCGAACTTTCATTTCTGGAGTGTAGTAATGCTGTTACAGTTCAATACTCATTGTAAGTAAACGATAATGTTATTGTTAAGCCTGAAACAGTAAGAAGAATGCTACAAAAAGGATAAAGAAAATGTCGAAAACCACTTTACTAACGAAATAGCATATGGCTCTCCAAAAAGTACAAATCATACACAGAAAAGAACTGGGCTAATGTTATTTGATCAGATAAGACCGTTTTGGTACAGACGGCCGCGAGTGACTTTGGAAAAAGAAGGGGCAACAGCTTTCAGAGAGGCTGGTCAAGTTTTATTGGGGTAACCTTATTCTTTTGGGTGTGCATGATCGTTGATGGTATTAGTACGTACTAAAAAATCGAAGGACGCATGACCGCTCAGATGAACGTGGCCAGTTGGACATCTTGCGCTTGCCTACAGCCAAGTTAAGAAAAATTGGTTTACCAAGATAACGATCTGAAACACAGCCAAGCTAACAAAATATTGACTTGAAAGTCAGGGGTTTGAAGTTCTAGAGTGAAGTTCCGATTTAAACTCAATAGCAAACCTTTGGGACCACACTAGAAGGCAACTGTCCAAAAATGATGGTCAATTCTATAAGGGAAATTATATATGTATAATACACACCCAGTAGGAAATTACTGCTTACCAGGGCAACCAAAAATATGCCCTAAAATATCAATTTTAAGCGTTTATAATATGCTTTAAAAACTGCCTTTTATGCCCTATAAATTATTAACTATGCTTATGAAAATGCATTTTATAGCAATAAATGAATCAAGTGAGCAAAAAAGAACCAAATTATAGATACAAAACCTCCTTCACTGCAAAGTCAAATAAATAAAATAGACCAAAAAAGAAGTCAGAAAGATGAACTATTCCAAAAGATGATCTCTACCCAGAAAGATGAACGGCATTTTTTCACCATTGTAGTATTCTTAAAGATGAACGGGTTGATTTTTGGATACTCGAAAGGATAAATGCTCTACTCATAATTTTTTTTTTTTTCTCTATTCGTGTTTTAGTTATATGTATATATAACCGTTATTTTTTGAAAACGATTCTTTTCTGCTTCATTTTGCATTTTTGCATTTCAGTTGGTTTGCATCAGTATGAAGTGAATTTATGTAGAGAAAAGATGACACCAGTTAAGGCCGAGTAAAGTTTTTAAATTTAAAAGAAAAGTGCAAAGTGTTGAAAGACATCTAAACCCAAATTAAGTACCTACTCCAAAAGATGAACATTTCGAAAAGATGAATAGGGCCTGCTTTTTATTCGTCCATCTTTCCGAGATTCTACTATATTTCCAATAGATATGCAAGGGTTAAAGAAATAGTAGGTACTCGTAGCAAAGACAAATTGTAGCACGCGCCGGCGCATCGGTGGCACTAATGGTTTTTTATGGAGTCGCAATTTTTGCTTATTGCAGGTGTACATACATATGTAGGTAGCAAATAGCAGCTATTTAAATTGGTTGCTGAACGAACTCATTTGCTCAAATGCGCTCAATAAAGTACAAACAATTATTATATGTTTGATACATGAACATGAAATATGCCAAAATATGCCCTAACAAATGGCGCTCAAATGGCTTAGTTTCTCATGAAACGGATAGCTAGCTTAGTCACGTCTCAATAACATTGATAAAAAAAATATGCTTGTGCATGCTTTTGGTTGCCCTACTGCTTACCAACTCGATTCTGTAAGTGCTAATTGGTAGCTAACAGCACTTACTTTCCTTATTACAGAATCGATTACATTTACATGGGGATGCCCTAGGATGCCAAGGACTTACCAACTGCCTTACCGGGAATCACTTATTTCCGCGGGGAATGATAAATTGCTGAAAACATTAGTTACTGCATCCTGGCGTGTAAGGACTTACTATTTGCATTAAAGCGAATCAGTTAACTTAGCAGTTAGAGTTAGTTATTAAAAACATTAGCTACTACATCCTGGCACTTCCTTACATTCTTAAATTATTGATATTATTATTATTTATTAATACTAAATAGTACTGGCACCGCTCAGTAAAAAACTTCAAATGATGCCACATCGAAAAGATTCCTGAATGTAACGCCTGGTAAGCGAATAAGTAATGACATCGATGTGATTTTCGATGCGTTACACATTCGCTTACTAGGCGTTACTTTTGGTAAGATCTTACTTTTTAAATATTTTCTTTAATGAAATATGCACTTACCATGAAAGCAGTTACAACTTTTCCCACTCGGTACACATTATTATGTATGTATATGTAGGAGAACTTCTCCAAACTCATTTCCCTCACAACTCTAAATGCAGTCATCAAGATTTTCAATTTCTTAAATTCCAAATTGTATAAGGACGGTATTAACTGGAATGCGTATGAGTATGTGTGACTAATCCACAAACCATACAAGCGTATACAGGAATGGTTACCAATGGATGACTTTTTTATTATCCGGACCAGGTGGGACAAAATTCCGAAAGTGGTGAAGTTAGGCCATCTATTGGCAGATATTCCCGGAGTGAAAAGTGGAAGTTTCAAGGTGAACATCGAGATTGTCCGTGAATATATATATCTCGGTGTCCTGATTATGTCGAATCCAAGTATGAAGAAGCACCTGCAAAGCAAACTAGCCAAAGCGAAAAGGGCAACTTGTTCAGTTGGGGTCGTTGTATCAGCAATAAAAGCATCAGCCATGGCTCGAAACTGAAAATATTCCGTACTGCTCAGGTATGGTATGGGGATATAGTTCATCTGAAACAGTAGAAAAATGTCTTCCCTATTTCGTACGACGAGTTTTTAGACTACCAAGTAGTTCTCCCAACTACATGATTTATCTGGAGACTGGAGTAGCACCCCTATTTCTAGAAACGCTCAAACTTCATCTCGACTATGTGGTAAATGTCGTGGGGATGACGCAAGAAAGGATACTAACCCAAATGCTGCTTGACGGAGGAGAGTGTGTCGAAGGCTGGAAAAACTACGGAAGAACTAGTTAGAACTACACTAACTAACAGCTTCAATTAATCTAAACTAAACATTGGCGTCTTTGAGATACGTTTGTGAAATAATTATATTTTCCGTTCAAATATTTTGTTTTAAATATTTAACTATGTAAAGGGTGATTTTTTAAGAGGTTGAGAACTTTTTTTAAAAAAAAACACAAAAAATTCGAAAAAATGAATGAAATATTTATTTGAATCGATAGTTTGAACCTTGCAATTTAATGTTTAAAGATAATTTCATGCAAATGTTGACCGCGGCTGCGTCTCAGGTAGCCCATCCACTGAGTCCAATTTTGGCATACTCTTTCACACATATCGGCCGGTATCTCACGAATGAATGCATGGATGTTGGCTTCCAATGCGTCAATCGAAGCGGGCTTGTCCCTATAGACATTAGCCTTGACATACCCCCACAAAAAATAATCTAATGGTGTCAAATCGCACGATCTAGGCGGCCAATTGACCGGCCCGAAACGTGAAATTAACTGTTCACCAAACTCGCCTCGCAATTGCGCCATTGTTTCGCGTGCTGTGTGGCATGTGGCACCGTCTTGTTGAAACCACATATCATGCAAGTCAAGAACTTCCATTTCGGGCAAAAAAAAGTGCTGTAACAAAGGCCTAACTGCTGGGAACGGCGCCGAATCGACATTTCGCGGTCTTCTGTCACACTAGCTGATACGGCCGCAATATTTTCTTCACTACGCACAGTACGTAAACGTGTTGGTGGTTTAATGTCCAACAAAGTAAATTTGGTGCGAAATTTGGTCACAATCTTCCGAATAGACTGCTCAGAAGGTCGAGAATGCCGATCATAAAATGGAAGCAGCGCGCGATGAACATTTCGAACCGAGCACGAATTTTGATAGTAAAATTCAATAATTTGCAAGCGTTGTTCATTTGTAAGACGATCCATGGTTAAATTGCAAACCAAACTGAAGCTGTTTGACAGTGACACAAGGTACTAAACACACGTCAGCTGTCAAAACCAGTGTTGCCAAAACCAAACCAGCTAAAAAATCACCCTTTATATTGGATTCCCAATTCGGGCCAACTTCTAAGTAGCTCTTATTGTAAAAAGTGGTTGAACGCGGTAGCTAAGCCCTACAGAATATGAACAGAAGTAGCATTTTATTTACTTCCTATGTATGTTATACGAAGCTAATGAAAGCCTGATTTGTGCCCGAATGTGTGTAGATTAGCATTATTTTTCCAACTTTTTTAAATTGTACATCGGTAACCCTAGTATATCCAAACCAATTCATAGCAATACTAGTCGCTCCTTTCGACGATATTTCAAATTATTATTATCCTTGTACATACCAGCTAAAATTGATAAAATGTCTGGCGAACAGGTGTAGGTAAAGCACATGCATAACACACATATGCTTTGGATTAGAGCTGCGACTTGTGTCAAATAAAGTCTTTTATCGGTTGTGTACCCTCTGTAAATGGGGATATTACGAGTGCTGTAAATTTTCTAAAAACAGCCCAAGGTTAGGTAAACCACCGAAGGTGTATTGGCCGTGGAATGGCGCTTGTGAAACATGAAAAACATTCAACGTCTCGTAAACTGTTTTTTTTTTTTTTCATCTTGATATTGAGTATGATATTCTGCGGATGATTGAGAGGCAATCTCTGGCTGACATTTGATTACTGAAGGTTGTAGAGATGAAGCCATAGGTGGAGTGTTCAAAGGCAGATGGTTCCGTTAATTTAAGAATAATAAATGGGGCGAGATAAAAGCTTAATGCTTCTTAAGGGAAGAGAAAACAAAGTGCTCGATGTTTGCACAGGGGTTTCGAGAATTTCCTTTTATACGAGTATGTATAGGTACACACATATGCACATAAGACGTTATACATTTATACTTTGGTAAAATGCTTTTACATATTATGTCTTTGCTCGAGATTAAAAAATACTTCCTTTAAGTTTATACAAATTTATACTGGTAACAGTGGCTTAAATCAAACACCAAATCAGAAAGATACTCGTACAGCGACTCTACTCTTGATTTTCGAACGGTTTTTTTTTTCAAAACTATTTTATTTATTCGTTTTCTATTTTAACTCACATAATAAACAAAAATGTTTAAATCTAATATAAAACTAAGACTTAATCTAGCTTACCGGCCATTGGCGGGTACTCTTTGGTCTTATCCTAACTATACTACGACTGTGGTAATATTTAATTCCATGAAAAGTTTTGAATCTTGGATTCATTAACAGTATTATTCTGAAAGCTATAAGGCAGGGATGGCCAACAAGAGTATCGGGGGTCGCATACGGTTTTTGCTATTTTGTTTTATTTTCGATTGAAAAAAAGTGCTTTATTTTTGCTTTTTGTTATCAGGTTAGCACATGCAGATTATTTTCATATCCTTAATAAAGGCGGTAATAATAGGGTAATTTCCAATGCTGAGAGGAGACCTATTTTGAGAGAAACATCGAACTCTCATGATTCGGCCGCAAAGATCAGTTCAAGTGTTGGCGTTAAAGCGAGTTTACCTACTACGTTTAGAAATACAAAAATTTAAGAAAAAACCCCCACTAAGCATGGATCGAAAGGAAATGCACTTGAATTTTGTACGAGCGTACAATGCGTACATAACATGGAGTTCTGATTGGCGCTACGATGTCTTTTCAGACGAAAAGAAATTTAATTTGGAAGGTTCAGACGGATACAATTACTACTTTCATGATCTTCGCAAGGAGGAACACCAGTTGGATCGCTTTCATAGTCGGGTGGGGGTGTGATCGTGATGGTGTGGGGAACGATCTCATACTATGGTACATGCGTACAGTTTTTGACAGCAAATATGAATGCAAATACTTACAAACGTACTTGCAACTGATTTTCTCCATTTTAAAAAATTGTTTGGTAACTTGCCATGGCATTTTCGATAAGACAATGCCCCGATCCGCACTGCATGGGTGGTTAAGTCATGGATTGAGGGCCACCTTACTCACCCGACATCAATATAATAGAAACGGGGATGTGAGTATGGCTGGTTCGTCAAACGTACGAGTCTGGGAAACAATATTCCAACAAAGCGGAACTAATTGAAGGCATCAAGCGCGCTTGGTCAGCAATTTCCTTGGACTATATTGGAAAATTGTACGAGTCGTTTCCCAATCGAATCGTTGAGGTCTACACATTTAATAATAAATAAAACTAATGGGATCTTTAGCTTTGCTGTTTGCAAAAGAAACTACATTTCTCTATACCAAAATATTCATCATGCATATGCATTCCAATTGTGTCGTTAGTTTTGCGCAGTCCGGACGGTTTTGACTGTGAAAAATAATAGGGACACCTATAAGAACAACGGTTAAAATGAATAATTGATTGTTTTTTAGTTTTACTTTTTTGAATCTTTTTCTATATTTTGTTCACTCAACATATGTACTTATCTTTTATCGTTCCGTTTCAGGTGGGATACCTATCCCCCTTCAAGGTTTTCTCCTGGGGTGATGGGTGTGATAACCGGTGGATTAGTATTAAATAAAACACTGATATCATTTAGGTACCGGTGATACAACAAGATAACAAGTAACTTTATTTACTGTAATTATTATAAGCAATCAAAACTATTCTAATTATAACACTCGGATTCCGAAGATGATTACAACTGCGCGGCTGGCCAATGACTGCCCCCAGCAGGTCCAGTGTGTTTCTGCTGATTTTAGGAGAGCTTTTGCGTAGGAAAACAGTATGTTCATTAATCGGCAGGTCGCCACAATGGGGAAAGATGAAACTCTGCCACAGTCACTGTCCTATTCTCGTCCTCAGCTATGTACATACATATGTATTTTAGTCTTCTTTTTTCGTGTTTGAAAACTTCTTTATTCTTTTTTTATTTTCTATCTTTCTTCTTCCATGCACGTACCTGTGTGTGAAGTATTAACAACCATTGTAGTCTTCACGGATGGGTCTAAAACAGCATGCGGCACGTGGTCTGGTATCTTCTATGTAGAACTAAATCTCGAAGTGTCCTTAGGACACCCGCGTGCCTGCAGTGCTTTCCAGGTAGAAGTTCCAGTTGTGCCTAGAGCTGCAAAGCTGCTGAAGCTGAAACAAGTACCCAGCAAGGAAATTGATACCGGGCTAAAGGCACTGGAATCGTACATTACTAAATTTGTATTAGTCAGGAGCTGCTGTACGATGCTTGGCGCATAATACGCACAGCCTGGTCATTCTGCGATAGAGGGTGACGAAATTGCCGACTAGTTGGCAACGCAAGGAGGAGAACTGAATTTAAATGTAAAAGATGCTTTTACCTAGTAGGACATAGGGTTTTAAGGCAATCTAGCCGGCATTGGACAAAAAAAGAACTAGACTTGTCATTAACCTAGCAGGGCACACATTAGAAGAGCTTGGAACATATTATCCGGGCATTGCCTTTTGGGCAAAAACAACAAAAGTCCTGCACTTACAGATACGGGCGTGTGCACATACTGCAACGATTTACAGCATATCGGGCATATTTTATGCGTAAGTCAGGGCATAGCACGTTGCCGTAGGATTTGGAGGAGATATGCCAAATCAATCGTTCAGGAACGCGATGTACCCACTCTGGTGCCTATGTTATCGTGATGACTCAGCCTCATAACCCCTCTCAACCTAATCTTACTTAATCTTAACTCAGTTAAAATTGAATGTGTTTCAATTATTTTTCAAACATGAGTCTGTTATGTTTTTTATATGGAAAAGAATATTACTGTCCTTAAGATAAAATTAAATTTGTCATAATCTCTTTCTAGTCTTAACCGACATAAATTGTATAAGGCAAGCAAATGAACAGAAAACAAATAACTCCGTGTCAAAAAAGAAAAATTACATATTTTTCATTTCATGGTACATTTACCCACGAAAGAAATACGCCTTTTCCCAGTTGACTTTTTGATAAAAAGCCGTTTTTGTTTCATTTCGTTTAATTAAATTCTTTTCACAAAAAATTAAATGAAGCTATTAGAACTGTTTATGTTTGGAATACTTAACTGTTTACACAGAATTTGGATTTACTTTGGGAATTGGGAATAATAGAAGGGAATTCTGAAAATTTCCAACAAAGCTAACTAATTAGCTGTTCTTTCTTAAAAAAAAAGATGATGTAGGTAATTGCCACGGCAATTAATCTTATTAACCCGTTAATGAAAATGTGGCTTTTATGCTTTCATGTTGGTTTCAAAATTAACAGTATTTGTCGCAGGTTCTGAATTTGAGCCATTAAATAAAATTCAGAACGTACTCAATTTGAAATAGCAGTCGAATCATACAGACCAATAATGCCATTGCTGTCTAAGGTAAATGTGCTGGTTTACCTTAAATATTCGATTTTGAAGATATTGATCAAATCAATCATTGATCACGTATAGATAAGATAAGATTAGGAGGCCAAAAAAAAGTTTACTCCCAAACTACTACTTAAATGAAAATCCTGTAAGCTACTATGTATAATTATTAGACTCTCTATGATATCTAGTAATAGGTTCACTGCAACCATAATTAACTCTATGATATGGAACATAAAATATAAGACGGTTTCTAAGTAGGGGAGACTAGGGCTGGTTGTAACAGCTACAAAATTAAATATCACAGTCAGTGTGACCATAGTGGAATATAATATTCCACTAGTGGAATATTTTAGACCTGCAGAGAATATATTTTTTCCGGAAAATATGAGCATATAAAAGTGGAATATTTTTTTCTCAAAAAGGAATATTTAGATAAAAAAAATATTCACCATAAATTAGAATTAAATTCTTCATTGAAGTTAATTGTATTACTTCTAAGTCACAAAATTCACGAAGTTTTGAGCTCTAGTAACACTCTTTTTTATGTTTATTTGCTTCTGAAGTAACCGTAGTGCAGTAACAGGGTTTTTTTCTGTGCAGATGTTCGTTTTGCACTATACTCGTACAGTAGTTAGTTTCAAATCATGGTGGACTTTTGCCCCTCATATTTTCTCTTTTCTGTATATAAGAAAGGTTCACTCGAAAAAAAGAAATGCACGTGGCATCCCAAAAGACTGAGATCAGTTTAAAAAAAAATTATGCGACTGTATTCAACAGTCCCGAGCTATGTGTAAACATCACGCGGATGTGGTGTGTAGTGTACATAGCTCCACTTTATTGGAAAGAAAGCGAATTATAACTAGCGCAAAGTTCAGCCAACTTCAACTTTCTACTTCCACTACAGCGTCACCATTGTGTTCGGCCAGTAACACTGATTGAAGACTTCATCAGTATAAATAATTTTGAAAAATAGCATATGAATGAACTTATTATGGCAAAACATTATTTCAACGTACAACTACATTCACAAATGAGGTGTCTAAAGAAAATAATGTCTTGGAGCAATGACGAAATGCACTCTGATTTTATAAATATAAACAATTTGTTTACACTTAATCTTAATATTTATCAGGATCTCTATCACGAAAAGTAGCTCTTATTTTTTGGGACAAGGTGCCACTAGGACACTAGAGGCCAGTAGGTAGCCATTTTATTCGCAAACAGTAAAGGGTTGTAGGTTTTCTACATGCGAGATTTTTAATAATATTTATAAACTAAAAATGCAAATCACTGCTCTAGAAAATCCTCTTTCTTTGTTAATATTGGTTGAGTGGGAGAGCCGCAAATGGTGATAAAGACTGCAGAACATTGAAATGCAAATCTCAAATGAATCAGGGACAAATTTACTAATTTCACCTATTTTTTTGTTTTTCAATCCGATAAGCCATTATTGAGTTAGGGCTGTATAACTTTAATTTTCCCTCCCAATGTGCAGTATTTTCACTATTTTCTGAAAACCATGCCAATTTCCGGGATATGTAAAAATTGACCAGGAACATAAGCAATCATTATGTCAATATTTCATCGCGCTGCTATGAAATTTGAGTTACAAATTTCGTAACCGTTCGGTATTCCGTCCCCGAAATCGTGGAATTTCTCCCCGAAATCGCGGAATTACTCCAGTAGAAATTTTGCTAACGCGCGCTTAGATGTTTACACATCAAAAAAGAACTAAAACTTAACAAATTGACTTTTTTTAATATGAATTATATAATCAGTTGTACTTTGAGAAATGTTTTTCTTTAATATTCTAAAGGCTTGTCCAGACCGAACGAAACATTTCAGAAACATTGCTTGAAAAATGTTTCCCGATTGTTTCCCATTTGATTCAGAAACATATCAGAAACATTTCAAAAATGTTTCTGAAATGTTTCTTTTGGTGTGTACGCTGATGAAACATTTCTGAAATGTTTTTGAAATGTTTCTGAAATGTTTTTTTTTTCCCATTCGCAACGGAAAATTATTTTTCTTTCTCAGGCAGGAAGTTTGTTCTTTTGTGAAGATAAAAATGAAAATGCCAAGAACGGCGTGGAGTAATGAGGATAAAATTATTTTAATTAATTTTCTGATACATTTCGAGCTCTGCGTTGCCTTTGTATACAGTAGAAATCGGTTATAACAATACCTGATATAGCAGTTGCTTCAGAATAACTTGAGCCCAGTAGCTTCTACACGATTTTATGAGTTGTTCGATGTACACAAACAATTGGGCCCTTCTCGTTCGTGTTAAAATAAGGCTACGTTCATGTTTTTTTTATTTATTTTATAGTCTCGTAAATATGTCTACAATGCAATTTGAAACTATTCTCAAAGATTATGATGCTATTGCTTAGTTCTATGTAGCATATTTGATTTTGGAAATTATTTAAAGTTAATATATTGTTAATCAATCAAACAATATTCAAAATTAGTTTGTCTCTCGTATCCAACCCACAGCGCGAACATTTTCTACCACAATTTAAAAGTAATTTGTCCATCTGTGCACATAAACAAATTTTAAATAACCCATGTGTTTCGACATACAGTCGAAAAACCTGATTATAGCAATGGTAAAAAATGGTTATTGAGATCCATCCAAAGCACACTGTTTTTTGAGATACGGCTTTTACAGCCAAAATCGATGTATTGTTATTTCCGATTTCATCTGTACTATACATAGGCTAAGCAGAGCATGAAATGTGTCAGAAAATTATTAAAAATAATTTTATTCTCATTACTCCACACCTTTCTTGACATTTTCATGTTTATCTTCACAAAAATCCAGACTTTCCGCATGAGAAACAAAAATAATTTTCTATTTCGAATGGGAAATAAAAAAACATTTCAGAATCTTTTCAAAAACATTTCAGAAATGTTTCATTAGCGTACACACCAAAAGAAACATTTCAGAAACATTTAAAAAATGTTTATTGTTTTTGAAATGTTTTTGAAATGTTTCGTTCGGTCTGGACACACCTTAAGGTTTTAAATTTTTTGTTCCACATTTGATACCGAAATTTTTTGACTCGATTATTGCAACAACCTCAATAAAAACAACTGTCCGAATTTATATTATGTAGTTAATTTTGTTGAGGTCGTACTGTCCTAAGTGGAATATAAAAGTGGAATATAAAAATATTGAAGTGGAATATAAATATTCCATTCAAGTATTTTTATTTTTTATTTTTTTTTTAGAATTCAGTTATTCAAGAAGAAGAATAATGCTGAGGATATACATTACACACGTAGAAGTTGGTTAAAACTTAAAAGTAATCACTAAGGCCAATAATAATGTTGTCTTTTCCACTGCATTGCTCCCATAAACTGCACCTTTAGACGTGGGTGTTTATGAGCCCTTTAGGACGTGCTGTGCCAATCAATAAGACGCTTGGCAACGAAACAATACAGGGAAAACCATGACCATTTATAACATTCCATCTATTGCCAAAGTAAGATTGTTGTTACTTTTTACCCCGGGTACTGTTACAACCAACCCCAAGGTCGGGGCTAAAAAGAAACACTCGCCAAAAGTTCCACTTTGAATCCTTTCTAAATGGCATTTTAGAAGTAAGATATGCATCTTCGGAATGAATTTTTTGTACTTGAATAGTATGCAATATTTAAGGAGTGAGGACGAATTTACCAAAAAGTGTTACAACCAGCCCAAGTCTCCCCTACTCTAGATGGAGCATAGAATCCAATCAATGATAATAATGAAGGGTAATCGATATGATTGTTTATTTAGTCACGAACAAATAAAAAGTTGCCTAAGCTTGAGCAGAGGTAGGATACCAAATAATTTACATCGAATCTCATACGAAGGCATTTCAATATTCCAGCGTAATCTACGCACGGCAACCCTAGTAAAGCGTTTTTGGATCTTCTCAATTCTACTGGAATGGACATCATAAAATTGATTCCATATTATACTATAGTATTCGAGATTAGACTTAACAAATGCTAAGAAAAGACACTTAAGCGTACGCTTAGTGGAAGTCTTTAGAGTTCCGCGAAATAAAACCCAACATTGAATTCCCTTTAGCAACCAAAAACTCGATATGCCTGCAGAAATTCAGTTTTTTGTCAAATATGACTCCCAGATCTTTTTGGAGGAGATAATAGACAATGGAATATTATCGGAAGTGGTGACGACAAAAAGAAAGACTTTGACATTTAGAGACGTTGAGGTGAATATGACAGCACATTGAAAGTCTCTGAAGGACATTTTGGAAAAGAAGACAATCATGCTTAGAATGAATAGGTCGGGACTATTTTAAATCATCGGCAAACATAAGGCATTTAGAATTTAAAAACAAGTCGGGAATGACATTAATAAATAAAAGAAAAAGCAAAGAGCGCAGATGACTACCCTGAGGAACCGTAGAGGTAATGTAAGATGGTGACGAATATAATGTACTTATATCGTCTTAGTGAAGTCCGTGAAAAACTTTTTTAGATATTGGACTCGGGCTGGGATACCCGAGCAGCATGCGTAGTAGTCCAACGCACTAACAACCACGGCCACGGCCACTTAAGTGGTTAAGTTTTGTTTTGTTCCTATATATACATGTCTTGTGCGAATAATTTTGTGGACATGTGTATGTAGTACGGAATTTTAACAAATATTTGTTGGTTTGTATAGTTTATGCTCGTTATAGTGGAGGGACTATTCATGGCTCAGAATGGGATAAGAGGAGGTTTATTTTTTTCAATTGATCGGTAGAGATTTTGTGCGAATCCACCAAATCAATTTGAATCACAACTAGGCAAATTGATGAATATATTGTCGTTACGGTGTTATAATGATAAACTAAAAAAGTATATTTACTAATACGTCATTCCAAATAAATTGTGTAAAAAGTGGTTCCTCAAATAGAAATTTACCAGAATTCACAACATTCTATTTTTTTTTTTTTTTTGTATTTCATGGACACCTGCTTAGAAATTCCCCCAACGTGTCGTGCATAAATCATATTAAATGATGAAAAGAATCAACTTGTCCTGCCACTGAATACCACGACATAAAATTCTTTGCACAACAACGAGACGAATTTCTGAATTTTGTTTAAGACTTTGAAGAAAAGCATACCGTTCAAATGAATAGAATATCATTTGAGGGGAGATATAGAGGTGACCGGATGCTTCATAAATCGTAATTTCAATTCTACGAAAAACAAAAATGGATGAAAATACATATTTCTTATAAAAAGATTGAAATACTTTTACTAATATGATGTGATTTCAATGGTAAACAGATTCTATTATATTAAAGGGATTTTATATTAGGATTCAGTGTTCATAAATATACCTGCGAATTTTAGTACACTTCTAGCTAAAGAGCTTACAAGAATGCTTGAGAAAGGAAAAATGAGAGAAATGTTTCCTAAAAACCATACCCAGTAGCGAATCGTTGGCGATTTCAGCAGACCTTGCCAAATCACCCCTTACTTCATCAATGAAAATCTTAAAAAATAGGAAGGCCTTCCCAAAATCATGCCTAGGAAAAGCGAGTTGGTATGTGTTCTTGTTTAAGAGTTTTCACCACTTTTAAAACTTGAGCATTAATTGTATTAACACTTCGCTTCTAAGGGAATGACCGTTTTCAGGCCTGAGTTTAGGCATTGCCAAGGAAGCGAGTTAGTAATGGAATCTGTCTTAAAATCTGTTTAAGTGGCATTACCGCTCCGCTTCTTATACTTTCCTTTTTTCAGGTCTTCTTTTCGAATAGAAAAATGTACCTAGCAAGCAAGTCTGATCACGTTAAGTAAGTTTTTTTTTCTTTCAAAATAAGCTGAGGGGAAAAATGCAAACTCACCGATTTTTAGTAGTTTAATTTTTGGCGCATAAAAACATTCGGAGAAAAAAAGAAGTGGTAAGTATAATTTTAATAAAGTGCTGTAAATAAAGTATTCAACGAAAAATTAAATTAAAAAGTGTGGTAAAGTTAGCTAGTTATCTTGGTTTTTTATTTACAATATTTTTTTCTAAAACTGATAAAATATACTATGTACATATGCTATGAATGTCTCAAAGTAGGTACACCACCTGCATGCAGAGAAATCCACCTTACCGACACGTTCCCAACATTCTGAACACACCCGAACCAACAAAACTAAAAATTCCCTAAAAGGAAATAAAGGAATGGAAAGGAAGTAAAGGAGATGAACCAAAAAGTCGGTTTCGCTAGCTCGACCTTCTTGGCGTGTCGTTCTTTTCTAGTTGGCGGTGAAGCCGAGTGATCGTGCCCTCCTTCAATAAAACCTAGCTTAATTTTTTTAAGAAAATCTAGTTCAAAAGTATTTATTTATTATTCCTATATATATAGTAATAAACAAAATTGCATTATTTGAGAAAAAAAAAATAAATATCCGAAGCTCAAAGGAGTATATGTAGTGAATTTTCTGGAGTATTTCCATTAATAATTACCTTTATACTACCCAGCCAAACTGAAACTTCCATCCGATTTCCATCAAATAAGGAAAATCGGTGTGATAAGCCACCATTAACTCATTGATTCTCCTGGCGGAGTCTTTTGATAAGCAATTGCTATCACACTCCGCCACCGATTTATTTCGTTGGGTCGTTAAAACACACGACGGCAACTCCGATCCTCTTAACAAAAAAAAAATTTTAAGAGATTGACAAGAGTTTTATTGCTATCGTATCAAAAGCATCAACGGGATAACAAGTGCATTGACCAACCCGCTAACACTCGTACCATTACCAGGTCACACTTGTTTTTGTATGTAAGCATATCAAAGAATCATTCGTCAGCTTGCAGCCAAAGCGAAGAAACAGAAAAAACGAAAAGAACCGCATTTTTCTCTCTCAACACATTTGCCTACGCTGTAAAGGATACCGTAGCAAAAGGCGACGCTAACAAGCTGCTAACTGTTGGGCAGAGAATCACAGCATGTTTCTAATCAGTTTTACCAAGATCGCCGGATTATCAGCACGATTCATCATCCGTCCTAGAACGATTGCCTTGCTGCAAGTAAAATTCGGGTATAGTGTGGTGGATGCTCTAATTAGTATTATTATTAAAATTAAGGCACAGTGACATATTATTTAAATAAGAGTAATTTGTGTAGATTTGTTTGTCTTGTGATCTAAGCGTGTTTTTACAAAGTGAGGTAAATTTGATTCACATAAGTAGCGTTGTAGTGCCTGTAAGGGAGTATAAGTGATATCCAATAACTCTAATCGTAGCTAAAATCGCATATTAACCTACAAGGGAATATACCTACATATATACGTCGTCCAGGCTGTGCGCACATCCAGAACGCGAAATACCATCATCCAGCTTCTAAAACAAATGTAAGTGACATTTTCCATATAAATTTGATTTTCAAAACCAAATTCCTGATACTACCATAGAGTGTCCCTAAGACTAATTGAGAAAAATAAAATGGTTTAATACCTACCTATTTGAAGTTTAATTAACAAAAACATAATTACTATAACTATTTTTAAAATTTAAACATACAAGTCTACTTACAACTAAATTAATTGCTCTATATCTATACTAAAGGGTGATTTTTTAGCTGGTTTGGTTTTGGCAACACTGGTTTTGACAGCTGACGTGTGTTTAGTACCTTGTGTCACTGTCAAACAGCTTCAGTTTGGTTTGCAATTTAACCATGGATCGTCTTACAAATGAACAACGCTTGCAAATTATTGAATTTTACTATCAAAATTCGTGCTCGGTTCGAAATGTTCATCGCGCGCTGCTTCCATTTTATGATCGGCATTCTCGACCTTCTGAGCAGTCTATTCGGAAGATTGTGACCAAATTTCGCACCAAATTTACTTTGTTGGACATTAAACCACCAACACGTTTACGTACTGTGCGTAGTGAAGAAAATATTGCGGCCGTATCAGCTAGTGTGACAGAAGACCGCGAAATGTCGATTCGGCGCCGTTCCCAGCAGTTAGGAGCGATGATAACAAACTTTTTTTTGCCCGAAATGGAAGTTCTTGACTTGCATGATATGTGGTTTCAACAAGACGGTGCCACATGCCACACAGAACGCGAAACAATGGCGCAATTGCGAGGCGAGTTTGGTGAACAGTTAATTTCACGTTTCGGGCCGGTCAATTGGCCGCCTAGATCGTGCGATTTGACACCATTAGATTATTTTTTGTGGGGGTATGTCAAGGCTAATGTCTATAGGGACAAGCCCGCTTCGATTGACGCACTGGAAGCCAACATCCATGCATTCATTCGTGAGATACCGGCCGATATGTGTGAAAGAGTATGCCAAAATTGGACTCAGCGGATGGGCTACCTGAGACGCATCCGCGGTCAACATTTGCATGAAATTATCTTTAAACATTAAATTGCAAGGTTCAAACTATCGATTCAAATAAATATTTCATTCATTTTTTCGAATTTTTTGTGTTTTTTTTAAAAAAAAAGTTCTCAACCTCTTAAAAAATCACCCTTTATATGTACACCTACTACACCTACTTAACATTGAATTAATAATTTCTTATCAATAATATTATATATTTACCTTTATGAAACACACGTCCACACATCTAATTTAAATACCCTTACATACCCAAATGCATACCACAAAATATCCGAAGTAAATAACTATCTTGCACCAATAAAACTGTTTGAATTATATAACATAATAAAAGCCTAAGATTTTCCTTTAATGGGGGTTGATTGTTGGTCAACCATTTCTCACTTGCACTAATCTTCTGCACAAGTGTACTTTAGGGACAATTATTAAAATACGGGTATACCTATAATTGTCACGGTGATTCACTATAGGTGAATGGGTGGGTAAAGTGTATCCAAGGGGACAGTCCATCAGTCACCCTGAGAGGAAGCAGTGAATCAGTTGAGAGTATAATAATATGTCCGTCCGTTTTACACCTGTTTTATTGTCCGTTGACACCCAGTGCTTAAGAATCTTGGCATAAATTTTTTTTGTTACGATGTCTGTATTTACCTTAGATACAAGGACCCTCCCATATCCGGCGAGTTCAGCCGCGCTTTAACCGCAAGCATGCCAAGTAGCGTATCCCTAGGTAAACACCAATACGGCAAATTACATTTTGCCCAACTACGTTGTAATACATGTTTTTTATTATACATATTATAAAATATGAATTACGTCAAATTACTAACTGTACTAACTGAGATGCATAATAAATACTGTACCATTATACGATTAGACACTGAACTAAACACATCGTGAGTTTTACTTTATTACAGGTTATGGGCCTCTTGCACGCAGTTTTATTTTTTGAGTTTTAGTCGTGATAAATAAAATTCTTTTTCGCTGTAAAGCGCGTAATTGTTTCTCGTAAAGATGAGTGATAACAATAATATAATACGTGTAGAGAAATTGAAAGGGCGTGAAAATTGGGACACGTGGAAGATCATGGCAAAATCGTATTTGGTCATAAAAGGTTTGTGGAAGCATGTTGAAGCAGAATCCACAGGCGATGGTGATTTAAAAGCAAAATCTGAAATAATTTTAATGGTGGAAACGAGTAATTTTTCATATGTTGCGGAAGCAGTGTCGGCGCATGTGGCTTGGACAAATTTAGAAGCCGCGTTCGAGGACAGTGGCGTGACACGAAAGGTAGCCGTATTGCAGCGGTTGGTTTCGCTAAAGTTAGTAGATTACGAAAACATCGAAGACTACGTTAATAAAATGTCGGTGCTCGCGGCAAAAGTGCGTAAAGTTGGTTTTAAAATTGATGACGAAATCGTCGGGTCATTAATGCTTGGTGGATTGCCGGATGAATACCGACCGTTAGTAATGGCGATGGAAAATCGCTCGGATGATAAATTAACCGCTGACAAGGTCAAAAATACATTACTGCAGGAACGCTCATTCGCAACCAATACAGAGCTAACAGCGATGTACGGTAAAAACAAAAAACTAAAGCCAAAATCGAAACCGAAAAATAACGTGCAGTGCTATGAGTGTAAAGAGTTCGGTCATTATGCCAAACACTGTAAAAAACGTCATGTGGCTGTGAAAGATGGCGCGAAGTTCAAAACAAAACATCATGACGTTCTCTTTTCCTCGCTCGTAGCAAAATGTTCACGAGACGATTGGTACATTGACAGTGGTGCATCCGCACACATGACCATGCAGCGAAATATATTACAGGATAAAAAACCGGTTTACAATACGAGAGTGACTGTGGCGAATGACTCGAAAATGAACATTGAATGTATTGGTGATGTGTCGATGAATGCTCACGCCGGTCGAGATGTAGTCCTAAGAAACGTGTTGTATGTGCCAGACTTATGTACGAATTTAGTGTCCGTGTCGCAAATGATAAAAAACGGGAATGTGGTTGTCTTCGAGAAAAACATTTGTAAGATTTCGAATAAAAACGGTGAATTAATCGCAACCGCAACATTAACAAATGATATTTTCAAATTGAACTGTTCAATTACAAATCGGGACGGGTTTACAGCGTTGGTGCGCAGTGATTGTAAACAGCGAAACGCTAACGCGTTAGTGGCGAAAGTGGGTGAAAACATTTGGCATCGGCGTTTGGGGCATTGTGGCATCGATAAATTGAACAAAGCCAAAATGGCAGCCGACGGCATTACCGTATATAAATCCAAATTGAAAATGCCTTGTGAAGTGTGTGCGAAAGGTAAACAAACAAGAGCAAGTTTTCCAAATACGTCAGCAAAATCATCGAATAAACTTGAAATTGTGCACTCAGATCTGTGTGGACCGATGTCAACACAGTCGATTGGCGGCGCCAAATACTATATTTCGTTAATCGACGATTGCACTCGGATGGTGTTCGTATACATGATGCACAACAAATCGCAGGCATTATCAAAATTCATTGAATTTCGCAATATGGTCGAGAAGCAAAGTGGATCGCCGATACGGACTCTGCAAACCGATAATGGATTGGAATACTGCAATTCCAAATTTGATGCATATTTGAAGGGGGCTGGAATAGTACATCGAAAAACTGCTCCGTATACCCCGGAGCAGAATGGCGTTGCCGAGAGGTTTAATCGGACAATCATCGAGAAAGCAAGGTGCATGCTCTTCGATGCAAATTTGTCAAAAGGTTTTTGGGCGGAGGCGGTTGCAACAGCCACTTACATCATTAATCCTGCCTTGCAAAATCAACAATGATCGATCACCACTGGAGTTATGGTCAAATAAATTACCGGATTTGTCGTCGATGAAAGTGTTCGGATGCATGGCGATGATGCATGTTCCGAAAGAAAAACGCCGGAAATTAGACGCGAAGTCATCAAAATGCATATTCGTTGGGTATGATTCATCAGCAAAGGCATACAGGCTGTTTGATATGGCTGCTCGAAAGCTGCTGGTCAGTAGAGACGTGATTTTCTTCGAGAACGAGCATTATGGAAAGGTAACTGATAATCGAACAGATAATACTAATTATGTTTATCTACCAGCAGTTGATGAGAGTATGTTTGCGAACAACAATGACAACGCTGATACGGATAGTGACAGCAACAACAGTGAGAGTGATCAGTCGAATACATGTGCAACGGCGATGCAGAAGGAAAAAAAAACCAAACCGAATGAATCTGGTGATTCGACAGCGAGTGGCAGTGCGCCCGATGACAGGATCCTACAATCAATCAAAGAAGAAGCGGCAAATTTGATGTCAGGACCAAATGACGCCAATTCAATTGTAGTAAGTGGCGGGAGCGAAACTGAAGTTTGCAATTCGACGGTTCCTGAAATCAGCTCTGACTCCGAAGATGAAATTCGCGAATTTTTTTCGAAGCGCGCGGCAGAAAACTTGCTGCGAAAAGTTCGTGCAAATGTTGCAGCATCCGTCCTAGCCGATCCAGAAACGGTGGATGATGCATTGGCGCGACACAATTCAGCGAAGTGGAAAGCGGCAATGAAAAGCGAGTTTGATTCACTAATCGATAATAAAACGTGGAAATTGTGCGAGTTGCCTGACGGAAAACGACCAATTGAATGCAAATGGGTTTTTAAAGTCAAACGAAACACCACAACGAATGTAGTCACACACAAGGCAAGATTAGTCGTCAGAGGATTCTCGCAACGGAGGGGAATTGACTATCAGGAAACGTTTTCACCAGTCGTCAAATATTCGTCGATTCGATTCCTGATAGCGATTGCTGCGAAGAATCATCTAAGAATTCGTCAACTGGATGCGGTCACAGCATTTTTGAATGGAGACTTGGACGAAGAAATCTTCATGGTGCAGCCGGAGGGATTTGATGATGGAACCGGACGGGTCTGCAAACTCCAGAAATCACTCTATGGGCTAAAGCAAGCATCGAGAGCGTGGAACAGCAAACTCAACAACGTTCTTCTTATGTGCAGCTTAAATCGAAGCGAGGCTGATCCGTGTGTCTATTACCATGTTGACGATAACAGCATGCTTATATTAGCTGTTTATGTGGATGACATCCTCATATTCAGCAACAACCAGCAGTTAGAGAATCAAGTCGTGGTGAAGTTGAAAGGACACTTCAAAATGAAGGATTTGGGTAATGCGTCGTCTGTCCTAGGTGTTAACATCAAATGTGAGACCAATTTCATCGAAATCGACCAGCAACACTACATCGCAAAAGTTCTCGAGCGGTTTAATATGCGAGATTGTAATCCACTATCTACTCCCTTGGACGTCAACCAAAAGCTATCAAGGGAAATGGAGCCAAAAACGCAAGACGAAGCCGATGAAATGAAAAACGTACCGTACCAAGAAGCGATAGGAAGTCTAATGTATGCGGCACAACTAACGCGTCCGGACATATGCTTTGCGTTGAGTGTGCTAAGCCGCTTTAATAACAACCCTGGACGAGCACATTGGGCAGCAGTGAAAAGAATATTCAGGTACTTAAATGGAACTATTAATCGTAAATTAGTTTATCGCAGGAATGACAATAACAGCGAGCTCATGGGTTTCTGCGACGCTGACTTCGCCGGTGACGTCGATTCACGCAGATCAACATCTGGGTTTGCGTTCATGTTGCAAGGCGCAGCTGTTGCATGGGGTTCGAGAGGGCAGAAAACAGTTGCCTTATCAACCACACAGGCGGAATATTCTTCACTCATAACAGCGATGAAAGAAGCAATTTGGTTGAAACGTTTCGAAAGCGAAATATTCAACAACGCACAGAAGCCATTCACCATCTACTGCGACAATAAAAGTGCGTTGCATTTGGCAAATAACAATTCACCATCGAAAGAAACCAAGCACGTCGACCTGAAAGTGAAATTTATCCGTGAAGTCCTGGACTCTAAACTCATCAAATTGGAACACATTCCAAGTGTCGATATGATTGCCGACATCTTTACCAAACCGATGACCAGTGACAAGCAGACAAAATTCACAAATCTTCTTGGATTGAAAATTGCATGAAATTAATTAATCAATTTTTTTTGGAATTTAACTTAACATACTTACATAATTTGCAAAGACAAATCTAATTTCTTATCATATAATTCTGCCTATTTGAAATCCTTTAATTTTCCTTTTTATCATGTTAATTCCGTAACTATTTTGTTCATCATATATATAAAGGGTGATTTTTTAGCTGGTTTGGTTTTGGCAACACTGGTTTTGACAGCTGACGTGTGTTTAGTACCTTGTGTCACTGTCAAACAGCTTCAGTTTGGTTTGCAATTTAACCATGGGTCGTCTTACAAATGAACAACGCTTGCAAATTATTGAATTTTACTATCAAAATTCGTGCTCGGTTCGAAATGTTCATCGCGCGCTGCTTCCATTTTATGATCGGCATTCTCGACCTTCTGAGCAGTCTATTCGGAAGATTGTGACCAAATTTCGCACCAAATTTACTTTGTTGGACATTAAACCACCAACACGTTTACGTACTGTGCGTAGTGAAGAAAATATTGCGGCCGTATCAGCTAGTGTGACAGAAGACCGCGAAATGTCGATTCGGCGCCGTTCCCAGCAGTTAGGCCTTTGTTACAGCACTTTTTTTTGCCCGAAATGGAAGTTCTTGACTTGCATGATATGTGGTTTCAACAAGACGGTGCCACATGCCACACAGCACGCGAAACAATGGCGCAATTGCGAGGCGAGTTTGGTGAACAGTTAATTTCACGTTTCGGGCCGGTCAATTTGATCGTGCGATTTGACACCATTAGATTATTTTTTGTGGGGGTATGTCAAGGCTAATGTCTATAGGGACAAGCCCGCTTCGATTGACGCACTGGAAGCCAACATCCATGCATTCATTCGTGAGATACCGGCCGATATGTGTGAAAGAGTATGCCAAAATTGGACTCAGCGGATGGGCTACCTGAGACGCAGCCGCGGTCAACATTTGCATGAAATTATCTTTAAACATTAAATTGCAAGGTTCAAACTATCGATTCAAATAAATATTTCATTCATTTTTTCGAATTTTTTGTGTTTTTTTTTTAAAAAAAGTTCTCAACCTCTTAAAAAATCACCCTTTATTATAAGTTGACAATTGAATTTATATCTATAAGGTTTGAGATAATGAATTAATTTACTATTACACTCAATTAATCAACTGTTTTTGGAAATTTAAACTTCACATATACATACATAATTTGGCAACTGAATCCAATCCTTGTTCATATAAAATTGTAATTTGAAATTCAGTGAGAGTATTATAAAATATGAATTATGTCAAATTACTAACTGTACTAACTGAGATGCATAATAAATACTGTACCATTATACGATTAGACACTGAACTAAACACATCGTGAGTTTTACTTTGCTACAATACATATGTAAATACTATGTCTGAAATATACAAACACAACATATAAACACTTGGATTTATTTATTTGATTTTGTTTTGCAACTAAGGCTTCCCTGGAAGCAATATATACAATAGGAAAGCCTGCTTTTACTCATAACTGGTAACCGATGAAATAAGTACTTCATTGGAAGGGCTATAGGAAGGCCTGCTTTTACTTATAACTGGTAACCGATGAAATAAGTGCTTCCTTGGAAGGGCTATAGGAAGGCCTGTTGGAACAACTTCTTGGTAACCCCTGAAAGAAGGCTTGCAAATGAATCGAGATGGGAAGTACTTGCTCCCTATGACATCGCAATGTTAAAATCATGGCTGAAGTAATAGCAAAAGTAATCGATGCTTAGCTAAGGGAGGCCTGAAAGAATCACTGGGGTAATGCCCAAATTCGCTACTGGGTAATTTTCCCCACATATGTATGTTACAAGAAAGGTAAGGCAAATGATTTAGAAAACAATAGATAGAGGGATATCATTTATGAACCGTTGGACTAAAATAATAGTGGGAGATATGCATAGCAGGCTGGCACAATGGGAAAGGAAACAAAACATCCTCAGGAAATTTCGGGCGGAACTCCGAAAAAATTACCCCACCGTCGATAAATATTTATAACCTATGCAGCTATGATCCATCATACTTACTTACTTAGGTGGCGCTTAAGGCCCCAACCCATAGAATCCGTCGATCCGTCGCTCCTTCATTTTTAAGTGAGAGCTCGATAGAATACACACATTCTTATGGGAGATTGCCCATAGCCAACGGATGCATGAACTTCGACGGATAAAGTAGGTTTACTTTCTACTTTTTGTATCCTTTGATCCGTTGTCAGTACACATATTCAAGCATTTAAATTCACACATTCACATATTAAAGTCCACGCATTCACAAATTGAGAGTATGCATTTTCATTGGTGGAAGCATAAGAGAATGAAATGAATCGTTGACATTTTCTACGTAGATATGTGACGGATTCTATGGGACTGCTCTATCCGGCAATACGCCAACTTCAGCATCAACGTACCACGGAACGAAGTCGACGGATTCTATGGGTTGGCCCCTTTAGGGATTGCAATCCCGGGAACTTTTTTCAATCCCGGGATTTCGGAATTTAAAAATGTCAATCCCGGGATCACGTGATAATCCCGGGATTTTATAAAAATTAAATAATAATTTTAAGCATATTTATTTATAATTTTTTTTTAATGCATAAACAAGGAAAATATGATGGGGCGTCTGAACAAAATTTGCTTATCGATGATATTGTTTTTTAAATATAAAATTATCTCTTTTTATCGTAAACAGCCATTTCATTTATTTCAAAAACAAGGAATATTATATTTTTCTTTAAGCTTGGGTGATTTTAAAAGCAACGTTCTCAGAAACCACAGAACACATTTTCAACACAAAATAAAGAATTGAAGATTCTCCAACATAATACAAAAATCTTGTTCATTACATTAAACAGAAAAACTATCAGATCCTTTTTTGGAGGCTAACAAATAATGCAATTAGTTTTGACATTTAAGTAGATTTTAGTAGCTCTGAAAGTAGGAGACGTAAAATATTATTTTTTTTAAATGTTGTATGTAACTGGCAAAATTTTCAGCCAAAACGGTTAAATAGTTTTGAGTCAGTGCTTCTCCAAAATTTTAAAAATATGGTTTTGAGAAAAACGCGTTTAAAGTTTTGACAATTCTTACATTAATCAGCTATGCCTGGTGCACAGAGCGATCCTTCTGTTTCCTCAAAGTTATCAATTTCAGCGGCTAGGGTATCCTATAATACCTGCGTATCCTACAATAATAAAGGACTGAAGGACAATAAACGAGGGAACGGTCAGAGCAGCTGCCGCTAGCGCGTCAACACAATTTCATACACACTACGGCGCGCTCTTTTCTTCTGGCTATAACTTTAAAAATGTTAAAAATTTCGGTCTGAAAATTGTAGGGTTTATTTTTAAAATGTTTTTCTTCCGCAAGCCGGAAACAAAAAAATCGATTTTTTGAATCCGTCACAGTGGTCTACTACCTTAAAGCCATCGACTCCATTCATGGTGATTTAATATTCTTTCCCTTTATGCACCCTCAACCGGAAACGATTACCGCCTCTACCCTTTGTTTCTTCCCCTATAATCAATATATTCAGTCTGACAAATTTGTACACATACAAGCATACATACGTGTATAGTGTATACTATACGCAAAGTATACTCCCTTAAGGGACTTTTATCGTTCTCTGCTTCCAAGGCCAATTATTATGACTTAATTGTATCAGTTTGATATTAAATCAAATTTGCACACCGCGTGTCATATGATACTCGAATGTATTCATAGCACTTGAATTAACTTATGAACTGTTGTTTTCTCTAATGGGAGTCGTAATCGAAATTAAGGACATCACTGATGGATGCTGTATAGGGTATACAAATAGTCTGTTAAAAACCCATTAACGACGATAGATCAATATGCATACGTACGAGTATCTTATGTATGTTGCCTTTTCATTAGAGATATCGAGTCGCGAATATGATGTATTTTGCGACTACAACAACATAAGGTTGCTTGATAGAACAAAACAAATACTTGTTGAGGTAAGCTTTTGATTATGCCTTTTTTCTGTAAGGTAGAAGAGTACAATTTGAGCTGAAAATTGTTGCACAGGTAAACCTGCAAGAATATGAAAACAATGAATATAGCGTTCGAATACTATTAATTGGGTGTTTTGGATTTCATTAATCGGTAGAACTTAAATTCATTTGGAACTTCCTTAATATCAGCTAACGTGAAAGGTAGAGAAATATGTTCTTCTACTGAAGCACATTTTAGCCCTACTCCGGTACAGGATGACTTTTAATTGAGATCTTAGATACAATGCTTCTAAGTCATCAGTGAGTATCGACTTAAAAGAAGTAATAACGAATTTGTAGTTCCTTACCGATGTGAATGTCGAAAAGGAAGTGTCAAGCAGAATTTATGACAACAAAATAAATGTGTATTTTAGAAATTTCCTTTGGTTTTTGCAATACAAAAGGATTATAAATAAAAAAAAATAGTAAAATGGATAGTATAGCTCTATTTCTGGATTCGTCTGATGAAACACAAAAATTATCTTCAGAAACAAAAATACACGCATGCGTAGGAGGAACAGTGGGACATAATTTAACTACCAGAAATAAACGTGTTTTCACACACACTTGTCTTTTAAATTCATTCATAAACAGTTTAATCTTGCAGGTTTATTGAAAATGTGCAACTAAATAAATCGACTTTTTCATAATATGGGACAATTGGATCTAACTCGGAACTCATTTCCAAATTCTCCCAAAGTAAAATTAGCAGCTTGCATACGATTATTGCTGAGGGAAATCACCAATATGGTGTTGGAAAATAAACATACCATATTTAGGGTGTTAAAGCACTAAATTAACCAAATATCAGTCTTTTATTTACTGCAAAATACATTTTTTCTAAAGTCTGTTTATTTAAATTATCCAGTTAGCAGGTAAAACAAATCAACAGTATGAAATCCGCAACGTTTGAACGCGGATGAGAAATGTCATATTTTGTATGGAGAGATCCGATTCGAAAGTTTTCCACGATGCCGTGAAAATGATTCAGATTGTCGACAAGGGAATGATTCACTTCGCCGGATTCAACGATACCGAACCGATGCTCAAATTATAGTGAATCTTTCCCCCCGGCGGATTCCACGATAATGGAAATTAGTATTAGCAACACCACACCTTTAACGCGAAAGTATATGCCATGACCCATGACCTTAAGATTGTATTCGATAGTGTTAAAACTGGTCTGGGATTGATTAAATCTACTCGAGCTGGCTAAAGAAAATATAGTCACTATTGCCTGGAGGGCAGATCACGAGGGTTTTGTGTGTGACAAGAAGAAGCACCTCTCGCTAGCTCATCGATCCTGAGCATTTTTTCGGGTATCCTTTGAGTCACATACACTCAAAAATCAGGAGATGATAATCCTGCTGAACACTGGACCAAATCTAAGCGCCAGAAACAAACTAGGAAATTCATAACTCGAGCTCCTTACATGGGCGAAAGGCAAACTCCCTCAAAAAATTTGGATTACACTGATTACGGGAACAATTTAAAAAAATATCTGTTGAGTTAAATTTTTCAGCTGTTTTATAGTACGCTGATTACAAAATGTTACTTTGTTTTCTTATACCAAGTCAACAGAGACATTGTCTTTCAATCCATCTAGTATATAAAAATCTCATGTCACGGTGTTTGTGGTCGCATTCCTCCGAAACGGCTCCACCGATTTTTATGAAATTTTTTGTGTATATTTGGTAGGTATGAGAATGCGTCGTAAAGTATTTTTCATGCCGCTAGGTGGCGCTAGAGTCAAGTTATTACTAACTTCTATATTTATGAACAACAAAGGCTCATATTCACAATATTCAGTGCCAAAAGAGAAAATTATAAAATCTGAACCCGAAAGGTGGCGCTGGAGTCAAGTTATTAACAGCTTCTTTATTAATTTTTTTTATTTTATGCACATTTTGTATGTTATTTAGAACGATAAGATGATATCCTGTAGCTTAAAAAGGTGACGTGATCATTTACGCATTCAGACGCCAAAAATAAGTCAAAAACAAGTGTCAGGGGCTAGTCAACGAAATGTATGTTCCCCAGTCTTATTCGAGAATGACTCCTGTCGATTCTGCCGAGTAGATAAGGAGACATATTCTGTGAATGCCATGATGTGGCAAAAGGCAGAGTACTCCATATGCAAAGAATATTTCTCAAAAGAGATATGGAACCATGGAAAGCAGTATAGTGCTGAGTATAGTAAGGAGTCTCAGCGCATTCTTGGATTTAAAAAAATATGCAATGGAAATATGTCCTCGGAATTGCCGAGAGCATACCATTGGATTAGCAGCTCTAATGACTGTTGAATCGTACACAATACATACAGATACAGTCAGTGCTAGTTTAAGACGTCCATAATCTAAGTCTTCTTAAGTATCTTGCACAAAAATAATACACATGCTTGGGTAGTACACACATTGTGAAACCAAATAGGTAAATATGGTTGAGTGCCACTGTGTTCTCGGCTCTACTATGTTAAGAGATATTTTGAGCTTTAGTTCACTGTCGTGGGATGTTTTTAAATCCATGAGTATTTCCTGCTTTGTGAAAGTGAATACTAGACAGTTCCAGAGTATGTGGTAGAAAATCTATCCGCAGTTCGATGTATGGCTTGCACAGATGAGACGGTAAAAATCGTAAATTCTTCATATCATTTTTTTTAAACTAAATTTTGCTACTTTTACAGCGTTACGAAATAGATGATTTGACCAACTTTACTAAACAAAAATATCAAAATGAACCGCCAGAATGACAATTTGACAGTTTTGTCAAAACAAAACACAACATCGTTTACATGCATACACAAAAGTAACTACATAAGTAGTCGTATGTATCTTTTTCTGAAATAAAAAATACAAAATGGTTTTCACTGGGTGTACCTATTTCCGTATGCACGTACATATTTATAATTACTGATGTTAAGTTAAAATACTTTTTTTACATTAGAAAAATGCCGGAAATGCGTTATTTTACTTAATTAATAAAAATTTAAAGTTTAAAGACTAGTATCATTTTTTCATTAAAATAAATTGAATAGGCCATGCCTCAGCAGGTGTTTTCGCAGTGAATTCATTAAAATTACATGTACTCGTACTTGTACTTTTAGGTTTCAAGTGCCTTGGTGCGCATTTTGAAATAACACTTTACGTTTACGTACATGCCAGGGGTACTCTTTAAGCCCGCAGCAGTGTACTCATTTGTTATGAATTCCGTTGAAAGCATAACGTTTCAGGTGTTCCGGTTGAATTCTTAGAACTGCAATAAATTAAGTGAAATTTAAGTGGAAACAAAATAAAAATGAACTTGTACCCATTTTGAATTTTTGAACGGTTGGCATTTAAAGGACGGATCAAATTCTTTATTCTTTTTGTTTGTATATTGATTTCTCGCAGGCGTTCTGACATACCTACTGTTGAAGTTATTTAATTTAAATAAATATGTATTAACATTTATTTGCCCTGTCGCCGTGTTAGTTATAAAAGTTTGCTATTTGAATGAATTGAGCATGGTAGCGGTAGGTAATGGCTCAACTAATAAGAACAGCTCGCAATCCTTGATATCCACAGTTCGAGTCCAAGCTTACGGCTGGAAAGTACGCAATGCAATGTGCGACTTGGAAACAGATCTTCTGAACTTGCACGGGATTTCAACTATTGACTGTGTAAAACATTCTACCGTATATATTCATGAGGCTATGAAATATGTTAGACAGGCAATCTGGCAAAGCGAATGATACAGAGTTTCTAGTTTTGGTAAGTAGTTAGTACTTTCAGGATCAATGCTCAAGTCTTAGGCCCGAGACGATGACCTGAGAAATGTCACACAGTGTTATAGAAGTTTAAATGAAACATTTTTCTGTTATTTGTAAGCCTGTTTAGATTAAATTTATTTTCAGTTATCCGAAGTCCAGTTAATTGAAATAAAAACCACGATTTTTCCTCATTTCATTTAAGCGGTTTAGACAGTATTAAATTTCAATGCAACCACATATAATGTTTTGTAAGTTCGTTTTTCGTTTTAGCAAATGGGTTATTTAAATTTAAATCAAGCAAACCACGTAATGTATTTGCACCCAACATTTTAAATATTCCCTTCTAGTTCTAAGTACTAATCCAATATTACATTATTATATTTAATCACGCGCCTACACTAAAATTGCTAACGCATATATGATATTTACAAAACCATTATATCAGTTGAATCCTTTGAAATTAACACCCCTTTATCAATAAATAATTGATTTAAATTAAATTAAATCAATTTATCCATGAAGATTAATACTAAAACCAAAATATGTTTTCTAAACAAAAATATCGATATTGTAACTTATTCCATTATTCTAACACACGTATACATCCCATAGTAGAGTGTCTCTAACACATTAAACCAAAAAATATTAGATTAATTAATCACTAAACCGCAAACATATTTTGGGGTGTTCAAATGAAAAGACAAAAAGAACAACCATCCCACTAATTTGACCGAGTATTGTTGCCTTGATGAACACTTTGTAGACTTAATGAGCCTAATAAGTCAACGTTGCTTTATTCGCACGACGACGCCGACGTACGCCCTTATTCAATAATGAAGTCTGATGTTCGTTCGTTTTTATCTTAGCAAAACAGTATCCTTGATGACATAATATTATTTGTTTTGTTAAAGCGAATAGAAAGGGAAGAATATGATTCTAGTATTTCTCGTCTGCAGGAAAATAAATTCAAGTACAAATGGTAGTAGCTTTAAGTTATTTCTTTAAAGTTGAAATAAAGCCTTCATGCGAAATGCTTCTGCAAGTTGTTGAATTGTGACTGAAGGACATGTGGTTCCAACAGGACAGTGCAACCGCACACTCAGCTCGCCCGACAATAGACATTTTGAAGGATGCGTTTCCGAGTCACCTAATGTCTCGTTACGGCGATTTCTAAGATGTTAGGGACCAAGTCAATGTTAGGTCATTCTACGGTATTAAAGCCTTTTCTTTATTTTTACTAGATAAGCTAAGCCTGATTAAATATGCCTTCTCGACTTATCAAGTAATCACTTAAAAATGCCATCACATATAAATAATTTTTTTTTTCAATTCGAATAAAACAGGAGTTACAAATCTTTTTATTGAAAAGTGTAAGGTATTGCTTTTATTTTGGCCATAGCTGTATGTACACACTTCATCTATAATTTTAAGTTGACTAATGGAGTAACTCTACCTAAATAAATAAAATAAAGTATTTGGCTTCAGCTGTCCTATGTAGAACAAAGCCTAGCTTCCCGCAACCATTTGTGTGTGCGCGTTATATTTTTGCACGAATGGAAGGGACCTACAGTTTTCTGCCGTCTCCGAACGGCGAGTTGGGAAGCTTTACATGACAAAGGATACTCTTGAATGCTTGTCAGGCATTCGGAAGAGGTGGGCACTGTGAAAAACATTTTAGGTGTTTGCGGCGTGATTCGAACCCAAGACCGCTGGCACAGTAGTCCGACGCACTTACCACTTGCGCTACGGTGCCCACCTAAATAAATAAATAAATAAAAAATTCAATATGATGGTCACGCGAATGAAAAGTAAAGTTTATTCATAAATTAAATTGTGTACTTTGAATTCACAGTAAATGAAAGCTTATTTGCGTCTTTCCAAGTTGCCAGAAAAAAATGTCAGCTGAACGAAGCTAAGACACAAACCATTCGTTAAACTTTCCAACGAATATTATCCTACCAGAGAGTATGCGCCATTTGCAAGATGTACAAGTACCTTTGCCAAAATTGAATTTTTATTAGAAAAAGTTTTCTTTCAGTGGAGTGAACATGTTGGCATTTATTTGCTCTGTTTTTTAACCTTTTTTTTCTCTGTGAAATGGCTAAATAAATATATATTTATTTATTGTTTAAAGTTTTGAGATTAAATTAAAAAAGGACAACAAATCCAAAAGGAACAATTGCATAAAAAGGCCAGGCACCTATGTATGTTTTTGTGAATTTTATATGGTAACAAATTAAGTGTAAATTGAACAATATTGAAGAACATTTCTATAAGAATTTGTTAAATCATTTCAAATGATTCGTAGTGATTTTAAAAACATACTATAATACGTAATAAGTTTTCTATAACAATGAGATACTTTACCCGCATATGCTGTTGAATAAAATCGATTTTACCCCATTTATCTGTAGAAATGGCGTATTTGCTTTGTACGAGTACGTAAGCAAGTTTGCTATCAATTTTCGGTAGCTATTATCGTGTTGTAAATATAATTGCTTGTTTAGATAAAAACAAGACAAACATACCCGTTTTCCTAGAGGGTGGGTAAACTCAACATATGCCAATTATGAAACTGCTACAAGCAACTGGTAGTCGAAATATAACATAGTTATTTTAAGATGTGACCTATATTTGAGGATTCTAGAACTCATCCTGTTTTTCGATTTCTTTTAGATCACTATGGGTGGCCGTGACAAGTTTCTCCTTTTAACCATCCTCTCGGTGGCAGTGCCCTATAATGCATTGGGCTATGTCCCGATGACGGTAAAGGACCACTACTTCTCCGATGTATTGTTACGTGAAATTATTGATCGCATGGGAAAGGACTTGATTGACCAAACTGATACTTATATTGACCCAATGGCCGATATGCCATCTCACTTGGCATTAATGGCACGTGCATCCGATGATCTGGAAGCCGAACAAATGGACTATGATGCTCTTCTTGATGGAAATCCGAATCCTTCGCTTCGTGACCAGGAATATTTGCAGCACAGCTCATTGTGGGGACACCAATACGTGACCGGTGGTGGTGATGAGGGACCACACCGCTCAAAGACTCATATTAAAACCGATGCAGCTCTTCCAGCCTATTGTAATCCCCCAAATCCATGCCCCTACGGATACTCTGAAGAACATGGATGCGTTGCTAATTTTGAAAATACCGCTGCTTTTAGCCGAGAATACCAGACCGCTCAGGAGTGCATGTGCGATGGTGAGCACATGTTCGATTGCCCCGGTGAGGATGAGAGCGATGATAGTCGCCCATTGTCTGCCAATTTGAAAACACTTTTGGCACGACAATTCCATCCATCCGAACATAAGAATCTTGTTTCGAAGAAATTCCACCCCCAAAGGGATGATATGAATCCTTACTTGCAGGGCGAGAAACTTCCCGTTGCTGCCAAGAAGGGTAGTAACGTTTACTAAGACAAAATGATAAAATGATAAAACAATCAAGAATATATATTTAACTTTTCTCTATATGTATTTAATTAATATAAAATATATAAAATATAATAAATAATAATTATTCACAAAGCTCCACTACAACATATGGATAGAGTCACTGTCACTGTCACTGTCACATGCGTGTAGCCCCAATGAAATAATGATAAATTTATTATTTAATGGAATATACAATAATATAATAAATATATAATATATAAACGCTTAGTGTAATCATGCAAACTGTTAAAACTACTAACGTAGTCTTAGATGTAAGAAACTTTCCAAATTGTCTTTGGTTTTTTATTTACCCCTGTATAAAGCTTTAAACTAACATATATATGTACATACAAACATATAGCAAACTACTCACCTTAGACAAACAAAAAAAACTGCGTTATTATTTACTTGTTTAATATTTCAGGGATATACTCATTTGAACCATGTGGAAGGACTGCATTTTGGGTGCTCCATGCTCACATTTATAGATACTGCGATGACTTCATCTTGTGGCTTAGTCCTAGGTGCAGTCTCGTCAACGCTCTTAGCATTGGACAAACTTCAGTGAAGTGGAATACATTCGACTTGTGGCATAGCTCAGCAAAGTCGATGCCTTCGCACGGACCCAGTTCTGCAGGAGAAAACAAGGTAACCCTGGACAGGTAGAGTCCTAGCTGACGACTCCTTTTTCACGAAATTCGTATCCCCAAGTCCTCTACTCATATCACACTCAAGATTATGACAGCGGCAGTGGTTCTCCTTGATTTGATTTTGATTTTGACTTGATTTACTGGAGAACGATGCACACTGGGACCGCTCTCTGGAAGAAGCCGCTTTCTGACTCTCCTATAACAATAGGATCTGTAAGCTGTTTGCAATAGGTAATGTTAGTTTTCTGCCAAGTTTGAGATACCCTTACACGTTCATAGAAATACCGAGACAGTCTAGTGGGAGACATTAAATGACAAATAGAGAGAAAGTGCGGTGCAGGGACATAAGTCCCAAAAAATTGGGACTTATGTCCCACTTCAATGGGACATAAGCCCGAAATTCGATTTGGGACATAGGTAGGTCCCACCTAACATTTTTTTAGATAAGAGAATTCAAATACCCAGAAGAGCACGCAACAAGCAATGATGGGTAATTAAAGGTTTAATTAAATTACAATTACAATTACACTTAATTGCAATGTAATTTAATTACATTTCAATTATTGAGTAATTGTAATTAAAATTTTTAATTACAATTACATATAATTCGGCAAATAATTGCAATTACATTACTGTAATTAAAATTGTAATTAAATTAATGTAATTAGAAATATAATTTAAAATCAATAATTAAATTTGTAATTAAATCTTTTTTTTCATATTTTTATATGTATAATACATATATGATTATATGATGTACGTAGTATGTTGTATGTATAATGTATGACTGTATTTATATATATTTTTTAGTTCAATATATCGTTATCTACAGGTTATGATATGAAAATGATAATGGTATTATTAACAAAATTCATTATATACAGTGAAACGTTGGCCACCAGCGGTGAAATAATTTTGGCCCAACTTATAAGTATGTATGTTTTTTTTTTTTTTTTGAAATAAAAATAAAAATTCTATATTCCACACGATGAAACAAGAACAAACATTTCGTTATTTCACCGCTATGTCTAGACGTTTTGTTCAGTGGTCAACTGAAAATATGGAACAAAATCCATCACACATTACCTCTGGCCAATCCGTGCAGGTTATAATATGAGATGATATAAAGTTTTCAAATTCGCGGCCAAGTTCAAAGATAGGCAGGTGGACAACATAAAAAGGTATTTTAAATGACATTTGCATGGAATTTTCTTGGTGCATTAAAATATTGGCCAACTTGCCCAGATAGCCAACTAGACAGGTTTCACCGTATATACATACATACATATGTATCTATGTACAAATTAAAAATGGATTTATGTTTTCTATGTATGATTGTAATTCTATTTATAAATCTTTAGTGAAGGTTATGTGCTGAGTAATCAGACGTTATATTTTATGTTAGCAAGACTAACTTGTCATAGTTTTAATCTTAAAGTTTATTCCTGTTAATTATCCCCGCAAATGAAAAAAGTCTTCCCACTAGAGCGGAATATGGGAATTTAGTATTATACATATTTGAAATATAATTTAAAGATATTTTAGTATTTGCACAAACGTTTTGAGTGTATTATCCTGATCTGATAGATATGACAAGATATCCAAATCCTCTGTTATGGTATTGGAAATCCTCTGTGTGCCTTTTTAGTTGCAGGACTACTGAGCTATGGTTGCAGGTTCAAGTCTCGGCAAAATCAAGTTATTATTTTATTTTATTTTTAGGGTTCCGTACCCATATGGTAATACGGAACCATTATAAGTTCGCTCTAACTCAAAAACGTCTGTCACGATAAAAACATCAAGAACCGTTCCTCCTAGAAACTTGAAATTTGGTATACTTATATATTACGGTAGTCCACATACATGGACAACATATAACTGGGTAAAATAAATATTTTACTTAGTTTTTTCCGTTAGAAACTTTGGGAGCTATTGCCAAAAATGTGTGAAAAATATCATACAAAAAGGACCACACATTTTTCTCGGAAACTACTGAAGTCAAAAATAGAAAAAAATCATAGATCGTAGGTGATTAACTAGATTTTTAAAGAAAAAATATAGCGAGTTGTATAGTTTTTGAGAAAAAATCACGTCGAAAAATTCAATTTTATGTCGAAAAATGCAATCTCTCAACCGATTAACTCGTAAACTACTGGAACAATTTCAATGAAATTATCGCTATTCGACTAACAATAATTTTAAAAAAAATAAAGGATATCCAAAATTGTGCTGCCATACAAAAAAAATTAACAAAAAAAAAAAAAAACGAATTTTGCCAGGAAACGAACCTGGGACCTCAAAACTCAGTAGTACAGTGCAAAAAAAGGTTAATGGACGCGCACACACTCAGCCGCGTTCTTAATGTTTATTGAATTTCTCATAACAAATAATAATACTGATTGTAAATATGTAAAGCGAATATAGAGGTGGGTCGTTGTCGTTTTTTGTGTTAACGAAACGAAACAGTTACACAAAATATAACTAGTTTTAAAACCACGGAAACCCTTGAGCGTGAGTCTGACTCGCACTAGGCTGGTTTTTTTTTACTGCAATTTGGGATAGTCTAATATACATTATATAGCTGTACTATGGTATTTTTGATATTTTTCTATACAAAAAAAATTAAAAAAATATTTTTGCAATCCTTGCTCCGAGCTCTTTCAAATGATATCCCACAATATTTTTGAGTAAAATTAGTGCAACTAACGGAATGTGTAAGTGTGGAAAATATCAAGTTACTATGTAGAACTGTTTTTGAAGTTTTTATCATTTAAGAGTAAGAGCGAACTTATAACAGTTCCGTATTTCCCAAAAAATGCACCTGCTTTAAGTTAAGCAGTTACCATAGAAAACTTTAAGAGTTACATAATCTACTATCTAATAGACGGTTACTTTAAGCAGATATATTCAACAAAGTATGCAGGTATATTACAATATACTCATACATGCGTTGTGTATGTACCAAATCAAAGTCCTTAATATTGTACCTTAACGTTAACCGCTATAAATTTTATTTCAATCTTATCGGTAAAACTATGAATAAAATTTAATTCAAACAATTTTAACAATAACTTATTTTGCAATTTTTTAGACCCCTTTCGTGTAGTAGTTTAAATATTCATAAAAAAAACGTGTTTATTTATTAAGTTGTTGTGTGTGTGTGTACATACGCTATTGTACATTGTCATGAACATGAGTTGATACCCTTCAGCATTTAATAAAGCAGTTACGTTCTAACTCTCTAGCGGTGCGTTTCATTTAGTCTAGAATTTTCGTATATAACAAAGTAGCTTTGTGACACTTCAAATATATGCATATGTATGTTTGTACATAAGTTAAGAATGTCCCTTTTATAAAAACAATGATATTATAATTTAATTACATCTTGAATTATATGAAGTAATTCTAATTAAATTACTAATTATATGTAATTGTAATTAGATTTTTTAATTACAATAACTCGATAATTGCGATGTAATTAAATTACATTCAATTACTGGCCAATGTAATTAACCTGTAATTAATTAATAATTAAATTACAATTGTAATTAGCACTACCCATCACCCCAACAAGTGAGTACAACCAGTCAAACAGATTTTTGCTCTGTTATCTTGATTTAGTTTCACGCATTACTTATAATAACAACTAAGATACAGTTACTAGCAATTAGCGAAAAACAATGCAAGTCATTCAATAATTGATTTCTTAGTTACTCCGGTTTTTAGGCTTACAAAGCTTGTGTCGTCGAAATGGAAAGTGAGAATACAAATATTGAAAGTGCTGAAGATTTTGAGTTAATTCCAGGGCTCAGAAAAAATAGTTGTGTGTTGTACCTGAAACTGAGAAGCAAAAAAGTGTTTACAAAAATACCATAAAGCATTAAATATGATAGATAGTGCATTAAATAAAAAGAACTGAAAAGACTTTAAGGTGTTGGACCCGGGCAGCATTGCGTAGTAATCCAACGCACTTACCACTCACAACGGTGCTCCACATACATATATATGTATTGCGCGATTTTATAGCTTTATTTTCCCAAATTCTCCAAAAATTAGAATTTTGAGAATTTGTGAAAAGAAACTTATAAAATTCTAGTTATTTTGAGAATTTGAGAAAATAAAGCTATAAAATCGCGCAATACATATATATGTATGTGGAGCACCGTTGTGTAGTGGTAAGTGCGTTGGATTACTACGCAATGCTGCCCGGGTCCAACACCTTAAAGTCTTTTCACTGTGCCACCTATTTCGAATGTCTGACAAGCAATCAAAGAGTATCATTTGTCAATGAGCTTCTGAACTCGCAGTTCGGCGTCGGCAAAAAAACTGTAGGTCCCTTCCATTCGTGCAAAAATATAACACGTGTTAACCAGGATTTCAACCAAAATCTTATTTAAGTGTAGATACAAACCAATTCTTGACCTTAGCTTAATTGAGTAGGGAAATCCCTCCTACTCAAAGGGTTATTTAGTATTAGAGTAGGACTGCACATGCAGCTCGCCAAGTGAGATAGACGTATTGAGTTAAGTTCTCTTTATGTATCTTATCTAGTTGACAAAGGGCGCTTGGCGAGTTCACGCGGTGCAAAAGTAGTGATTCCTTGAAATTATTAGTTTAGTGAAATTTCAGGTCAACAAATTCAGAAGTGGGATAATAAAACTCCACTACATCCTCTCTTTTTTTTATATAAATCATATCATGTAAGTAGTTAAAAGAATTGTGGATCCTGATGAAAAAAAAAAAAAAAAATATAAAATAACAATATATCCAGCATATATGTGAGTATTGGAGCTTTGCCTATACAAGTTTAGTTTGGAGTGGAATTCCACTCAATTACGGGGGTTGAAATGCTACTATATTTCTCCTTTCTGCTATCCTGACTGTGTCCACTTGGAAAAGTACAGCTTATTTTCAGTGATCTCCCTTTTTGAGTATCTTTTTTTTATGTAGGTATGCATATGTATGTCTCGTTCGTTTTGTGTGAGAATACATACATACATATCTGATGTGAAAGATATATGTGATTTTGGGAAATGTGGATACATATCTATCCTGTCTCGTTCCTCCTTATAGGAGGGGTGATATATCTGTGTGAGAGGGATTGGAAGCTGTGTGCATGATCAATTTTGTCAGAATTTGGCATTCGCATTCTGGAAGTTTTTATGAATTGAAGTGCGTTGCGTAAATTCGATATAGTGGAAAAAAAAGTATAATTCTGAGAAAATTGAAATTTAGTGCGCAGATAGTTAAAAACAATAAGTGTAGTGAAACGAAAAAGAACAAGAGAAAAAAAAACATGTCGAAAAGACAGCAAAGAGTACCGAAGCGGTTGTTAGACGGCCAAGCAGGTGAGTCGAATATTGAGAAGTTAAGAGCTGAATTGACCGAATTAAAGGAAAGAAATTCACGGGTAGAGTCTGAGGTAGCAGCATGTCGCCAAAGTCAAAACACATCCGAATGCACAGTCGCATCTCGAATGTCCTTGAGGCTAGGATCTGAGGAAATAAAAAAAATAATACCGCTGTTCAGACCTTCGTACAGTAATTCCTTGAGTGCTTCGCAATGGATTGAAACACTAGAAAACATAAGTCATTTGTACGAGTGGGACGACCGTAGTACATTGTTTTATGCGTCATTGCGACTCGACGAAGCCTCATCCAATGGGTTTCAAGGGTGTAGAGGTAAAATTTTAAGTTGGGGTGAATTTAAAGAAAAATTGTTGGAAGAATTTCCATCGCAGGATGACGCTGCCAACATCCACATCAAACTTTTATCTCGACAGTTGGGTAGTGAGGAAAGTGTTGAAAATTATGTATACGAGATGGTAGCACTGGGGAAACGGGGTAAACTAACCACAAAGACTATAATTAATTACATAATTACCGGGTTAAAAGATCGCACATTAATGACCAACTTAACGACGGCTAGCTGTGAAACCATACCACGACTGATAACAACAATAAACGCACTAAAATCCATCCAAGTTCAAGCAGATCAACGCCGGCGTCTAGACACTAATACCCAATATCTCAAATCCTTACCGCGCTCCGAATTTAAACAGAATCGATTTAGAAATGATACCAGTTCCACAAAAAAGACGATTGGACAAGGACAACGAAACATGCAAAGTTGTTATAATTGATGAAAACCCGGACATTGGGCTCGCGATTGTAAGTTAAGAACAATCGATAGATCGGAACGAAACGCGATCATCTGTTTCAATTGCAAATCTCCAGGGCATTATTCTCGCGAGTGCCACGAGCGTCGCCGACCATTGCAACCTAAACAACTAACAGAACAACCTCCTCAAAAGATGCGTCGTGTGCTTTGCTCTGAAGCTGATAGTGGGTTAGTCAAAATTGTAAATGTTGATGGTAGACTGGTAAAGCCTTTGTAGATCTCGGGAGTGACCGTTCAACCATACAAAAATCGCAAGTAAACAAGTACAACTGGAACATGGAATCAAGCAGGGCAATGCTTCAGGGCTTCGGAAAGGTTTCTACGAACGCAATTGGAACAATAACTAAACAAGTTGCAGTGGGTGAAGTAACTCTTAAAATTGATATTCTGGTCGTGGAAGATAATTTACAAGACTATCCAATGATCCTTGGTCGAAATTTCTTAGATTCCGAGAATGTGTGTATTATAAGAAAGAATGGTATCTTAGATATCAAAGAAAATCCTGAAAATTCTTGACTGTCTCAAAATACCTCGGATCGACCCCAACCTACCAATCAGAACATTAAAGTAAGTGACATCTCCATCGGTAATTTCCCATGTAGCGACAGTGAAAAACAAGATCTCGTGAAACTTCTCAATGATTATCGCGGGTGTATTGCGTTTAATTTAAATGAGCTAGGTGTAACGGACAAAATTTTTTTTTTTAGGGATTTCTTTCTTTCTTAATTCAATCACTAGACTAATAAAGACTTAAGACTAATAAAATTTAAAATTTACTCATAAATATGTACATATGTTTGCTGTTAATTTATTGTTGTTTTTCTATTGATCTTAAGAAATTGTTATTGATATTATAATAATTATCTATTTTTGTTTCAACCTTTTAATAATGTTACACAATTAAAAGATTATATTGTATCTACATGTAAACATAATTTCTAAATAAATAAATACAAATACAAATACAAATACAAATACAAAATAAAAATGAGTATATCGCTAAAAGAAAATAAAATCGTTCGGCATAAACCATATAGAGTCCCCTACAATGAACTAGCCTCCTTAGAGGAAATAATAGATGACCTTTTGAAAAACAATATAATTGAACCCTCAAACTCAGAATTTGCTAGTCCCGCGTTGTTAGTGAAAAAAAAATGGTACACATCGTCTATGCGTCGATTATAGACGATTAAATGAGATTACCATACGCGAAAACTTCCCCATCCCAAACGTAGAAGAGCAGCTCAATTTAATTTCCAACGGCAAAGTGTTCATATTACTCTATTTAATGAGCGGATACTACCAGTACCAGATTCCAATCGAGGAAAACTCCAAGTACTTAACATCGTTCGTAACTTCGCAAGGTCAGTACCATTTCAATATAGTCCCTTTCGGTCTAACAAATGCTCCGTCGGTATTTATGCGTTTAATGAGTCTTATTACCAAAAGTCTTTCATCGAAAAATATTTTGATTTATATGGACGATATTGTCATCTTCGCTGAAAATATAATCACTTTATTACAGCTTTTTGAAAAACTCTTAAAAGTTCTCAAAGAAATAAAAGTGACTTTAAATATAAAAAAATGTTGTTTTTTTGCAAACGTAATTACCTACCTAGGTCATGAAGTGAGCGCAGATGGTGTTAAGCCAGGTAAGGTTAAAGTTTGTGCGATCGAAAACTTCCCAGTTCGGATTGACCGGGTATTTTCGTCGGTTTGTGCCTAATTACGCGAAAATAGCAGCTCCTCTAAATGCATTGTTGAAGAAAGACGTTTCTTTTAAATGGACCAATGTAATGGAGAAAGCATTTACTACTTTACGAGCAAAATTATGTAAGTCTCCCATTTTAGTCATTTATGATCCCAAGAAGAATCACGAACTTCACACTGATGCCTGCAGCCTGGGTTTAGCTGGCGTTCTTATACAAGTAGGTGATACTGGGGAGAAGAATGCAGTTTCATATTTCAGTCGAACTACCACCAAAGAAGAGCAGAAATACCATAGTTACGAACTCGAAGCACTCGCTGTGGTGGAATCGTTGCAACGTTTTAGGTATTATTTACTCGGGAAAAAATTTGTAATTTATACCGACTGCAACTCTTTGAAAATGACGCAAAACAAAAGAGAACTTGTCCCAAGAATTGCCAGGTGGTGGTTAAAAACTCAAGAATTTGACTACACGCTAGAATACCGAACAGCCCAACAAATGCAACACGCGGATGCATTGAGTAGACACCCGATCGAGTCCGCCGTCGAAGTGGAAGAAGCCGGTCTAGAAATGCTTATAGTCGAAACAAAAGAAGAGGATTGGATATCAGTCCTTCAAGATCGTGATAGTCAGCTGCGAGAAATTCGGAACATCCTATCTAACCCTGACCAAAAAGAAAAAGAACCTAAACGAAAAGACTTCGAAAAGCAATACGTTCTTAAACATGGTCGGCTATTCAAAAAAACCGAAAGTGGTCCTAAATTTATCATACCGAAAGAAGTAAGGTGGTGAGTAATAAAATCATCGCACGACAACATCGGCCACTGTGGACTTGACCGGACAATAGAACATCTTAAACGCACATACTGGTTCCCAAAAATGAGAACTATTGTGCAAAAATACTTAAACAGCTGTGTTCCATGCTTGTACAACCAGCGAGCTAAGGATGAGACCCGGTACCATATTCACCCTGTCAACAAGATTCCGATTCCCTATCACACCATTCACATTGACCATCTTGGACCGTATGTAAAAAGTATAAAAGACAACTACTACGTCCTCGGAATAATAGACAGCTTCACTAAATATTTGGCACTACGACCAGTAAAATCCACGAATTCGAAATCAGTTATCATATCACTAATAGAACTTTCGCAATTTTTCGGAATGCCGACACAAATCATTAGCGACAGAGGCACTGCATTCACGTCCAACGCGTTTAAGAGATTTTGCGAAGAGAACAGTATTCGCCACATTTTAAATGCTGTACGGACGCCGCGAGCAAATGGACAAATAGAGCGATATTTCCGAACTGTAAAGTGTTCACATTCAACAATGACAACACGACAGGATGGTCGAGACTGGGAAGATCATTTGTCATCAATTCAATGGGGCTTGAATTCACTAAAACACCGAATAACAAACCAAACACCGCAGGAGATAATGTTCGCGTTTAAACCAAGAAATAGCTTAGCTAATCACCTCAACATTGCACTTCAAGATGACTCTAGTGACGAAGAAAATATTCCACTGGCAGAACTTCGAGACAAGGTTAAGCAGCGCGTTCAAAAACTTCAAATTCACCAAGCTGATAAATTTAATTCGACTCATCGAGAACCACTGAAATACCAAGTGGGAGATTTAGTTCTAATACGAGCAGAGCATCCAGCAACAGGCCAGTCAAAGAAACTTCTACCGCGTTTCAAAGGACCGTATGAAGTTAAGAGTGTTCTACAACACGATAGATACATTGTCGGAGATACGGCGGAGCTACAGGTTTCGCGTCGGGCATATTCATCCGTGCACTCTGCCGACCACATGAAGCCGTTTGCGAGATGCAGTGAAATCAATTGGGACGAATTTGATGACACCTGCGACAGCGACAAGGAAAACTAAAGAAGTACAAATTATTATATGTATAGGAACATGTACATGATATATTCACCAATTTTGTTTTTACTATTCCTTAATCCTTACCTTATGTGTTTTCAATTTCAATTGCATTTATCTTTAATTTTAATATTTTATACGTTTGATTTTTTTAATGTGACAGTTGCCATTGGTTACCTCTATTGTTCAAGTAAAATTTTGAATTTGGATTGCTTTGATTTATTTAATTTTTGTTTTTTTATGAAGTTTTGAATTGAATTTAAATTCTGTCCAGTTAATGACAAATCGTTAATAACATAACGCTGCGCGCAAATTGTTCTGTTTATTTTAACATATTTTATTTATTGTAACGACCTATTGTTTAATGAATTTACTATTTTTCTAAGTGAAGTCCTTTCTTTTGTTTTTTTTTAAAAATTAATTAAAAAAAAAAATAAAGGAAAATCTCGTTTTAATTGTCTCTAAGTTTGGAACTTTAGCATGAAGCGTAAGGACAAGTTGTTAAAATACATAGACATACATTAACGAAGTAACGAAGGGAATTTGAGTCAACTGAAAAGAAGAAGATGGCTTTATCTTAACTTGGAACGTAAGCTATGGATATGATGGGTAATAATGTTATATATTTGAGTAGCTTGTTCTTTGAAATAAGAATGATTTTGGGTTACAAAGTATAAACGAAATTGCTCCTTTTGATCAATTTTTGGGTGCGCATATAAACTGCACGGTAAGATACGTTGTCACTTGCTGTTTACATTATATTTTCGATGTCCTATTGAATGCTGTGTGTTCTTTCAATAGTGAGTAAAAGGCTGTGTGCCAAAATGTCCTATTGAATGCTGTGTGTTCTTTCAATAGTGAGTAAAAGGCTGTGTGCTGAAATGTCCTATCGATTGCTGTGTGATCTTCGATAGTGAGTAAGGCTGTGTACCAAAATGAGCTGTGTGCGTAGAAAAAGGCTGTGTGCAAAAAGGCTGTGTGCCAAAATGTCCTATTGAATGCTGTGTGTTCTTTCAATAGTGAGTAAAAGGCTGTGTGCTAAAATGTCCTATCGATTGCTGTGTGATCTTCGATAGTGAGTAAGGTCGTGTGCCAAAATGAGCTGTGTGCGTAGAAAAAGGCTGTGTACAAAAAGGCTGTGTGCTAAAATGAGCTGTGTGCGAAAAAAGGCTGTGTGCAAGATAGCAGTATGCGAAATTTATTTATAAAATGCTGTGTGCGAATATTATATATTGAGAATAGAAAACTGGCTCGTAGGCTACACTGAGGACAGTGTAGAGTAGGATGGCCGAATTGTTAACCAGGATTTCAACCAAAATCTTATTTAAGTGTAGATACAAACCAATTCTTGACCTTAGCTTAATTGAGTAGGGAAATCCCTCCTACTCAAAGGGTTATTTAGTATTAGAGTAGGACTGCACATGCAGCTCGCCAAGTGAGATAGACGTATTGAGTTAAGTTCTCTTTATGTATCTAATCTAGTTGACAAAGGGCGCTTGGCGAGTTCGCGCGGTGCAAAAGTAGTGATTCCTTGAAATTATTAGTTTAGTGAAATTTCAGGTCAACACACGCACACACAAATGGTTGCGAGAAGCAGGCCCAAGTTCACCCCGAGCTGGCCAAAAAAAATGGGACTTATGTAAGTCCCGACGGGGTGGGACATTCGGCCCTGCGCCGAAAGTTCGGGGATACTCAACTGGCCCTAGACATTGTTTACAATCAATGCCGTATTCTTCTTGAGGATATTGTCATATGCATGTTGAACTTAATAGTTTTTTTTTTGCATAAGTATCATCTCGGTCCTACCATATTGCATGGAGGCGTGGACCTTGTCAAAAGCGAATGGATATTTTAAAAGGATGTTTTCAGTCCAGTTTGTGGCATTGTAGCGTGTAGAAGAAGATTCAACGACGAACTCTAAGGTTGTCGAATACTAAACAGTAACGTACCTTATTAAAAAGCTGCGAATTTAGCGGTTGAGATGCTAGGACACAGCATAGAGTGCATAGACATCAACGCTCGTATCTTTGAAACTACGCACTAGATAGCGCGCACACGTCGATAGCGCTATCAATCAACTGGGTATAAGAAACCAGAGCTTGTACTACGTATAGTATGCTTATGCTTATGCAGCAGCAAAAATATTTGAAAAGGTAGGTATTACTAAAAATTAATTTTGAATTTTAGACTCGAACTGAAAATGGTCAGTTTCTGTTTCAAGCCTCATTACCAGAGGTATTATTTTGCTCACAAAAATTTTGCACGCATTAATAAACACCAAAGTCAAGGCAATTTCGAAAACATTTTATTTTAAACCACATAAAATGGTCAAAAAACCGTTAATGTACATATTTTATTAAGTGAATCTTTCGCCTTCCTACATGCATCGGATTCATTACACTAGACAATTTACAGCAGGCTATCGCATCTCCCATGATCTACCTACAACATACAAAGTAGGTACTTTCGTGGGGCACACTAGACCTTAACCCGAATCCTCCTGAACGTTAATTTTTTCGAATTTTTTAAAAAAAATTTAGGAGCACTTTTAGTAGAGGAAATATAGATAAACTGTGTCATTAGATTTTTAATAAAGGTCCTAGTATCCTCAAAAAGTCCTGTTGCCATATGGCAACGCCAGGAGCAATAGGGTACAGGTCTGTATCCATATATATGTAAAATCGGGATTTTCATACATTTTCTGAAAGCTATGAGCTACTGAATAAAACAGAGAGAATTTATGTTATCTTTTTGACATTTTATTGATTTCATAGAAGTTTGGTACGAATATGTAATTATAAATCTACAGTAGGTATGATAAGGCTGGAAACATTTCCATCAAAGACCTTTATCACACTTTGAGCAAGGAGTTTGGACAAATTACTCCACATGGATCTGTAATTGCTTTGTCCAGTGTTGGATACACACACAAGCAAAGTACAATTAAAATCGCGAAGCTCTGGAACGAAATATTAGCTTAGCTGCAGTATGGAGGGAAAAGGACATTACCATCAACAGTTAACAGTAATCATCTTTTTTTTTCTTGGTAAGTGGCATATATGTACTGTACATACATTGTACATACTTCCGAACAATCGCAAATGTGCTTAAGCTAGTTACCATCTATAATTTTTTTGAGTTGCTCGTGTGGTTTCAAATTATGACAGTACAACCCAATTGGTTGTGAGAAAATCGGTATCATTGCGCAGATTTATCTTCTGACCAAGTGAACGTAGTATTCTTATAAGATGCAGGCAAAAGACAGCTGAAGGTAGATTGCTCAGCAACTGGAATGAAGGTGGCTCATGAGATACGCTAATAACTTTAGCTACAGCTAGTGAACCAAATAAATTCCAAGAAGAGTTATCCAGAACATCCCGTAAAACACTATATTCGTTAGCTTCATCAAAATTCTCTGCGGGCGCGTCAAAGTCTTCAATACGTTGTCCGTTTCCAAACCCAATTTTACAACCTGATCTCAAGTACGCTAGGCAAACATCGCCTTGTTCATCAGCATCGTATTCTCCACTAAAATTACGGTAATTCTCTGGTGGTTGAATATACAAGGCGTGGAGGTTGCTTAAAAGACCATTTCCATCATCTGAACATAGCTCTCCTAAGTAATCGAGATCTTCTTGCAGCGTCAATTTTCTCGAAAACCATATGATTTTAAAAAAATGTCATGAAAACATATTTTCCAGCAAAAAGAATCACGTTTTAGTAAAAAAAACATCAATAACGTTAACCTGTACCCTATCGCTCCTGGCGTTGCCATATGGACTCGCTGGCAACAATTTAAGAAAAAAAGTACCACAGAAATATTTTTTTCACGCTGTCACTTATTTTACTCGTTGTACATCCAATATACTAACAATTCTGCAATACAGTACTTAAAGACAATGTACACTGTAAATGATATTGATATAAATACTTTTTTGTTGTGCTCCATTATACGTTTTTTTAACTTTGTTATTTACGATCGAATTTGAGACGCTCTCAATATGAAAATCTAAGCACACTATTAAAACTGACTACCCAATATGCAACGCAGATGCCCTAAGATGTGAAAAAATACGAATGTGCACACATGTGTGTATTGGTGATCGTTAGAGTAACGTGACCAGACGTCCCGCTTTTAGAGCGTGTGTCCCGCCGTCCCCTAGACTTCAGTGGGGACAGCGAAATGTCCCGCTTTAGGCCAAACCTAATCTATTAAATTAGCTGATTAAAAATAACTATCCAATAACATGCATTGCAACGAGTAGCAATGATGCCTCTCCAACATACGATGACGTCATTGCGTTGACTTTTCTGTTGTATCAGTTTTAACTCACTCAACTCACCTTAACAAATAGGTCTGTTTGGAAACTTTGTAATTCGTACGAATTCTTACGTATTCTGACAAATTCCTGTTTGGTAACCCAAAAGATTCGTAAAATTCGTATAATAGAGAGCCAAATAAGGATGTCAATAAATAACTGAGAGCTTTACGAATTCTTACACCAAAGTTTTCTTTGGGTGAAGTGACCAGGCCAACCGACAGTTTGTGAAATGTCATAATTTTCATTCTTAGTGGAAAACAAAAACAAGTTTTACAGGTTTTACCCAAAAGTGTTTCAACGCGTTTGGTTACTTTCTTACGAGTTTTCCACTGTCTGAGAGGATTTTCCCCCACTTGTCAAATTATCTTTTTTTTTTAACTGCGTTGGTCCACTTGACCCAAAAAAGATACCAAACAGGCCTAGTACTAGCCCAACGTATGTAGGTACCTGATTCGTTCACATGGGCCCATTATCGTTAAACGCTTTGTGTTTTTTCTGCGCTCATTGCTAAACCGCTCTCTCACTCACTCTCCCAACTCTAAACAGTTATTACAGCTCCATTGCAATTTGCAACCCGAATTTTGTTTTGAGAGAGAAAATTTGAAACTTGAAGAGAAACTTTAAAAACTGTCCCAGAGCGGAGTAGCGTGCAACAAGTAATTTCTCATATGTCTGATTATGAAGTTATGCATTTATAAGAAACAGAAGCAGCAGAAATACTCGACGAGTATTCTTTAGTTAAAAACAAGGTATCAACAGCTAAAAAATAATGGAACAAGGTATCAAAAACTACCGAAAATGGTCATGGACAAAAATATTTCGTCATTTTGAAGAGACCCAAATTCAGAAAAAACATTTTAAAAAAAGTCATTGAGTATATGCTTTGCCTACCAGGGAGTAACTCGCCAGTAAAGAGAACATTCTCAGGAATGAACAAAGTATGGACATCGGATAAAACTAATTAAAAAATTGCAAACTATATTAATTTGCAAATGTAGATTTAACATGTGAACAATTTTTAACACTGTTGAAAGGGTTACTGCAATTGCTATAACAAATCTATTCGGACAAGAAGTACCTACTCTAATTGAAGTGAAAACTGAAATTTAAAATATAGCTTGTTATTTCACTTATTATTTCACACATCACACCCTCCCCTACTTGCATCAGCCCTTGTGTAGCGTCCCGCTTTCAAGTTACGATAATCTGGTCACATTACGTTAGAGAGATGCGAAAAGGCATGAATGTTCTTGGTTGCCATATGGCAACGCCAGGAGGATTCGGGTTAAGGTCGCGGTGCATCTCATCCTTCAATCTACATACCTACCTACATATATCTATTATATAAAAATGAACGTGTTCATACAATTGCGATGAAACTTTGGCGAGTTGTTGTGCGCATACCAGGGAAGGTCAAAGGATAAAAAGTCGCCCGCTAGGTGACGCTGAAGTCAAGTTGTTAACAACTTCTATAGAATTTTCAATGTAAACTTGTTTTCTAGATTGGTTATTTTACAAATTAAATTCGTATTATTGCACTTTGAATTTGTTTTTTTTTTTTGCAAATTTTTTTTTATTTTAAAATTATAATTTTATACCAGTTAACGAAGTCCTCAAGGACTGGTTTAACAAAAAAAAACAAAAAACCTGAGGTTGGTCCAACTTTTTCGCGTTATATTAAAACTCGGTATAATTATATTCTATTCTAAGCGTATATTTATTTATTAGCTACCGCACCATTCTAGGTTCACGGTTCAACTTAGAACTAACTTAAAATACCTTAACCCGCTCCAATTATTCGCCACTCCAGTCGTTCAAGTTGTCGAGTCATCAAGTTCCCCGTCGGTCCCACACGCGCATCCGGTTTGGTGCATCTGCAATGTGATTCCTTCGTACTTGCACTGTGGGAACAGATTCGCACCTGAATAACCACGATATGTTGAGTCAGCAACTCGTGCCGATTCGTTATCCATTTGTCTGGCGCGAGTTACATATGTACATCAGCCAAAGCGGAAATGCTGATGCAGACATAACTGGACGCAATGACCTCACAAATGCCTACCAAATCAAACCAAAAGCAAAACCGCTTGCTTGGTGATTTGTACGGCATAATCGGCGGTCATTCACATTTCCGTTCAATGCTGAACATAATATTGTTGACTCCACATAATGGAAGTGGGTCAACGTAATGTTAAGATAGATCATAAGTTAGAAGTATGTAGATATGAAAAGAGAGTCTTGTTCCGACGTTTGATGAATAAAGTTCAATTGATTAAATGCCGTTGTTATTTATTGAAAGTATTATCGAAAAATATAATTCGCGTGGACAATGTGTGGCGTGTTAACTATACCAAATCGCTTAGATTAGAATGTTGTTATGCGTTATTTAGATATAAATAAATGAAATTAAATCTATATCATCTTCTTGCTTAGATTAAGCCTGTAAGTGCCCGGTTATGAAAGAAACAAGAAGATTCATCTTCGGGAGTGATTTTTTAACGGACACCCAAGTCATAAATAATCTGAATGAATTGGGTGGATGTATAGCCTTTTTTTCAGTACAGCAAAGTATAGCCTTATCTAATCTGGAAATTGTTATTACCGGAAGTTTCTAAGCACAATGTCCCAATTTTTTGTGTCGAACATATTTACATGCAATTAAATATAAATAAAATATTTAAATCTAATCCTAAAAAAAATTATTTAAGAGCTGAATTAAGAATTTTAATTTCCAACTAAGGGAAACAATTTTTTTCATTTTTGAGAATCAAAATCTTTATTCGAAGTCCTGAATCTCATAATATGCAAAATGTTAAACTACTTAATGAAGGTATCGAATCTAAAAGGTTTCAAATGGCAGCAGTGACGGTGTAATTCGTGGCAGTAGTAAACCAATTTACCAAGTTCCTGGTGCTGGATCAGTATTAACTGATGAAGCTGACTGGACATGGCCTGGAAGTGGTGCAGTGTGCACAGCACCACGGGTCTTGGCTACATAGGTAGCTCCATGTGCTGAGATACCAGCGGATGCCACAACTGGGCCACCAGCAATGTTGATACTTGCTGCTGGGATACTAGCACCCCAGCCCGGAATGATTGGTCCTTGTGACAACAATGGCCCGGACAGACCAGCGCCATCTATAAGAGATGATTGGACTCCCATGGCGAGAGCCTAAACGAATACAGCAGCAATTGCAAACTATAATAAAGAAAAATAATTAAATTTAGCTTAGCTATAGGTCGTTCGCATCCTACCTTCATATTAATTGCTTGATTCTGTAGTAATGAACTGCTAAGTGAAGACTTTGAGTAGATTCTGTACTCTTCGTTCGAATCAGAGAAACTTTTATACTAACCGCGATCATCAGTCGCATGTACCTACATAAATAACTAGTCATGTAAGTATTGTAAAGATATTTTGACGTAAACTACATCAGCAACGCCGCGCCATGGTGATAACTTGAAACGTGCTTGTACGTAAGAGTTGATCTGACATGTTAATTGTAATATTAATCCATTTTAATTATGTGATAGGAATGTGTAATGCGCAAGATATGCATAGAAATAGACCCACTTTTAGGTCTAAGAATGTTCTGGTTTGTTACCATTTACATTGATTTAATTGTTAAATAATGCAACATGCTTGTATGTGGATAAGTTGAAAGTATGGCTACATTAATTGATTTCGTTCCCGCTTTTATTGCGTGAAAACCAAGTTCGTTATGATTAATGAAAATTTAAGTTTACTCGTCAATTTGGGTGTTTTTATTTATGAGTCCGAAACTTCGGTTACTTCGGTACTTCTTTGGGTAAATATATTAGAACATTTCGTATGCTGCTTTACCACTTAACCTAACAGGTAGCAGGTCAAATTGGCGTCAAATTGGAGCAATTCGCATTTTGATTTGAGGTAAGGTTGGGTCATCGTTTGACAGTTTCAATCAAAAAGGGCTCATTAGTTTGAAACTCTAGTTTGACTTTTCCACGGATTTCAAAATCTCCATATCGTACAGACTAGTCTGAAACAACCTCGACACTGCCATTACTGGAACATCCCACATTACAAATGGTTCGAAAACAGAGAAAGGGACAGGAGCTGGAGTTTTCTCCGAAGAACTATACATAAACCAGCCCTACCGACTTGATATATACGCTTCCAGAAATGAAGATCACCATCTGGGTGAATTTACATTCAATTTAAGTTAAATACAAAAATAATACTAAAATGAAACTTAAAGTTATACTACAACTTTTAATTCAGCTCAACGACATTCCGGGAGCCGTTTGAACTTCTACGGTGAAAACTATACATCTAGTACAGCGAGCCTACCAACCGACCTTTTTGGCAGCCGTACGTCAGTTATGCGCACAAATCCATCGGGACCTGAGTAAACCTTCACTACACGGCCCATCTGCTAAGCTTAACGAATCTCATTGGGCTCGATAAGGATAACAACGTCTTTAGCCTCCTCGAACTGCTATGTTACTTACCACATCTCATAATAACGAGGAGGTACTCCGTGTACCAACGTCTTATGATTTCAGCCACTAAGTGTTGCGTGCGGAGACTGTAAAACTTCCTGTAGAAATCTCTCTCCATGAAGATTCCGGGGGCCGTCATGTCTCTGTCCTTTTCAACGAAAAGCATGGAGTTTGAAGTGAGAGGCTTAGAGTCTTCCGCGGATCGACCGTAGTATGGTTTTTAGGTGGCGGCGATTTATAAGATTCCATTAGAGTATTTCGAACGACATCTTCTTGCGGAATAATTCCTTTAAGAACAAACTCTACGCTTCTCTTGATACATTGAATTAGTCGTTCCAATGCACCCCCATCTATGATGAATAAGCTGGGATAAAACGCCCCAAAATGCCCTCGTATTTCGAAGAGTAATTACTGAGACCGATCTCCATCTCTTTGATGTGCTTGTCCAATTGATACTTAGATGAACGACGATGAAGTTCACCCCAGTGTCGCTGTGCAGAAAACGAGCGACGACTCGGTTGACCACGAAACGCTGAAGTGCCATTGTGCTGTACAGTGAATCAATAATCCATCCTGAAATCCTTCAATAGCTCAGTAGCCCAGTCCCTCGCCCAAACTTGACCAATAATAGCCCAGAGAAGTCGACATGGGTGAAGGGTCTCATATTGAGAACGCTAGGCGGGCTTCGGGAAGTTGGCCCATTACCGGCATAAGAGGTTTTGCCCTAAGCCGTTTACATGTAAATCATCTTGATCTAAATCTCTATCTACTGTTCCCCAAATACGGTCACGTATGTCTGAAGCTGAAGTAAAAGTTACGATCATGATTGTGCTGGATAAAGAGATCCACCAGTAAATGATTCTTTCAGTAATTTTTAAAAAGAATTATACATATACAGTGTACTCTGTCCTTACGGACACCTCTCATAACTGGGAACCTCTTATAACCGGACAGATTTCAAAGAACGGAAATAAATATACGATTTTACATATAAAAAATTCTCCCATAACCGGACTCTCTCATAACCGGACACGGACACCAATTTTCGAAACCGCAATAGAATGTCTCTCTCTCTTAAATGGACAAAACACATGACGTATGGCAAACTTTTTACATACCTACTATGTACTTTATTTTGTTTTTGTTTTAAAGAATGTCAATTAATTTTTTTCTCCCTTAACCGAACACCTCTCATAACCGGACAAATTTCTCGGTACCGTCAGTGTCCGGTTATGAGAGATATCACTGTATATACATTTGTATGTACATACATAGGTACAGGCAAGTTGGCACCCAGAAGGAAAAGTAACAAAAAGCTGCGAAAATACCCAAAGATTATGTACTGACATATGTATATCGGAGCAGGAGTTAGTTTAGCCCCTGAATTTACCTTTAAAAGTATTAGAATTTGTTACCGTTATTTCATTTCTAGTTTCTTGGATTCCATGTAACGATGTCTGTATCTGCAAATGTTTCTTGCAAACCATGTAACACCTCGGTAAGTGCAACAACCTCGACAATTACAGCTGCCTTAGTTTCTATGTCGCGTAAGCTGAAACAATGTTTGAAAGCTATGATTTTTCTACCCATTTGTAATCTGAACGCAGATATGTATTATAATTCAGTTTTAGCTATTGATGCTTAAAGCATAAAAAAAAGAAATCCCCTCCAAAATTAAAAAAAAAAAAAATGTCTTTCAAGTTATGTCGCCCGCGCTTGTGCTGACATTACCACTGAAATTGCTTACTCATTTTTAATTACACCTCAAATGTACACGTATACATATATCTATAATTAAACAGGAAATAGCAATAACGATGACAAATTCTATTTCTCAGTAAACTCCGTTTATGTTATTATGAGCTGGAGCATTATTTTGTCTTGATTGTATCCTTCTTCTCGGGGTTGTTGTTGTATTTGTAGATATTTTTTCGGCTTCAATGCGACCAGACAAAAATACGGCAACGCGTTCCTTAAAAAATAAAAAAAATAAATTATTTATTGTAAATTATTTTGATTAAAAACCATTTTAATTACGAGATAACTGGATGTAAAATTCGTCAAGTTTCCATAGAAGGACAATGCTCTGGTAATCAGATTTTCAGCTTCTTCTTTGGTCAGATTTTTGACTTGCTCCAATTTTGTCATCTTGAATAGGTTTGAATGGGTTTAGGATTTTATGTAATATTTGTTGGACTCTTAATAAGTTACCTTTAGAAGACGATTATTTAAGTCAATAAAATGATGAAGCAATTCAGTGGTGGAGTGCACAAATGTTCTGTAACGTTGCAATTTGAGTTTTAGTAAAAGTAGATGTTTTTTTTTAAATGTTTACCTTGGAATAGTTGATGCAACGCCAGTGCTGAAATTTACCAAATGAACCAGACGACGAGCTGATTCTCTTGTTATAAGAACGATTAGTTGTTCCATGGTTTGAGGACGAGCTTGATTCTCTGGTTCGTCTTGACTTAGATAGCTCCACAGTTCACGGGCTCTTTGTAGCGCCATTGCTGGATCAGTTGCAATCTGGAATATTGAAACAATTTTAATTTTGTATACATATGTATTTAAAATGAATACCTACAGGTACCTATATATGTAAGTATGTAGCATATTATATATATTTTTTCAAAAGAAAAACAAAACTTCTCAGGAAAGATCCCTAGAACTCTTTTCGGCGATCTTTCATTACATGAGAGTCCTAGACTGGCTTACCATCACCTTTAGGATGACACCTAAAATCAAACACCTATGCCATTCCACATACTGTATTTTTTAACCTTTTCTCGAAGCCGAAAATGATGATAAGTTATACGTCTAATACGTCTATTTGCTATTTTGCCTCTTTATAAACATTCTACCTACATTTTTTAAAAAGTGTAAAACCAACGTTTCATTTTGTTTCATTTTGTCTCCTACTATTAGAATTTAATATGACAGGAAATATCTTTCACTGCTGTGCTTACTAGACTTCTCGAAGGCCTTCGATATGGTCAGTCATTCATGACGTTCCTTGCACAAAATTAAAACTTTACTTTAACTTGAGTGATTCCTCAGTGTGCCTGATTATGACTTATCTTACAAATCGTGGGTATTTAAAGGGTATGTGCTAATCTAAGATACCCTCAACCAAAAAATATACTTTCTGGAGTTCCTCAAGGTTCAGTTCTTGGCCCAATCTTTTTCTGTCTTTTTAATAGCGAATAGCGGAATAAGCGCTTATCTCAACTTAGGTCGTTATTCCAAAATCAAAGTAAATTATTAGGAAAGAGGCCAACTCAACTTTGGTTGTTATACTGATATGAGAGCAAGAACAATAAACGTCGAAAGTTGAGTTAAGCATAAAAATTAGAAAAATGAAAGTTATGCTGTTTTTCCAAACCAACGGTTAATAAATTTCAACTTCTACAATTTTATTGCAAGCGACATAAAAAATTGAGTGCATATAGATTTCGATGCCCCAAATCTTGTGATAGCAATAACTCAATTTTGACCTAAGTCGACTTAGGCGGTTTTAGCTTGTAACCACAGATATATGCAATCGCTGGATGAAGGTGACTAGGAGGAACAAAGCAGTACTGCGCCATGAAAGTTATGCTGTTTTTCCAAACCAACGGTTAATAAATTTCAACTTCTACAATTTTATTGCAAGCGACATAAAAAATTGAGTGCATATAGATTTCGATGCCCCAAATCTTGTGATATCAATAACTCAATTTTGACCTAAGTAGACTTAGGCGGTTTTAGCTTGTAACCACAGATATATGCAATCGCTGGATGAAGGTGACTAGGAGGAACAAAGCAGTACTGCGCCATCGTAATTTTTGACGTCAAAAGCGCGTTTCACTCAATTAACTGGAACTGTATAGTCAGAACATAAGCCAACGTGCAGATACCTCACTACCTAATGCAAATAATTGCCAGCTACTTAAAAGACAGGATCCTCTACTATGACACAGAAGAAGGGTCAAAGAAGTACAAAAGCACAGAAGGAGTACCTCAAGGGTTAGTGCGTACGACGGGATCCTGAGAATACCAAAGCCGAGAGGAGTGAACATTATCGGCTACGCGGACGATATTGCAGTAGTTGTTATGGCAAAAACATTGGACCAAGTATCTGCGAAATGTAATCATGTGATCACGGATATCAGGTCATGGTTACAAATATTAGACCTGGAACTGGCAGACCACAAGACGGAAGCAGTGTTAATTGGAAAATGGTAGAACATCTTACTATACAGGTTTGGTGAATATACTATCGAGTCAAGTCCATGCATCAGATACCTGGGAATGCTGTTGGATCACAGGCTTAACTTAAAAGAGCACATGATATAATGTAGGTGAGAAAGCCTTCCGGGCAGTAGCGGCACTGTCTAAATGAATGCCAAATATTGGAGGACCCAGGCAACCAATTAGAAATCTGTTAGCTACGGTGAGCAAGTCGATGCTAATATATGCGTCTCCTATACGGGCACCAGCGACCGTTGTGAAATCTTAGATAAGGCGCACGAAAACGGCACACAGAATCGCGAGTATGCTGTGATTTTAGAACCGTGTCGGCGGAATAAATCCGTGAAAACTCTGGCAGAATGCCCATCGATATAGAATCGAAAAAGTCAGCGGCGCAATGCACAACTGAGTAAAAAGAAAGAAGAACCATCAGCGAGGCCATGAAGGGGGTGTGGCAATACAAATGGAACAGTACAACTAAAAAATTATGGACACATACACTGCTGATCCCCAAACTTAGAGGTGTGGACTACCAGAGGACATGGTGAGCTTAATTATTACCTGACACAATTTCTGTCGGGGCATGGATGCTTCCGGGAGTATCTCTGCAAATATAAACACGTATATGACCCATACTGCCCGCACTGCGATGGCAAAATTCAGAGTGCGGAGCATGTTCTTTTGTAGTGCCGAATGTATACAACGGGTAGAAACATACTAAAAAGGGAAATATGCGGACAGGTGACGACAAGAGGACTGATAAGCTTTATGCTAGAGACAAACAAAGCATGGGAAATTGCGAATGAAGTCATCACAAGCATCACATAGCGATTAGAAGAACGGGCAGCTAAGAACGAAGAATCTGCAAACTCCGGTAATAAACAACAGACCAAACTCGAACACTCATAACCTTTGAACAACCCACATTATGTACATTCAAGCATGCATACGCCACCAAACAAAGACCTATGCATACAACAAACTGACATATATACGATTACATACTGCTAGAAACACTACAAAAACTGCTACTCGCGCCCATCTATTCGGTCAAGCGGACAAAGATGGAAGCACCTGCGGGTGAAAACCCCCCTATGACGAATTGCCTAACGGCGGTACCGTGTGGATACGGGATCGAATGCTGAGGTAGTTTTAGTTAGGGTTAAAGTCCCACTCAGAGGCTTCCGATACTTTCCACCTTCTTACAAAAAAAAAACCCTGTTATGTATGCTTAAAATTAAATATTATGGACCTAATTTTTTTTCTTATAATTCACGTGTGCTAAAGGGGTTACGTGGTCGCCGTGGCCGTGCTGGTTAGTGCGTTGGACTACTACGCCATGCTGCTCGGGTTTAATTCCAGACCGGGTCTAACACCTAAAAACAGGTTTGTCACGGTACCACCTCCTTCGAATGTCTGACAAGCATCAAAGAGCATCATTTTTCACTATTGAGCTTCTGAACTCGCCGTTCGGAGTTGGCAAAAAATTGTAGGTCCCTTCCATTCGTGCAAAAATAACATGCACACACAAATGGTTGCGAGAAGCAGGCCCAGCTTCACCTCGAGCTGTAGCGCCAACTAAGTAAGTAAAGGGGTTATGAATACCCTTAAAATGCTCTGCACAGAATAAGATATACAGTCCAGTAGGATAATTTTTCACTTGTGTTCTTATTTTTTTCAGATGAAAGTTTTGTACTTGAACTCAAGACAATCTTTAAATTAATGCAGCCAAATATAAGCCTACAATCTAATTACTTTTTTAAGTTTGAAAAAGAATTACAAATCTACTGGTCTTAATTTTTTACACTGAACTGTAGATAATACATAGGATGTTCCTGATTTAATCCGGAATTCATATGCGATGCAAACACAATGTCGACACAAATTTCAAACTGATAACTATGTCTTACTTACCAATTCAGCGGCATACAGAAGAACATGTATGGCATCTTTACTTTGCTTTTTGAGCGCCCTAGCCTCGGCTATAGTACGCTGAGTCAGACGTCGCTTGAGTTTGCGTGAAAACCGCTGACCGTGATGAATCGCTTTAATCGCACTTCTCTCATTCGAATCTTTCATTGCTTCATTTTCATCGTTTTTTGCTAAAAAAAAAATAAAAAAAAAAAAAAATAAATCAAGTCAATAATTAAAAATAAACAAAAGTTTTCTTATCAAAGCAATAAATAATTTCAATTAGAGATAACCTGACCAGAGAATTATTGATTTAAGAAAATTCTCGTATTTTGGTAGAGAAGAAAACAAAACAAAAAAAACAAAACTTACCGTCAACTTGATCCTGTTCGGCGTCAACTGTCAAATATTTGTCAACATACATATCGGCGACAGTAAATGCGCCATCAATACGATCGGCTGCATACGTCGTGATGGGACTTTCAAGGACAGCCTGACCGATTTGCTTCACCGAATCAGCACGTTTTATCACCGGTCTCACCAGATGATCTGACATGTACTCTCGAGTGTTCCAGTACATCTTCAACGAAAATAAAATTAACTAAATTAGATAAGATTTATGGGCCAGCGAAGAAAGTATACAGAATGAGAGAACTCGTCTACCTCGTCTGGCATTGTCCTTACCATTTCCGGTGGCAAGTACACCAGCGGTATTCGCTGCTCCAGAATATCGAGGCTCTTGCACATGACATCATCGAGGCGTCTCAGTGGTGCCTCGAAGAGTTTCACTGCTGGCTGCACTGACTCCAAAGCGGCCAAAACAGTCGCTTCGGCTGTTTCGAAATACCAGTTAAAAAGGCGATTGTTGTTCTTGACTCGACTGTAAATGTGTTCGGCCCGCTTTATACTGTTCTCAACAATCGGGATGCTGCTGATACGGTCAACGGCTTCTAGTCGGAATCTCATTGCGTTCTGCAGTTGTACATTGGCTGTGGAAGAGCAAAACGAAGCCAGTAAGTTACTCGTTAAGTCTTTTTATAGCAGAATATGGCTCAGCTAAAGGTACCCATACGTTTACGTATGCGATAAGAATTTGTTTATAATGCGTAGTTGTTTTGTGTATTTTTGTATGATTCGAAAGGTCAGGGTTATCAGTTGGCTAAGCGGTATATTATTTTTAGTTAAGATATTTCTGTTTTCGTCATTCTGAGTTCTGATTCTGACATAACTTGCGTTCAGCTAGGTTAACAGTGTGGCCTGATTGACAGTTAATTTTTCAGGAATCAGACCGAAAAAAAAGAAGCAAGAAACAAACTGGAATGTGAGCTTTTTTTTAAAATGTCCAACATAAGGAGTGGGAGGTAAACCACTGACATGATGCGATCGCTAAATAGCACGAAGTCTTCAACGCTAGGTTAAATTAATTTTGACTGAAAAGTTCTTGACTTTTGTGACATGTGATATGGTAAGAAAAATCTGAAGCGTTAAAGATAATGAATCATTCTAGGTAATAGAACTGGCATTGACCAATCATTGGATTTCTGCAATGTCATGGTTTTTTTTTACTCGAGTGGGTTTTAGAAAAAAAAACAATGTGTTTCCACCCTAACTGTTAGTCATTTCTTTCAAAACATTCACGAAATTTCCCGACGAAAGGAAAACACAAAACTACGTATTTAGAAACTAAAATAAAGCTCCTAAAATTAAAGAAATTTATTTATGTTGCACAACAAGCTTAAAGCTAACATTTTGAAGCTTTCTTTCGGCAGTAAAAGTTAATTTAAAAGCTTTTATTGCTTTATGAGTTTCTTCATGGAGTTGTACTTGGATTTTTTGAGACAATCTTCTGGCATGCACGTATTTTTATATTATATACATTATGTTTATTACATATTTTTATAGTATAGGTACCATTTGCGGCTCTCACACTTAACCAATCTGAACAAATGAGGTGTCGAAAGAAAGAGAATTTCCTGGAGCAGTGACGAATTGCACTTTCACTTTAAAAATCTTAATAAATCAAAAAACCAATCAAAACATATATGCTACCCAGGGCTGCCGTTTTGAAAATTCTAATGGGAGTATTTTAGACGTTTGCAGGGGAATATTTTGTGCCTGAGAGGAGTACAAAACTGAAACAATACAAATCAAACATTTACATCTAGTAGTAGCATCTATAGTAACTATTTTATTTTTATTGTAGCCTCAAGAATATTTTGTATTGGCTGATGGAACTAGGTAAAGGGCGTTTTCTATGTTCCAGGTCGATTTTGTTTGGCCTCCATTTCGGATTGGATAACATTATTCAGTTGGCATTTGACAGTCGTAGAGAGAAGTCGATAACAAATTTTGTTATGGAGCAGCTGAGTTTTACAGCTCAGGGGTGGAATCGGCTAACGTGATAGTTGATAGTTGATAATCAAAATCGAGACTTTTGCTCTGTGTAAGATGATTATCAAATCGATAATCATATTTTTTGCGTTGATTTTAGGTGACAGCTATTTAGGTGGCGTTTTCAAAAACGACAATCAAAAAATCGACAGTCAATTATCGCGTTAGCCGATTCCACCCCATTATAGACGACCACCAATGTTGGTAGAAATCATTATGAGTGACGCAGCATATTTCGACTTGGTCGGCTTTGTTACGAAACAGAATAGCCGCTATTGGCACCATAAACTCTCTCTCAATTGATGCACCAAAGACCTTTTCACCCTCATAGAGTAACTGCATGGTTCGCCATTTGGGCTGGCGGCATTATTGGGTCATATTTGAGAAATGCTCATTCAGTTATCAGTGAGTTACTGGTGACCGCTATCGGGACATGTGGGAAAACTCTCTTGTGACTGAATTGGATCAAATAGAACTACATAGCATGTGGTTCCAGCAAGACGGTGCCGTATCACACACAACTCGTTCTACGATGCAAATTTTATGAGAAATTTTTCCCGTCAAAAAGTGGTGATATCGAGTGTCTCCCACGATCCCCTGATTTGACCCCTCCCAACGTCTTCATATGGTGGTACTTGGATCCTTTATGCTTAAGAACAAAATTCGAAATATAATTGCATAAATAACGCTAGACGTCTGCGAAATTGTCATGAAAAATGTGTTTGAAAGAGCCGTCCTTTGCGCCATGGCCATAGCTAGCTACCTGACCAACATCATATTCCGTACATAATGTTAAAGACCATATGTTCGATCAATAAAATATAAATATAGATATACGTTATTAAAAGAACACTCAGCCTGTGAAAGAAAGAAATATATAATAGGGGAGTACAATCACGACGAGGGGAGTACGGGAGTACAGTGTTTGAGAGAGTAGTACGAATACTCCCTTAGTACTCACTTCGGCAGCCCTGATTCTACCCAAAATGAAGTTTCAAAAAAATAAACACTTCCTATATGGTTTTAATGGGATTTCCATGAGTGGACAGATAAAAATCATATGGGAAGTTTGGATGTTCGATGGGAAGTTTGGATTTTGGAGTTTTGGGGAGTTCCCGCACGGGCTTACTAGAATGCACTTAAAAGGAAAAAATGACCATCTGATATTTTATCACCACTCGATCGCAATGCGAGTCATCGCCGGATTTGACAGCTTTCACTCCTTTTCACTTAAAAAAGCCTCACTCTAAACGAAAATCTATAAATTATGTTAGCTGATTTCTTAGGCAATGCACAAAATTTTCACGTCCACATACGATCAGAGTAGCGAGAAAAAATTATAAATTAATAAATTAATACCAAAGCTTATAGGATAAAAGTATTCTACATTAATCACTTTAATACTAAAATCCAAGGACTGTTCCAAAATCACAGATCTGTCCACTTGTATGTACATATGTATATGTATATGTTCTGTTCATGTTTTGGCCAATCTAATGCCAAGTGACTCAGAATCAAATATCATATGACCATTGTACATACATACATATGTACATATATGTATACGTTATACGAGTATGTATGTATGTACATATGCTATTTGTATTATCGGGAGATAAGTAGGAGTCTGCTCTAGAAGCTCTGGAAATTATGTGGATCAAACTCCACTCAACTGATTATTAATACAAATAAAGTCATGTGAGACAGCCGGAATGGTTATGCTGGGACTTGGCAATTCCAAGAAAAATATAACACACACAAGACTGTAGCACTAGTTTTTATTTTTGTTAAAACTTATTATTTCACAGATAACAATTTGAATTATTTTCTTGTCCATTAAATTAAGAGCACAATCAAAGGTTATTGCAAGGTTTTGAAATTAAAAAATATATATATACAGTATATCTATGACATTTGTACACTATATGCAGATTAAAAACACAACTTAAGTTTATTTTGCAACTTAAAAGTCTAAGGTTCATAAAATTATAGAATTATATTAAAGCTTCCAAAAATGTTTGTTCTCACTTTTTGGGTACAAAGTATATCACACGGTCCCACTCTACGAGTATCACTCTATTTGAAATGATTTGTAAACACCACACTTTAGATTTTTGAATATCTCAATATTGCAAGACTGTAAAAGCATAAACAAATTTTTGTTTTCCTTTTTTTTTTTAATAAAATTATTTGTACTAACCCATATTTAAGAGAACAAATTATAGTTAAATAATATTGTAAAAAAATATATTTATATCTATATGAACTTATAAAATTAGTTTTTAAAATTTAAGTTCCATAGGCCAAAAGAAATTTGAACCGCTTCGAAAAAACTCACAATTGAAACTGAAGATGATCGCTTGAAAGAACTTGCTTTAATCATTATTTGTGAAATTCACATCAAGTTTTGTGTGATTGTAGAGAAACATCTACGCGACAAATGCAACTCTTGACCTTTAAGTTGAGCATATTGTATTATACTGATGATAAGACTGCCGAATGCCGGCAAACGTAACCTATTGGACTTTCTACAGTCGCTCTATATTTCGTTCTTCTTTGTTTTAAATATTATTGCTATCTAATATTATTGCATTTTTATGTTTTGGTAAATTTTGAAATAATTTATAAAAACAATCGATCTTACAGTTTGTACTTAAAATAAATAATGCACACAGAAGCACCTTTCGTGAAAAGAACGCATGTAAGCGATGTAAAGAATTCTTTGGAAATCTAACCGCTTATAAAGTGAATTCATTTTCTATTCCTTAACCTAAGCAGACCTCTGGGTGAATCCCCGTCTTAGGGTACGGCTGACCATAATTTTTGCCACATCTTTTTTCTTGATATTACAAGGAAAATCTTACATCACTGTTTCATTTAATATTGAGGATGCAGTAAACTCTTTTTATTATATCCTAAGCTATGTATGTAACTTATTAAAAAATACAATCTCGAACCATCTTTGGTATACAAAAGATCTCAAAACTCTTTAAAATAAAAGAAAAGAGAATGGAGAACATATTATATCAAAAGTCTAAGCCCAAATGAATTTAATATTCACATTACATTTTTCGATGATCTATAAATCCTTTCCAGCTGCTTATACAATGTTTTATGTAGTCTGCCGTGGTGTATACAATAGGGGGATTGCATGTAGTAACCTACGTTACAAGTGCCGTAACTAAGCCGTGAAGCATGGCACTATAAAAATCATACCTCACACCTAAAAGGTAACAAGTGGTATACGGATGGATTGAAGATGGACACCGGGGCGGGTTCTGGTATATTATGACCCAGCACTAAAATATCAATACCAATGGGACATAGTCCCAGTGTATTTCAAGCTTAAATGCATGCCATTCAAGTGTGCACCAACGTCATCCTCGAATCGGGGAAAAAAGGTGTCCTCAATTATATGCTCACAGAGAGTCAAGCAGCTATATAAGCACTAGGCTCAAACTTGATTGACTCCAAATCAGTCCTGAACGGCTTAAATACTCTCCAAGACCTCTTCCATAGAAACAAAGTCAAACTTTGGTGTGTGCCCGGACATGAGGGTACTGATGGAAACGAAAAAGCAGACATTTCATTTCATTTTCATTTCATTTATTTATTTATTTAAAGCTTAACATGATACTACAAGAAAATAATTCTTAAAATTAAGTATCAACATTTAGTGTTAATTACAATTCAAATGGCTATAAATGAATGACAAAGGAAAAATTTCAAAAGGAAAGCTTATAAGAAGCAATAATATAATATAAATTATGTTTTCATTACTATACTAAGAATTTAATTCTGTTGCGACATGTGTAAAAATAGTTTCTCCCGAAATACGGCTGACGAACTAATTCTTTGTAATTGATGTGGAAGAGAATTCCACAAACGAATCGCGTTAACGAAGAAAGATCGCTCTCCAACTGTGTGCGTGAATCGCGGTAAAATAAGTCTCAACCCTCTCAGGGCATTTGTTATGAATTATTCCATGGAGCCTAAGGATATTTCTAAAATTATAATATTCATCCAAACTCATTCCCAGCAGAGATCTTTTCTGTCGTGAAACACTAACATGCCTTGGAACATTATATACATATATACCGAATACAGTCGTTAAAGGCCACGTTTATTTTACGCCTGCATTCATAATCCAGACTGGGGTATACTGTACAGTTGTAAGACAAAAAAGGCAGCACTAAGCTTTTTATTAGGTGCATTTTCATCTTCGGAAGGAGCATATGCGAGGAGGAACTCAAGCTTCGTAGCCCACCGTAAACTTTTCTAATTATATCTGATGTGGCATCACAACAACTTATGCCCCTATTCCGTAAGACAATTTTTGTTAAGTTGAGTTGAAATTTGGTTGAAATTCGCAATTCGGTATTACTGAACACAACTCTGAGAAAAAGAGTTGCCTGTCAACATAAAACCAAGATGGCGAATCCTCTCTAGAGTTGTGTGGGAATTTTTCTGGTATTATGGTAGACAACTCAGTTATGTTTTGGTTGCTAGAGCTGTCAAAAACTAACAACTGGTTTTAAGCAGTTGTTTGAGAGTAAATGTTGGTGGAAAATGAACAAAAAGACATATATCGGACAAATGAAATAAAGCAATATTATTAATAACGTAATTAAAAAAATGGGTGCAGTTTAAAAGCCCATAGTCCACATCAGTTGGAGAAAATAGTTTTCCATCTTCAACACTCGGAAGTGGTAGTGGTATTGCAATTGCAGTCGAGCGTTCATGCAATTTCAAGAAATCTTTGGTTTCGGTTTGAACGAAGCAAAATGCTTCTGTGTTCAATACAAAAACACTTGTAAATATTTAAAAATAACATAAGTAATTTACACATTGCAAATGCATATTCTTTACTTAGCATTTTTTCTAGTTGGAATTGGAATATGTCACGGATAGATTTTCATATGCGCACAACAATAACAATATTATCTTCATCATTATTATCATTAAAAATACCAAATCAAAACTTCTTTTCATTCTGTTTTTATTGAATATTGAGTTTCTGTTAGCAAAATTATTTTCTACTTCGACCACCAGAGGTCAGATTTACGTTAAATAGTCAATTTGTAGTTGTTATTCGCATCTAAAAGTATGCAATTTTTTTTACAATCACAACTGAAAAAGGTTGTTTTATGTAATATGAAAAATTCGTTCAGTTGTGTGATAGTGGAGTTGCGTAAGAGATAACCCAACTAAATGTAGTTGTGTTATGGAATAGGGGCATTAGTTTCCTGTTAATTCTAAATCCAAGATATTTGACGTGCTCCACGTATGGAATAGTGACACCATTAACAGCAAGAGGAGGAACATCAGATAATGGAGTTTCACTTCTGGAGCATACCATACCCAAGGATTTGACAGGATTTAGTTTTAGGCTATTTAACTCAGACCACAACTGAATACGCGACAAATCTTCATTTACTCTAGACACACAATCTTCAATCAAGCCTGGTTTTCTGGACAGGTAAATAATCACATCATCTGCGTAAAGGTGAACATGACAGTTCTCGAGCGTATCAGGAATGTCATTAATAAAAACAGAGAAAAGAAGTGGTCCTAGTACTGATCCTTGCGGAACACCTACATTAACAATATATAGACTAGAACTCCACTGATCTGTCTGAACTGTCAGTAAGCGGTCACACAGATAGCGAGAAATCAGATTAAGTGCAGAGCTGGAGAACTGAAAGTGATCTTTAAGCTTGTTTATTAAAATCGAATGATTGATCGTATCAAATGCCTTTGAAAAATCTAAAAGCACCATTACACTAATTTCATTTAAGTCTAATGCAGTCCTTAAATTAGTTTTTACCTTTATTACGGCTGATTCACAGCTGTGCTTTTTTCGAAACCCAGACTGCCACTTAGAGAGCTTATTATGTCTATCGAAGTGTTCCTGAATCTGTTGTGACAAGATCCATTCGAAAACTTTTGATAGAAAGGGATGTGGGGGTTTGATTTTTTTGGAATCGGAACAATTTTGGAACGCTTCCACTGCTCTGGAAACTGACAGCTATATATACAGTAGTTGAAAACATGTACTAGATAGGGAAGAAGTAGAGGGAGGACAATCTTAATAAACTTTGGCGAAATATTATCAAGGCCAGATGCATTGGATTTTACTGATCGAATCGCTATTTCAACATCCAAATTGCTTGCACAACTAAAAGCAAAGCACTCGCTAGAGCTTGAACCACTAATGTTAACATTGGGAGCATTTGTTGAGTCAGGAATGAGAACCGAGCCTATTTCAGTCGGACTGAAATTACATATTGGACGTTCACTATCAACCACACCTGAATTTTTCAAGTTTTTCCACAGGATCCTAGAGCCTAACTTGGGGTCAAGTCGCTGTAAAAAATACGCACGCTTGGTAGAGTGTATTGTGGCAGTGACTCTATTTCGTGCAAAAATATATTGACGCCTATTGTAATCAGAAGAACAAACTGGCTAGGAAAGGTTCGGCTCAATCCTTTATCCTTTATAAATCCTGAGCCACTTTGTAACATTCCAAATTCAGCTATAAACTTAAAAAATCAAATGTTGGGAAAACACATTGTATGCCTTTCTATTGGGAAAATATCCAAGGTCTTCGTCAGGCTAAAACAGCCATTAAACCCTTCAACAACATAAATCCATAATAAACATACTCCTCAGTAGAAATGGTATCAAGAGATAAGAAGGATTTCTAATAAGGCATTCGATATCAAAATAGGTCTCATTCAGGAAACTGAATGTCGTCTCTGCATGGAAAACGACGAAACTACAGAATATACTTTATGTGACTGCATGGCACTTTCTGCACCCTCAGGAGCTTATTAATACAAGTGGTGTCTAAAATGTCTTCGTCGGAATACTATTTGAACGCACAACAAAAACAGGTCAGCTGTCACGAACCTTTTAACATTCTCTCACAACTGCGAAATACTTTAGAATGTGGTCATTTCTCCAGAGCTTTAGATCAGCTTTCTCATGATATAATTATCCACAGACTCAGGACATAAGATTATTCCCCATTACTTGATTCGTGGGCTGGCACTTGCCTCAACTAGACGTCATATCAGGTTAAATTCCGGCGTCCCTCAACAGAGTCACCTAGGTCCACTCTTTTTTTTTTATAATCTACACACGCTAAAGTTTATATGAATACCCTTATAATGCTTACACACAGCGCGAGCACATGAAGAACAAGAACGAGAGACAGACAGATCGTCGAATTTTTACTTTCGTTATTAATGATAATCCATCATTTATAAAACGTAGCAACATATTTTTATCTGCCGACGATATGAAGATCAGTAACTGTAGACTTCTGCAATCAGATATATGTACATATGTACGAGTATGTAGATAATCGCATGGTTGAGTCCTTAATAGAGCATTTATACAACATTTTGAATAAGTCATACTCAATGTTAAGTTTTGTTAAAATATGGTGTAAAGAATTTAAGAGTCCTTACGCCGGGGTAGGTTTCTCTGGTGGTCGCCGTGGCCGTGGTGGCTAGTGCGTTGGACTACTACTCTGCTCGGGTTCAAACCCAGCCCGGGTCCAACATCTAAGAAATTTTTTCACGGTTGCCACCTCTTTCGAATATCTCACAAGCATCAAAGAGTATCATTTGTCACGATTGAGCTTCTCAACTCGCCGTTCGGAGTCGGCAAAAAATTGTAGGCCCCTTCCATTCGTGCAAAAATAACACGCACGCACAAATGCTTGCGAAAAGCAGGCCCAGGTTCACCTCGAGCTGTAGCGCCAACTAAGTAAGTATGTCAGTCTCTCACTTTTTAACAGTCTTGTCCGTCCTCACTTCGAATATACTTCGCAAGTATTGGCACCTTATTATAAGAATCTCAAAACTCCTATTGAATCCGTCCAGCGACGTTTCATTCGTTTTGCATAAAGAGAGCTGGGACGAGCTCGTCCCATATTTGCATGGAATAAAACTTTAGCAAATGCAACGTTTGTCTCAAAAACGTGTTAATGACGACATAATTTGTATGCATCAGCTAATTTTAGGCCTGATTGATGCCCCGGACTTAGAATATAACTTTCGTGGGGATCACATTACAGTAGATTAGAGTCACTGTATGTTTCTTATCAGAGGACAAGCTGCAGGATGCATGGGCTAATAAACCGTTGAGTAAACTCTATAATTTAAATGTTAAGTTCATTGACCTTAAACTTAATACGATTACTCTAAGTAATGTACTTCGTAGCGTGGTCCCTCGAATACATATTATGTGCATATAAGATTAATTTATACTTTCTGTGTATTTGTTTGCTTAATACTTTTGTGTCACAGTGTAACTGTAATTGATGCCTACCACTAACACCAGCACTAAATGATGAGCCTGTTGATGCAAACTTTGCCTGGCAAGGACACCACCCACAGGTACCTTCAATACCTTCATAGAGTCCGAAAATCATTATTATCAGTGAGTTTAAAAACGCAAAAATTACAAAAACTCTTGATTTGCGCCCATCGAGCAGAATTTCTTGAAATTAACCCCTTTATTGGACTTTGACAATGTTTATCTCCGCAAAGTATGATGCAATATGCGTCGGCGCCCATTAAACAAGTCTAGACCGCCTTGTGTTTATAAAATTGTCTTAAGCGACCCATACACACCACACTTGTGTGCACACTTCAGTGTGAGCATCGGTGTCGTTTTTCGCCATACACATCACACAATATTCGCACACATTAGTTCTTTATCGGACTTAGTGATGGGACTCGAATGATTTTATTTTTCTCGAGTCACTCGTGTCATCTACAAAAATAGTCGATTTCTACTCGAGTTCAGAAATCTTTTGACAACTTATTCAATAAAAAAAGGTTTACATAGTATAGTAGTGGCAGAATGCATTATTGTTCATCCTTAAATGATAAATACACCAAAGTGTAAAACGTTCGTTGTAGTTTAACAATGCAACCATTTGTTTACATGAATTGAAAGTGAATGCGCTTGCGCGAGTAACTAAATTGCGCATCTTATGAATGTTATGTACATTTATGTATGTAATGTATACGGTGACTCCATTTCGTAGTCGTGTGTGTTTTTCGAGTAAAATTTATTGAAACCAGTTTCAGATTAGCTATTCGAGTACGAGTCCACTCAAATATAAAAACATTTGAATTGAGTACGAGTTTTAACTGAATTACTCGAGTAACACGAGTAAAAGTCGACTCGAGTCCCATCTCTAATCGGACTTCGACGACGAGGGAACAGTGCTATGAGCATTGAAAGTGACGATTGTAACACTACCGCGATCAAACAAAGACTGATATTTTGTATGAGCGTGCGCGCATCAACCCATACACAGCACACTTCAAGGAACACCGACACAAAAAATCAAAATGTTTTGATTTTGCTCACACAGTGTGGCACACCGCAAAATCGGCACATTTCAGCACGCCGACACAAGTGTGCACACAAGTGTTGTGTGTATGGGCCGCTTTACAGCAATGTGTTCCAATCGATGAAGTTCAGCCGTGGTGAACTACAATGCGGTTATTAAACCAGACCATTAGTAGAGAGACCCAGACGAGGCGAATGACTGTGGATTACTATCAATGATTTTTTTAAGTCTTCTAGAATGATGATTGTAACGCAGAGAATAACCGTGCTTATTAGTAGGTCGCAGAATATGTTCATGTTCACCTAAACGAAAATAACCCATTAGGAACTTTATGGGTAGAAATAAGTACAGGTAAGAAGCATTTATGATGATTTCTTTTTTGTTTTTTAAAACGGATCAAAATTATTTGACGGAAAATGGATGCTCCCAAAAGACTAAGCTCCCTGGGAACACCTAATAGGTCAAAATGTTGTTATACACCCTCCCGGTTGTAAATGTGATGCAAAAAATATTGCAAGTACATCTAATTCCATCTAATTTATTTTTTACAAGTGAAATGTTTGCAATAATTATTGTAAAACACACAAATGAGCAAATCAATCGAAAGAATGAAGGAAAACAATCTAAACCACTTATGAAAGGGAGATCAGAGATGAAGAAATGTGAGCTTTTGTTGGGTTGCATTTATAATGAGTATCCTGAAAGTGAAACGGAATAGAATTGGCATAAGCTGTGTTTTTTTTTTGCACTCGTATGTACATTTGTACATATTATATAAAAGTGCACAAAAAAACGCCTATTGCCGCGGAAAGCTGCGGTTCTGGTGCCAGCGAATGTAAGCGAATATCTACTTACTTACTTACTTAGGTGGCGCTACAGTCCGGGGTGGACCAAGGCCTCAACCAACAACCTCTTCCAGTTAGCCCGGTCCTTAGCTAACTGCCTCCGGTTGCGCACGTTGGTTGAGGTCTTGTCCTACTTGTGCGCGCCACCTTAGGCGAGGTCGTCCTCTGCTGCGCTGACCTTACGGGTAAGAGTCGAATATTCTCCGAGCCGCAGCTTTGATGTCCATACGCTCTACATGTCCCAGTCACCTTACACGCCCAATGTACAGTTTTTTAACCAGGTTAATATCGCTGTACAGCTCGTACAGTTCGTAGTTGAATCTTCTCCTCCAGAACCCGTCAACGCAAACGGGACCGAATATCTTACGAAGGATTTTTTTCTCGAAGCGACCAAGGATCTCTTCATCCGCTTTCGATAAAGTCCATGCTTCAGCTCCATATAGCAAGACTGGGATGATAAGGGTCTTATATAGAGTCTCCTTAGTCGATCGAGAAAGGACTTTACTACTCAATTGCCTTCTAAGCCCACAGAAACAGCGGTTGGCACGACGAAATGTCATTTTTTGAAGTTATGGCAGAGCCGAGTTAGCTGTCTATTGTGACGTTCTGTCCAATTCGTCGATGTTGGGTGTCCCTTTTTGTTGACAGCATATATTTTGTTTTGCCCACGTTTACCTCTAAACCCATCTTAGCCGCTTCCATTTCTATACTCGCGAACGCACCGGTGACAGCTCGCTGTGTTCTACCAAAGATGTCAATATTGTCGGCGTGTGTTGGCTTGTGAGTTTGGAACAATTCTTTCAAGTATGATGTTGAAGAAGTTGCATGACAGGGCGTCACCTTGTCTGAATCCTTTTTTGACATTGAAGGTCTTAGTGAGGTCATTACCGACCTTGATGGACCAGCGAGCTTTCTCCATCGTCATCCTGCACAGACGGATGAGTTTCGCAGGGATGTCAAAACTAGACAGGGCTCTATACAGTTCATCCCACCATATGCTGTCATAGGCGGCCTTGAAATCGATGAACAGGTGGTGGGTAACGGTAAGAAGTCCGTTCTTGGGCTTTTTCCAGGATCTGCCTAAGTGTGAAAATTTGGTCTATGGTGGACTTTCCTGGCCTGAAACCGCACTGATAGCGACCAATCAGGTTGTTGACGAAAGGCTTCAGGCGTTCACACAGTATGGCAGACAGGATCTTGTAGGCGATGTTGAGGAGACTGATCCCTCTGTAATTGGAGCAGTTGAGGGGGTCTCCTTTCTTGTGGACCGGGCAGACGATGTTGAGATTCCATTCATCTGACATACTTTCATCTGACCAAATCTTAGAGATGAGTTGGTGTATACTCACTACCAAGTCATTTCCAGCTGCTTTAATTGGCTCTGCGGGTAGACCGTCCGGTCCAGCAGCCTTGTTAGACTTCAGCTTGCAAATTGCTATCCGCACTTCGTTTTGATCAAGTGGATGGGAGTTTTGGCTATCATCATCTAAATTGAACGGTCCATTCTGCCTAACAGCGGAGTTTTGGTCTTCATCGCCATTATACAGTCTGCAGAAGTAGTCTTTCCATATTCTCAGCAACGACTGTGTTTCCACTACAATATTTCCATCTGCGTCTCTACAGGTGTCTACGGGATTTGCTTTGCTGGCACATTCTTTTTACCCTCTGGTAAAACTTCCGTACATTGTTCGTGGAGTAGCATCTCTCAATATCCTCGAATGCACGCTTCTCGTGCTCCTTATTTTTCCTTCTTAGAAGCCGCTGTTCTTCCCGTCTCTTCCACTCGTAGAGCATGCGAGCAGATCTAGTCCTTCTTTGCAGCGCCGCCTTATACGCTTGTTGTTTCTCCACGTTAGCTAGTCTGCACTCTTCATCAAACCAGGGGTTTCGTGGTGGTGGTCGTGTGAAACCCAGCACATCATTCGCTGCACTTATGATGGCTTGCTGGCAGTGTTGCCACTGGTCTTCTATAATGAACGAATGGAAGGGACCTACAGTTTTTTGCCGGCTCCGAACGGCGAGTTGAGAAGCTCAATCGTGACAAATGATACTCTTTGATGCTTGTGAGACATTCGAAAGCACTGTGAAAAACTTTTAGGTGTTTGCGGCGGGATTCGGACCCAAGACCGCTGGCTCAGTAGTCCGACACACTAACCACTTGCGCTACGGTGCCCACAGGCGTGTCTGGTGTCGATCGCAATATGGTCGATTTGGTTGATGGTTAGTCGATCCGGAGACCGCCATGTCCCCTTATGATTTATGGATATTGAAATGAGGAAACCGCGTGCTTGCTATACTGATACTTCGCCCCGCAGCAAAGTCAATTAGCCTTAGTCCGTTTTCGGACGTGGTGTCGTGTAGGCTGTGCCTTCCAACCGTCCTACCAAAGATGTCCTCTCTTCCTATCTTGGCGTTAAAATTGCCAATACGATTTTAACGTCATATTTAGGGCATTGCTCGTAGGTTTTGTCGAGGAGCTCGTAGAAACTATCTTTGGTAGCGTCGTCTTTTTCTTCTGTGGGGCCGTAAGCGCATATTAGGCTTATGTTGGCGAATTTTGCCTTGACATGGATTGTCATAAGACGCTCGCTCACGTGCCGAAAACTCAAGACTTCTTGCCCAAGTCTGCCGGGTCCGCCGGTGTCAGTAACCCACTACCGGGGTGTGAGTGCTGCCGTAGGCCCAATAGGGGCTCATCCGCCATCAACTCTTTTCTACGACCCTGACTAGTACGTGGAAATCCTTATCGACCTGAGCTCCGAATATGTCGAAGTAGCTCAGATAAGGTTTTGTTTCCGTTCTGGAAATTTAACGCCACCGTTGGTTCCATCTATTGAGTACCCGATGGCTACCACTTGGAAGTAAAATAAGCACAATTGATGCGTAGTAACAGTTACAACACTGGGCTATGCCAAGTTAAAGCCAGTCAGTGCCTACCCTATTGCTACAACATCCAACCATCATTACTCACTTAATTCATTATAATTTTCGTTTCCTTGTCGGATAAACTCGTATTTCTTTATTTTCTCCCTATTTTAAAAATCAACAGAAATAATTTAAATTGGAAATGACAGCAGAGTTCGGTTGATAGCTACCGGTCTTAATATTTCTCCCTCACTTCCATGTCGTATTTGACATTTCGATAAATTTTTTTCTATCCAGGCTAAGAACCTAAGACTGGATAATTATTCAGTTTTCGTAAGCCTATATAGGCTTAGTTGTTAGTGTAATTAACATGGAAAAAATGTTCTGAAAAAAAAAACGCCTAATATAGTCAATTTTATATTATTATTATTTAATTTTTATATAAATTAACAAAAAGGAAGCACATGTGTCAAAATCGGAATAAATTGTGTTTTCATATGTTCACATTCGTGCACATATCTGTCATATGAACCAAGTGATTATATCGTGTGAACACCAATCATATGCACAGAAAAAAAATTAACACAAGGCATTTGAACACATTATTCACTCCCAAAAATTTGCAACTTTGGAACAAAGACAAAGTGTTCATATCTATCATACGCCGCATGAACATTTATGAGCATTTGACGCGAATATGAACACACATGCACACCCAAGCATATGCTCACAAATTTGCCCAGTGAACATATCGTCTGCACGTAGCTTAATTCTCAATATTTTGAGGTTAGGATTTCGAAAATGTAAACCTTTCTTTTTTTTTTCTTTTTTTTTTTCCTAACATTAATTTTATTTTATTTTTTGTATGTTTATGGGTCATTTGGGATTTTGATGTATTGGAAAACCAATGTCGATTTCGATTGGGTAAAAAAGCACTTTTTTTATCTCGAGCAATTTCAATCGCTCTAGTACAATTTTTATTTTCCAACTGACCAAAAAAGCATTTTTTTTTTGCTCTCGATCAATTGTTGTGAATCTCGGATTCAGCTCGAGATTTACACCTACTTGCACTAACACCAGCACATTTCATATGAAATGTCAACGCAGTACATCAAAATAAATATTAATCAACAAAAATATTTATCAGAAACTGTGTAGAAAATTTAGAAAATATAAAGAAAGTGTTTTAAAATTGTATTTATTATTTTTCTTTTTCTTATTTATTTTCTTTCAACAACAAGATGTGAAATGTCACACTAAACAATTGCAGAAAAACAGATCAATCTCGTTTGTTTTCCAACCAGCACGAAAAATCTGAAATCTGAGAGCAAAATCTGAAAAGCCCAATCGAAAACGACATTAGAAATGTACGAAAGTGGCAGCCGAGGTCAAGTATCCCATCTCTAGAAATAAAGGTTCCTTTACATTTCGCACTTTATTAACAACTGTCACATAAATAGTTAAATATTGGGGTTTGGCATCACACAAATCACGTATGCCAAGCCCCGCCATTTTCTTTTCACTGACCAAAAGTAAAGTTGATCGCATAATTTTTTCCGTCGGGGTTAAATTTTTAATCAGCAAATCATCCATTTGATATAAATTGATTTTTACTCTTAATAATTAATACATAATGGTAAGTAAAAAAATAACCAGTGTTTTAACGAATAAGGACCGAACATTTTAACACGTAATTGCTTATAGACTACAAAAATCTTCGTCGGAAGCTTACCGTCCGGCTGCAAGCCGGAAGAACTTCGCCATCTCTTCGAATCCTATGGCGTCGTCACCGAATGCGACGTAATGAATCGTTGCGGCTTTGTGCATATGGAAAATGGTGAAATGGCGGCAACCGCCATCAAAGCCCTTAATTCTACGGAGTTCAAAGGTGAAACAATCAATGTGGAGCCCGGTCGAATCAGGGATCGTAACCAGAAAACTGGAAATGATGGTGGTAAGGTTGGGGGTGGCGGTGGTGGAAACCGGAACCGTGGAAGAATGGGTCGTGGTGGTCCACAAGGTATGAAATTTGACGGAATAGATGAAAATACAACAAAGGACGCCCTCCAACTGTGTAGTGCCGTATTCGAAGAAATGAACAAATTGTTAAACCCAAATGCCAATCAAGGTGGACCACGCCGTGGAGGTGGTGGTATGGTAATTCCAAAGAACCTTATTGCAAATCAGCTGGGAATGATTGACGGTGGTATCCCAAATATTCGTACAAACAGTAGAAACCGCAACAGGAACAATCGTAACAATAGCGGTGGTCAGGGAGCGGCTCCAAATCAGGGTGGTCCTGGTCGAGCACCAAATCAGGGTGTTCCTGGTCGAGCACCAAATCAGGGTGGTCCAGTTCGAGCACCAAATCAAGGAAACGCTGCTCGAGCTCCAAATCAAAATAATGCTGTTCGAGTTCCAAACCAAGGCAATGCTGCACGAACCCCAAATCAAGGGAATGCCAAAACTGAACCTTATCAGGGGAATTCCGGACGGCCTTCCAACCAAGGCAATGCCGGCAGAATGCAAAATCAAGGCAATGGTAGTCGAGCTCCAAAACAAGGTAATGTTGGCCCCATTCGTAATGAACCTGTTAGGGCGCATAGAAATGCTGTTCCATTTAATCGTGGAGTTGGTGGTGGTAATGGTCGCGCTGCTAACATCAATTTTGCCGAAGACATACCTATAGCGCAGAGTGCAAGAAATTTCGCAAACAATTTGGCTGGTGGAAGTCAAATCGATGGCAGATGGTCGTCAAATGGTGGAAACTTTGGAGGCATGAGTGGTGGCGGCGGTGGTTTGAATTCTTTGATGGGTCGCAATTTTGATGAAGACACACCAGTCAATAACTTCAATGATGACGCACCAATCAATAATGGATTGGGACTAGGTAACTTGAACAATTTAAACGGATTGGGAAATCAAGGTAGCCTCTCTAATCATGGAAACTTTGGAAACAATCTTGGAGGCGGCAGTGGTGCTACTGGAAACGATAGATACCAAAGTGGTGGTAATGATAGATATCAAAGTGGTGGCAATGATAGATATCAACATCAAGGTGGTAATGATAGATATCAAGGTGGTGGCAATGATAGATACCAGAACAGTAGTAATGATCGATACCAAAGCAGTGGTAATGATCGTTTCCAAGGTGGAGGAAACTACGGAATGGGCAACCAGGATAGGAGAGGATTTGCTTTGCCAGAGCGACAGCTCTACAATGATAACCAGAAATTTGGAAACATAAACCAGGATTTACGCAGTGGAAACTCACAACTTGGAGGCCTAAACAATCAAGGGAACATGGGCGGCAACAGCCGCAATCTTGGATTTGGTAACAACACGGAAAATCGGAACCTAGGAGGAGGCGGTGGTGGGATGGGTGGAGGTAGCAACGCTATGTTCACCAGGAGAAACAATAATCCAGGAAACCTTGATGGAAATAATATGTGAGTACTATTTCATATTTCAATGAGCTGGACTTGCGCTTAACATTTATTTACTTACGATTTTGAATATCTTAACATACATAACGTACTTCCATTGATAATCTTATTTAAACTTATACTCAAATGGCATTCAATTAATTAGGGGCAACAATCGCATGCGCAATGATACCGGCGATAATAATCGTGGCGGTAACTTCGGTGGTAATGACAACAGAGGAAACAACGGAACTGGTAACCCTGGCTTCAATCGTAACAACATGGCAGGCGGCAACAATAGCAATATGGGTGGTGGCAACAATAGAAACATGGGCGGCACCGGTGGTGGCGGCAACCAGAACCGCAACAACATTGGTGGGGGTCAAATTAACCCGCTGAATTTTCAAAAAGATTTCCCACCTCTATCAAGTGGCCAAAACATGAACAACCGGTAAGTCAAATTATAAATAATAGCACATCTTAACATTCAAAAAATAAAATTATGAATACCTTGATGTAGCAGTCTTACTAAGACCCAAAGTTTTAACCATTTACGTCTGCGTTCCGAAAAATTACGTTCTCAACGTTCTTAAGACTCCAAACTAAAAAAAAAATAAAACAGAATTCCTGAATTTTGCAAAATTACTAATGATAGCGATTTTTTTTACGAATTACTCTTTTTATAGCAATGGGCCACGCCAAAATATGATGTCGAATCGTCGCTATTAAATGGTGAACAAAAAAAGCAAAAAACGTTTGCAAAGATACACTTTACACTCAATCAGTGTAGTTCTCAGCGTGAGAACCGTAAACAAACACATAATTTAAGAAAATATACAACAAAAAAAAAATCATTTTAATGTTAGAAAACTTAGTAAAACAATAAATAACTCAAAACAAAAATATACCAACAAATAGATGAGGCACAGCACTGTCATGCGGTCAGTCGGCTGTCGCCCTCTATCGGAATACACATACATAAATCCAAAACTAATCAATTTAAGTAGTAAGCTCTGTACAATTATAAAATGTAACCACTTTATCGTCCTCTTTACGATACAACAACCCCTTCGTTTATTATTTTGTTTATCAGATGCAGCTCGTACTGTTTTTGTTTCCTTTTTTTATTTATCTCACTCAGTTTTTAAATTAGAACATCAACATTACAAACAATAAAAAAAATATATCGAGATATATTTTACCTTTTTTTTTATAAAACCACAAATGGTTAAATATTACCGATATGGACATTATTATGTTATTTAATGTAAACAAATAATTTTGCTTTTTAGTAAACCGATTAAATAAAATGTACTTATGCATATATTTATGTGAGATTAAATAGAAAGTGCGTATATTCTTATCAGCTCACCAGCTCTATTCATTCCAAAAATTTCCGCTTTCAAAGAAAATTGTAATAAATGTCTCTTAATAAATTTCAACTGTAAAGACTTTTATTAAATATTTAAAAAAAATGTTTCGGCTACAATGCAAATAATGCGTATTTGTAAAACCACTCGTAAGTGCAAAGCAAACAAAAAAAAAAATGCAAGGAGAAGGGCTAGAGCTGTAATTTAAAGAAGTGAAGGTGTTTTACCGTGATTGAATAGCGTAGCACTAAACGTTTTCTGCACAGAAACAGAATTCGAAATTGCACATTAATTAAGGGAGCTAAATTAAGTTACAAATATTTTTTAATATATGCATGTGTTACACTTATCCTTAAGCTACTTTATCCGATCAATAGTAAGTGGTATGGTCAAAAAAGAGTGCTGGCACAACCTTCAAGAAGGAAGGAAGAAGGCCAACAAATTATGTGTACATACTAGCTGTTGCCCACCCGGCTTTGCCTATGCACTGAAACAGTCGCGTTATTGTCAAAAAACTTTTCATTATTGAACGATACACCTTCCCGTCGACCGCAAATCCCACCTTCACTTGAAGGTTACATTCTCTGTACAGTGAGAAGAAGGGAGTAAATCTCAAAATTTCCCAAAATGACATTTTGATGCAAATGTCATCTGTAGACGTAGTTGCACCTCTTAGGTCGAAGAAAGCAATAAAAACTCGAAACGTAGTGTCCTTTATTTCATCTATAGAAAACAAATCTCAGATCAGGTGTATGATGAAGTTATTCAGTTTTTTGCGATTTCCCAAAAGTTATGTCAGATGGATTTACTCCCTTCTTCTAACTGATGATTGAATTACGGAATTATGTTTTGCCCAATTCACGCTCTTAGAGATGAATTTCAAAAAATCCTCTCTTAGTGGATGTCTGTCATTATAGGAATGTACTGTCCAAATCTCAGCCCCTTAGGTCCAGCGGTTTGGTCTTCGTTGTCTGTCAGTCAGTCAGTGAACTGTTTAATATATAGAGATTACGAAAATAGTAGCCAGTAGCTTATTTTGTTTGATGTTTAACGCTCCGGTCACATGTTCAAATCGCAGAAAACACCAAAAGGTTATATTTTAAGTATAACACATGCATATGTACATAAGTGGTTGCGAGAAGCAAGTCCCAGGTCCACCTTGGCCTGTAGCGTCATCGAAAGTAGAATAAAACAACGCAAGTGCGGTTTTGCAAATTCTAAACTGGATATAGTCGTATTAAAAGTTTGAATTTGAAATAATACATTTAGCTCTTGGCTGTGTCGCTGTTAATTAGACTACAGTGTCTGTTTCTTAACCCAAGAACAACGTAAACGACTCACTTGCCATTTTAGTTCCGACGAACTGAATGCATATTCATTTTGCATTTGTATTTCGCATTTAGTTTTCAAATATGATTTGTCGTTTTTCATATGTAGTTTGCTTGGAGTAGCCCAGATTTCGTTTTATTTCTTTTCATTTTAGTACATTATCCTGACAACTTCAATAAATCTTCGAAAACTCGAGACAGCGCAGCGAGTAAATAGTTTTCCAAACACTTGTGCATTCTTCTGCTCCATTCAAACAACACCTCACAGCTCTCTCCAGCTCTTTCCCCTCCTATAACATTTTTATTTACATCAGAAGATACAATTGCCGATTTCTCGCATTGAATATAGATTAACAACAAGGAGGATTATTTCAAAAGTGCGGATCATCTACTAAGCGATTCTAAAAGACGATACTTTAAGCGAAAGTACGGCGACATCGACATCTAAAGGCATGTTAGCGTTAATGTGCCAAACTACGATTATAATTCAAAGAATGTTTAAATTTTAATGAAAGCGAGAACGGCGAAATATGTGTATTGTCGTTGGTTGATCCCGATTCTCTAAAATTTAGCTCGCTATTGCGTTTGATTATTCTTTGCATAAAAACAACAAGAAAAATTAACTCTGGTGTAATCGTTCGCCAAAATTAATTAACCCCACTATCAGCGAATGTTTTTTATTTGCAAAATAAGAAGAATTTGCCCGGCCAATTATTTTACAAAAAGAGGAAGTGGTTCAGCCAACCATTAGCATGCGGATGTTCTTTTAGATTTCGTTAAAATGCGTTAGTGACTTGCTTAAAATTATGTAAATTGAATGTGAAAAAGCTCTCCATTAACCTAAAATAAGACACTAAAAGCAAAGAGCCGAGCTCTAAAAATGGGATTCATTTATCATTAACGCAACTAGAAGTGGAACTATGTACATATTATATATATGTATATTATAGAAATTTTAAAGACACTGTAATATTTGTAACAAAATTTCACACAAGAAGCGATAAACATGCCCCAGCAAGCATGGAATATGTCGTCTATAAATGCGATCGGCTGTTAACTGTTTGTTAGCAGTATAAACGAGGAGATGTACATACATATATTCATATGTTTGTAAATGCGGATGAAATATTTCTAAAATTTCAAATTGAAATTTAAGCAGAACACACACCAGTCAGCTAATAATCAGCAGAGTAGCACAATTCTTTATGTGAGAAATTTTACGATTATGCGGATCGTAAATAATGTAAGTATTAATTACAATTTTACTTAGAATTCAACTAATGGGAAATCGTTTCATTAAGACAGTTACTGTTTAAGTATCGACAAGCGGTCGTATGAAAATAAAAAGTGGGCTGTTTTTAAATGCATGTGCATTATGAATGCAGTAATCCTCCGCTATAACGAAAGTGCGATCTGACTCCCTTAATACACTATCTCTTGTGGGATTGAAGAGCGTTAGCGGGGGATCACTGTACTAGGATTTATTAAGATCACAACTATTTATTAAATTAAATTCTAATTTTAAATAAAATTATCTAACATTTCATATTTTAGGATTATCAATACTGGTGAATGGCGCACATGGACATCGTAGATAAGTGACTTTTTTGTATTCAACTGCACCATACTTTGATGTGTGTCGAGTTTCAATTGTGATATAATGATATGTCTATTACTTCAATAGACACAAAAGAATATATCTTCATTTATAAGACTGATTTTGTAATAATGTACCTGAAATTAAATATTAATTAAAATACGTTAATGCATAACCGTAAAGATAATACTAGTATATTTATTTGTAAATGTAAGCGATTATGAAGGTTAAGTATTTAAAATAAGTTCTGAAAAAATCGCAATTTGACTAAAGAAAGGGCAAGTATCGTATTTTAGTTGGATGTTTTCGAAATTGCTTGGTTAGTGCGTCGGACTACTGAGCCAGCGGTCTTGGGTTCGAATCCCGCCGCAAACACCTAAAAGTTTTTCACAGTGCCCACCTCTTTCGAATGTCTGACAAGCATCAAAGAGTATCATTTGTCACGATTGAGCTTCTCAACTCGCCGTTCGGAGTCGGCAAAAAACTGTAGGTCCCTTCCATTCGTGCAAAAATATAACACGCACACACAAATGGTTGCGAGAAGCAGGCCCAGGTTCACATCGAGCTGTAGCGCAAAACTAAGTAAGTAAATCGATGGGCGTGCACCGCCTGACACGCGGAAACCCGTGTATTTACGTTGGGCACAGCAATATTAATGCAAATAAAGTATAAGTTTATTGTTTATAAGTGGTCGCCGTGGCCGTGGTGGTCAGTGCGTTGGACTACCACGCAATGCTGCCCGGGTTCAACTCCTGGCCGGGTCTAACACCTAAAAAGAGTTTTTTTCACGGTACCACCTCTTTCGAATGCCTGACAAGCATCAAAGAGTATCATTTGTCACGATTGAGCTTCTCAACTCGCCGTTCGGAGTCGGCAAAAAACTGTAAGTCCCTTTCATTCGTGCAAAAATATAACACGCACACACAAATGGTTGCGAGAAGCAGGCCCAGGTTCACCTCGAGCTGTAGCGCCTACTAAGTAAGTAAAGTATAAGTTTGTAACTAGAATCCTTAACGTTTAGAAAACAGTGATAAATTCGAAGCAGCATTAGAGGCAATAACATCGTATGCATTAAAAGAAAAGACCATTACAAATCCAACGACAAAACTATTGTCGTTCAATGAACCAGCACCCCTTGGAATAGCTGGAAACGTAGCTAATAAACCTAATAAAATGTCATTAATCCAAAATGAGAGTAGCATCATGTCACAGGATCAAATCGAGCATCTTACAGCGATTAACATAATAAACAAGAAACTTTTTAAACTGTAGCTTCGTGGCTTTACGTCATATCGCACAAGCATAGGAAGATTCCTGCTTTGACCACACATAAAAGTAGATCGCTTGTGACTCCCATGCGGTTAAATTTCTCTCTTTTGAGTAGCCCAACCCAAAGTGATTTCTTTTAAGTCCACCGGAAGTAAAACAATTTGATTTCTATTTATTAGTTACTAAAGAATGAATACCAAAATAATTTATTTATTTATTTATTTGTCACCAAAGATTACACTTTCATAGACAGAAGCAGAAAACAAAAAAATACAAAAATATATATATATACATGTATATGAAAAATAAAGTTAAAAACAGGGCAAACAATTATGACTGAATGTTGTGCCCCAGTTTTGGCACCGGCGCGTGTCTCCGTTTGTTCACCTTGCAAGTCGTTGCACTATGGTACAAACAATATTGCTATGTACTAATTACGTTATTGCTCACTGCAATAACATTGTTTCGCTTACGCAGCAATATTGTTCAGTTTCGCAACAGCAGGTCAACCAACGGAGAAATGCCGATTTAGCTTCCTGACCCACCTCAACTTCCGACTGGAACTTGAGTTCAACGGCGAGTCTTATGTTAACAACGAAAGCGTGCGGTCGCGTTTCAATTTACGGGTTTTGGATTCGAGAAAATAACATTATTGGCGCAGCCGGTTATTCGAACACAGTGCAAAAATAGAATAAAGTGAAAAAAATAACATCAATCAATGAAATAACGAAAAAATAATAATAATAAACAATAAAGAAAAGACAGAACAGTGAAGTTTAGTGAATAGTGAAGATGTTAAATTTAATCCTATTCCTATTCAAAAAGCTGGCTTACATGATGAGCCTACAACAGATCAAAGAAGTAGTCACCGAGACGAAAACAAAGACTGCAATACATAAACCTAAGAAAACAGTCAAATCTGTCACGCTACCAGGAGACTCCACAGTAACACTCAAAGGCAATGCGGAATTCAAAGCCACATCATCTTTGACTTTACCACCAATGGAATTCAGAACAACGTTAAAAGCAACTCTGATCCCAGAACCAAAAAATCCACTAGAAACACCGATCTTTAGCTCCACTTCATTGCTTAGCAGCAGCAACAACAACAACAGCAGCAACGACAACGACAGGGTCAGCATGTTCAGGCATTCTTGTTATAGGCTCTGGATAAGCTGCTGGACGTATGGCATTAGTTTAACAGCTAAAAGAAGTATTTGCCAGCAGTAAGCTGCAACACACACGCACTCTCTAAGTTCTTTATGCAAGAAACGTATGTAAATTATCTTTTTCTATTCAATGTAAACTATGTATATAATTATAGGTGTTTGACTTAAACACAGTAAAACTCCTTTCTTATCAAGTGATGTTAAACATTAAACAAAATTGAAAGGAAGTAATAATCAATAAACATCCCCAGCTTTATCTTCGCAAAAGATGAAGTTGGAGAAAGAAAAAAAAAACTGTAAAAGGCTAAGTACACACACTGAGTTTTTGTTTGGCAAAAACCAAGTGTGGTGAAAAGCTATCAATAGTATATATAGTATATCACAGTATATCACTTCGATATTTTTATTTCTATTCCCTGCAACAGTAGCAGGCAGCATCTAGATTCTGAATAAGTTATTCGCATGTATATGCGAAATTAATTTTTCTATTATGAAATTCATTTTACTCAAACACTTCTTTATTGATCTTGAAAAAAAATATTCCTCTTGTATTAGTATGTTGTGTATATTATGTAAAAGAAACACCTTTCGAAAGATGGCATCCGATCTGAGACAAACTACGGACCAAGCATACTAACCTCTTCCTGTAGCGAAGGCGGCCCTGGTATCAATCGTTTAAACAAACTAACCTCTTCCTGTAGCGAAGGCGACCCTGGTATCAATCGTTTAAACATACTAACCTCTTCCTATAGCGAAGGCGGCCCTGGTATCAAGCGAATAAACATACTAACCTCTTCCTATAGCGAAGGCGGCCCTGGTATCAAGCGAATAAACATACTAAACTCTTCCTGTAGCGAAGGCAGCCCTGGTATCAAGCGAATAAGCATACTAACCTCTTCCAGTAGCGAAGGCGGCTCTGGTATCAATCGTTTAAACATACTAACCTCTTCCTATAGCGAAGGCGGCGCTGGTATCAAGCGAATAAGCATACTAACCTCTTCCAGTAGCGAAGGCGGCTCTAGTATCTTACGGTCAAAATTAGTAGAAAACAAGTGGTGTAGTATACACAATAACCACCTAAAATCAGTTTTGGTTCATAACATTCACTATTCACACGGAACCCTATACCCTTCACGATAACTTTAAAATTCTCATTCCCAAATACTAAAGCCGGGAGTGTATTAAGCTAATACAATAGCAAAAGTAGTCAAAGGTCACATGCTAGTCCCAATACTTAACGCCAACACCGAACCCTATGCCCTTCACGGCAATGGTATCAATCGTTTAAACAAACTAACCTCTTCCAGTAGCGAAGGTGGCTCTAGTATCTTACAGTCAAAATTAGTAGGAAACAAGTGGTATACACAATAACCACCTAAAATCTTAGCATGACTAAGCGAGCCTATTGAATAGTGAATAAACTCCCGATTTTCTAGGAACCAATAATCACGCTCCTGTCTCATCGCCAAATCAAGATCTATGTAAATAAAACAAACAAATTGCTTGCACGATAACTTACACAGATAGTGGGTTAAAAACAAAAAAAATATATAAAAAAAACCAAGTAGTCATAAATATACAAAGTATATACTACAATACATACGTATATGTAGTATGTATATATAAATAATAATAATACATATATTTCTGTTAGATTACCTAGAACTAGATGACTCAAATTATAACCAAGAAATCAATTTTTTGAAAATTTGTAGTAGGATGTTACGATTTGATGAAAAAATATTAAAAGAAACAATAAAAGTAAATCTAGCTTTAAGAATTTATCTTGTATATGTAATATGTATCTAGCTTTAAGACTTTTCTTATCTTTGTATAAATAAAAAAAAATATATATAAAAACAAAAAATAAAAAATATGTAACACAAAAAAAAAATATAACCTAGCTTAAAGAATTTATTTTGCATTGATAGAGTTAAGTCTAATTTAATTTTGAATATGTAATATGGATTTGACTTCATAGCAGCAAATAGAATTAACCAATTTTAACCCTATAACTTTAAGTAAATCTAAGATTTTATTATAGTACGAGTAGTTAGTAATACCTATTGTTAGAATTAAGTAGATTTTCTTTAATTTCAATAAAAGAACGATAAGTCCTTGTCTCCAGATGCAGTCGGAACTTTTTCAAAGGGGGGAGGAATGTTGTGCCCCAGTTTTGGCACCGGCGCGTGTCTCCGTTTGTTCACCTTGCAAGTCGTTGCACTATGGTACAAACAATATTGCTATGTACTAATTACGTTATTGCTCACTGCAATAACATTGTTTCGCTTACGCAGCAATATTGTTCAGTTTCGCAACAGCAGGTCAACCAACGGAGAAATGCCGATTTAGCTTCCTGACCCACCTCAACTTCCGACTGGAACTTGAGTTCAACGGCGAGTCTTATGTTAACAACGAAAGCGTGCGGTCGCGTTTCAATTTACGGGTTTTGGATTCGAGAAAATAACCATCAATGACCATCAAGTAATATTCTTTTTATTGATGAAATCGATAGGTTAAAGTCAATTATACGAAATCATCAATCCATTAATTGAGGAAGAACGACCGTAGTTTGTACGAGAGTGTGCTACTCTAAAGAATCTAGAGCTTCGAAGATTGACTGAGGGAACGTTTAAGTTGAGAAGGTCAAGAATCTCTGTAGACTCAATCTCACCTATTAAAACCCTATGAATAAAAACAACTCGTGCCACCGTTCTCCTCACCTCCAGTGATTCTAAATTAATTAATTTTAACCTGGATAAATAAGGAGGTAAGTGATATGAGTTCTGCCAAGGAAGTCCCCTAAGAGCGAACCTAAGGAATCTTTTTTGAATTGATTCAATTCTAGATATATGAACTCTATAATATGGATACCAGACAATTGAGGCGTATTCTAATATGGAGCGCACAAATGCAACATATAACGATTTAAAGACATACACGTTAGAAAACTCACAAGCATAGCGCCTAAGCATTCCCCATGTTCTGTTCGCCTTGTTTGTGATGCAATCAACGTGATTGTTGAAAGATAGCTTAGTATCTAATAACACACCCAAATCTTTGATTACATTAACACGAGGAATGACTACACCATCAAAAGAATATGTATTCATGAGAGGAGATCTACAACGAGCAAAGCTAATGACGGAACATTTACTAACATTTAAAGAGAGATAGTTTTTAGAGCACCACAGATTAAACTTTTGAAGATGAGAGTTTAAGAGGTGAAAACAATGCGGCTCACTGCCCGACGTATAAATCTTGAAGTCATCTGCAAACATTAACAAGGAGCATTCCGGGAGAAATTTTACAATATCATTTACAAACAAGATGAAAAGCAGGGGTCCGATATGACTGCCTTGGGGAACTCCAGAAGTGACAGAAATTTGGTCAGAAATATTGTTACGAAACCTAACATGTTGGGATCTATTGCTGAGGAAAGAAGAGAGCCAATTTAAAAAGAAGATAGGAAAACCCAGTCTCGTAAGTTTGTAAAGCAAAATTTTATGGTCAACTCGATCGAAAGCTTTGCTAAAATCCGTATAAACAGCATCAACCTGGTTACCTTTACCAATCTCTGAAATCACAAAATTTGTGAACAATATAAGATTAGTTACAGTTGACCTTTTTTTACAAAACCATGTTGATTATTGCAAATAAGGGATTTGCAAAAGAAGTTTAATCTTTCAGTGACTAGCGAATCAAATAATTTAGGTAGAGAAGATTGCTTATAAATACCTCTATAATTCTCAATTTTATTTTTCCGACCAGACTTAAAAATAGGAACTATAAAAGAGGTTTTCCAGACAGATGGGAATAAACTAGTTTTCAAAGATAAGTTGAAGATATGACATATGATTTTGTGTAAAGGATAAGCACAGTTCTTGCGAAATTGAACTTAACTAAAGCCAAATGTACTGAAATATCCATCAAATCGTGTTTGCTTTTAATTTTTGTTTATTTTAACGATGGAAATAACGTTAAAATCATTCCTGCAAATTATTGAAATATTTATTGAGAAAGTCATGCTTCCAAAACTACTAATGGAGACGACGACGTACCAATACCATCTTGTCTTCAAATAACTTGCCATTGACTGACACAGAGTAGAGAAATTTTGCTGAAAATGATATTAAAAAGTATAATAGCAGATTAATGCAACAGCATAAAAATGATTTCCTCAATTCACACATTTAGGTTGATGATTTTTAATCGTTTTCTTCAATCCGTTCGAGCATTAAGGGCTAAACGATTCATAAAATGCCTATCGATATCGAACCAAATTTGACACGATTTTTTTTTTCTGTCAGAAATACATTCATATGTTTGTAATTTTTTATGACATTTACAAAACAACCGCTATAATACCGCGTCTCCACCAGAAAGATTTCTGCCTATCTCAAGTGAATTCAATTCACTAAAATCACAGGATTTTCGGAATGAGAACACGAATTTACAGCTGTCATGTGGAATGCAGAACACCAAAATATTCACTTTCGAACATACAATCCACATTTCATAATTTCGTTCGAAATGCAGAACACCCAATTCCACTTTTGGTGGTTGAATTCACTAAAAGTGGAATGCTGAACAGGGGGGGGTTTGAATTTATTTTCGCATTACAGTATAGCATCAATTATCCGAACTACTCTACGTACATATACATTATACCCCTCCTATTGTAAGAGTGTATAAATCAGATACGTAATGCGAAACATAAAAAACAAAGCGCAGACAATCTGTCATCGAGCCAATAATCTGAAATATTAAACATCAAGAGATCTGGCAGCATCCGCCAGTATATTCAGCAAGTTAAAAAATAACGTTTTCCTTTTCGCGCTCAAGTCCACAGGACTGAGCAATAAATACATCTGCTCTTCTCAAAGCACGTTGCACAATCAGCGAAAAATATTGGTCCCGCTCACGCTTCAATCAGTCTAATTGCTGAGGTACATACGTTGTCCCTTTCGGTGGACAATTTTGTTGAGTGCACGATTTTGGCGGACGTGCTCGAGGTCTTTTCCATTTTTGACATGCTGGTAGCTGGACGGCGTGCGTTGCTGCAGGAATTTTAATAATAAAGCTTTCTGTGGCTCATACCAAAGTAAGGTCTTTGTATTTACGTTAATTATAAGAAAAAAAAACATGTATTAATTTTTACAGAAATAAAATCGACTCTACAAGAATCAATCGATATTTGTTCTGGTGAGAGCCACCAGTAGAAAATCTAAAATTTCCCGCAGCGACATCATTTTATTTTTTGATTCACCAGTTCATTTTGTGATCACCGTTTTCATTGGAAGAATCCATCATGAATAGGACTGGATTCTCGTGCACAGCGGCTAATTGTCGTAAAATAGACGACGATGAGATGGTCTCGTGTGAACGATGTACAAGATGGTGGCACTATGCGTGTGCTAATTTTAACCCAGATCTTTACAAATCCGCAGACCCCTGGTTTTGTGATAGGGAGGATTGTGCGGCGAAAGCTGGTTCATCGAAAATAGTTGCAGAACCTGATGCTGAGGTGGAAGTAGTGCCCACGCAACCAGTCACACGTGGCCCAGTGGACGTGGAGGCATCGGTGGACATTTTAATTGAAGCGGCTGCGGTGGCGCAAGCAACAGTTGCTCAAAAGGATGCTGAACTCGCCGCCTTACGTTCTGAGCTGGAGAAGACGAAGCAGTTATTGGCCTCAGAATCTGCAGAAAAGCCAATGGATGTAGCTGAAGATGTTTCCACCGCTCGGACTGCAAAGGTCAATGATGAGAGGAGGGAAATGATAAGGAAGATTCAGGCGAATCACCAGACATTGTTGGAGAATGGTTTTCAGCAACGGCAGTCGACACCTGTTCGTGGTGCACCCAGTCCACGAGGTAGTTTTTCTGATTCTATAATTCGGCAATCAGATATGTCAAGTTTACTCACTATTTTGAACCGTAGTAATGTGCAAGAGCTGCCGACTTTCTCTGGTGAGAATAAACGAGAATGGCCCTATTTCGAGGAGGTTTTTAACTCAACCACTGCGGAAGGCAAGTACAACGGGAAGGAGAATGTCGCACGTTTGCGTAAAGCGCTGAAGGGCGAAGCATTTCAGTTGGTAAGTGACCGGCTGAAGTACTCGTCGGACGATGTGGCGATAATAGATTCTCTTCGTTCCATCTACGGTCGACCGGATATTCTAGTTCATGGATTAACGTCGGAGTTGCTGAGTCTTCCGACATTAAAGTCAAAATGCGATCCGAATATTCATCTGTGGGCAGTGAGAGTTAATGGGTTTGTGGCCGACATTAAGTCGATGAAAAGGGATGAAGATCTCAATAACGGATATGTTTTTACAGATCTTTCCTGCAAGTTAGGCCCCGGCCTGTATCAAGATTGGCGACGAAGGAACCAGACGATCCCTCAGCCAACATTAAAAGATTTTGCGGAGTTCCTGACGGAGAAGATTGTTGAATTGCCTCCTAAGCTAGTGAAACCGTTGGTATCCGGTCCCTCTAGCAGGGCGCAGGGTTTACTGAAGTCTTCGCGTCGTGTGTTGACTCACCAACCACCCGCCACGAGTACAGCTGTTGTCTCATGTGGCAAATGTGGACGTAAACAACATGCAATGGACCAATGCCAGGAGCTCAAAGCTTTGACACCTGAGTCACGGTTGGCGTACGCCAAAGAGAAGTCGATCTGTTTTACTTGCCTGGACCCAGTGCAACACATCTGGAGAACATGCGCCAGATCAAAGCCGTGTGGCATAAGCGGTTGTGCTAGACGCCATCATCCACTATTGCACCAAACATCTATTGTGAAGCCTGAATTGAACGCAGCTGCTACGCCTTATGTTCCACAGGGGCAAATCCATTCTTCTCATGCTGGTGCTCAGATTCCCATCATTTTTAAGATCGCTCCTATTCGCATATACGGAAGCAACAATAAGTTCGTGGACACGTTTGCGTTTCTTGACGATGGTTCAGCGTTGACAATGATTGAAAGGGATCTTTTTGATGATCTTGGCCTGGAAGGTGAATCAGAGCAACTCACGCTTCAGTGGACTAAGGGCGTTTCTCGGATTGAGGATTCGATTAGGACTACAGTAGCAGTATCAGGTGTGGAAAGTCGTAAGAGACACCTTCTGAAGAACGTGTATTCCGTTAAGGATTTGGAGCTGCCTCGACAGTCGATCGATGTGGCTAAACTGAAGAGCGAGTACCCACATCTTCGAGGACTACCTATCACCGATCTCATCGATGCCAAGCCGAAGATCCTCGTTGGGCTGGATCAGGCCAAATTTCTTTTGGGACATGGACAACGTCACGGTAAAGAGGATGAACCGTGTGCTGCGAAGACGCTGTTAGGATGGATCGTCTATGGGAAAGTAGCTCCACCCATCACAGTGTCGTGTGCTCAACAAGCGGCAAAGCCAACTATGCAGTTAATGTATCACGATGCGATAAAAGGTGAGGATGAATTGCATGATCTCGTCCGGCGACACTTTTCGACTGAAGAGTTTGGAGTCATGGCGCCGAAGGGGGACCTGGTCAGTAAGGAGGACAGTCGAGCTCTGGACATAATGGAACGGACGCTGAAATTTGTGGATGGTCGCTACGAAATTGGTCTGCTTTGGAGGCAGGACAACGTTAAGCTCCCCGATAGCTACCCAATGGCCCTCAAGCGACTCATCGGTCTTGAGAATTCACTGAGAAAGAGACCACACCTGCTCGAGTGGATGAACAACTATATGGTGGAACTATTGTCCAAGCGTTACGCCAGGGTTGCCACGGATGAGGACTTACTAAAGGAGTGGCCTCGAGTGTGGTACGCCCCCACCCTCATCGTAGAGAATCTTAATAAGTCTCCTCCGAAACCAAGGGTAGTTGCAGATGTAGCAGCAAAAGTTAATGGCGTATCGCTCAACTCCTTTTTGTTAAAGGGTCCGGACAACCTCGTCTCTCTCCATGCCGGATTGTTTAAACTTCGAGAGCGGAAGGTAGCAGTAAATGCTGACGTGAAGGAAATGTTCCACCAGATTCGTGTGAAGTCCGAAGATCAGCACTGTCAACGCATTCTCTGGAGGAACGGGGACAGCTCCAAGATCCCTGATGTTTTTATAATGGAGGTAATGATGTTCGGTCCCAGATGTTCACCAACCTGTGCACAGTTCGTGAAGAATCATCACGCCAACAGGTTCAATTCCGAATGCCCAGAAGCTTGCGATGGTTTGACAAAGAGGACGTATGTAGACGATTACTTCAACAGCCATGATACGCTTGAGGACGCTGTCTCCGTTACTGATGAAGCAATCCGGATCTGCATGTCCATGGGTTTCAAACTCGTTGGAGTTCAATCCAACTGCGTCGAAGTTATGCGTCGGTTGCCAACAGACCACGTCAACGCTAAGCTTGTCAGCATCGATCCGAGCGAGAGCGACGAGGTTTCTGCCAAGGTTCTCGGCATGTATTGGCTACCGTCTTGCGATCAACTCATCTATAAATTATCAGACGAAGGAGCTTTCGCGAAGATGCGGCTGGCTGAGACCAAGATTTCCAAGCGCGAGATTCTCAGGATGGTTATGCGGATTTTTGATCCTCTTGGATTGATCTCGTTGCTCACAATTAGAGGTAGAGTCGTTCTTCAAGAGATTTGGCGAGAAGGTTTCGACTGGGACGAGCCAGTCTCAGACCAGCTGAAGTTGCAGTGGCAGGAGTTCGCCGAGGTGTTAACGAGTCTAAAAAACTTGAGAATTCCCCGTCGCTATAGTTCCTGGAGTCCGGATTGTTCGCAAGTGAGTCTCATTACTTTTGTAGACGCTTCAGAAAAAGCTTTTGCAGCCGTGTCTTACCTGCGGTTCGAACAAGATGGCGACGTAGAGGTCTCGCTGGTCATGGCAAAGGCGAAAGTTGCCCCAGTGAAGAAGTTGTCAATCCCTCGCCTCGAGTTGCAAGCGGCGATCCTAGGTGTACGGCTAGCTTCAACTATCAAGAGCTCGCATACCATTCGCATTCACAAAGCAGTCTTTCTTTCCGACTCGAAGACGGTGCTTTCATGGATCAACTCGACGACTTATAAATTTCCATCATTCGTCGCCGTCAGAGTAGGGGAAATCCTAGAGTCAACCTCGCCCAGGGAGTGGTTCTACATCAAAACGAACGACAATGTTGCCGATGATGCGACCAGGTGGTCCGAACCAACAATCCGTCAAGACGCAAGGTGGTTCGTAGGGCCCGACTTTCTCCGCGAAGATTTCAACTTGTGGCCAGTTTCGTCACTTAAGTCAGTGACTCCAGAGGAATCTTTAGAAGACCGGGATTTACACCTTATGTTGCACGTAGGCAGCCCGAAGATTTCGTATTCAGTCTACGAAGAATTGTCTGCGAGGTTCCAAGCGAGATGGGGATCTTCGGTAAGAGTCATCGCCTATTTGCTCCGATTGAAAGATGTCCTTCGTAGAAGATCAGCGGATAAGGAAGTCTTCATTACGCCTCGAGAGTTTCACCGCGCAGAGGACTGGGTTTTTCGAAAGATACAACAAGATGCCTTCCCAGAGGATGTCGCTTCCCTACAGGCAACTGGAAAAGTCAAAACCTCGAGTTCAATCCTCAGTTTATCTCCGTTCTTAGACGAAGAAGGGACCATACGTTTAAGCTCAAGGGCTCAGCGGGCCAAGGTGTCATATGCGTCCCGCAATCCAGCTATTTTGCCAAAGACTCATCCACTGGTAGATTTGTTAGCGCAGTTCCATCATGAGCGCAACCTTCACGTGGGGACGGAGTTAATCATCTCGGATGTTCGAGAAAGGGCCTGGATTATACATATCCGGGTGGTGGTCGAGAGGGTCAAATCAAGATGCAACATGTGCAAGCGGCTTAGAGCAAATCCTATGATGCCAAGGATGGGTTTGCTTCCAGAGGCTCGATTGGCGTTCGATTCCAGACCATTTACTCATGTTGGTGTGGACTGTTTTGGGCCATTGCTAGCCAAGATGGGAAGAGGAACAGTAAAAAGGTATGGGATGATTTTCACCTGTCTCACATTCAGAACTGTCCAGATAGAACTCCTGAACGACCAATGGCCTGAATTTCGTGGGTACAAAAAATCTGATGGACAGAGATGTGAAGAAGATGGAAGAGACCTTAAGTGAATATGCGGCGAATTACGAGGGGATTCTTTGGCGTTTCATTCCGGCGTATTCACCCTGGATGGGAGGAGCCTGGGAACGTTTAATCCAATCAATAAAAGGGAGCATATCCTTCATCCTCAAAGGAGTAGTTCCCAGAGAGGATGTGTTACGCAACGCCTTAATAGAAGCCCAAGGTCAAGTTAACAGACGCCCGCTCACACACATTCCGGTTGATCCAGAGGACCCGCGACCGCTCACCCCTAATACAATGCTGTTTGGAGAACAGGACAGAGACGTCACAGCCCCCGGAGTATTTTGCGAGAGCGATGCCTACAGCAGACTATACAGTAGACGCTCACAGCATTTGATGACGCAGTTTGTGAAACGCTGGTACTGCGAGTATCTACCTGAAATCACACGGCGTTCCAAGTGGTACAAGGATACGAAACCTGTAGAAGTCGGCCAAATTGTCATCTTGTTCGAGCCTAACGAGATCCGGTCCGTGTGGCAGTTGGGGCGCATAGTAGCAGTGTATCCAGGAGCTGACGGGATAGTACGGATGGCCGACGTTCGTCTGTCAAGTGGAGCTATCAAGATGAGGAGGGCGGTCGGTAGGCTCGCTGTTTTAGATATTTTGTCTTCACCCGAAGTTCAGACGGGTCCGGGGATGTCATCGAGCCAATAATCTGAAATATTAAACATCAAGAGATCTGGCAGCATCCGCCAGTATATTCAGCAAGTTAAAAAATAACGTTTTCCTTTTCGCGCTCAAGTCCACAGGACTGAGCAATAAATACATCTGCTCTTCTCAAAGCACGTTGCACAATCAGCGAAAAATATTGGTCCCGCTCACGCTTCAATCAGTCTAATTGCTGAGGTACATACGTTGTCCCTTTCGGTGGACAATTTTGTTGAGTGCACGATTTTGGCGGACGTGCTCGAGGTCTTTTCCATTTTTGACATGCTGGTAGCTGGACGGCGTGCGTTGCTGCAGGAATTTTAATAATAAAGCTTTCTGTGGCTCATACCAAAGTAAGGTCTTTGTATTTACGTTAATTATAAGAAAAAAAAACATGTATTAATTTTTACAGAAATAAAATCGACTCTTTACAAGAATCAATCGATATTTGTTCTGGTGAGAGCCACCAGTAGAAAATCTAAAATTTCCCGCAGCGACACAATCCTTTTAATTTATGTATGAACATATTTTTCTTTGGTTTCAATATAGGTACATAACATACATAGGTACATATCTACATAATGTACATACATATGTATGTAACACATTTGATGAGCGTAACACACCTAATTTTTATTCGATTCGGTTATTCGTTTCGATTATTCGAATTTGTTGATCAAATTTGATTATCCGAATCACCCTCGGTCCTTGGTCCACCCCGGACTATAGGGCCACGGCTTGTCCAAGACAGCATCATTGCAAGTAAGAGAAATGTTTATTAAATTATTTTCTTTTAAACTGTTTAGTAATTTACATATGTATGTATGTATGTATTTATAGTATTACAGGTAATCCGAGACAACTTCATCGATGGCAAGTGCGTCACCTGCAAGCACGTCGACATCAATCGTTTCAAATACAGGTGCGTCATCTGCAACCCCGTCGACATCGCGAGCTGCAAAGAAAAGAAAGGCGAATGATTTGGATGAAAATATTATGGAAACCTTCGAATGCATACAAGATACAAATAAACAATTTTCTTGAAATGGAAAATGAAAGAAACTAGTATAGATAGATATTTTGAAAGACTAAAAAAGAATTTAGTTGTGTGTTTTTACCTGATACGTAGTTGCTGATAGCTTTTCTAATATTTTCAGCGGAAGGGTTGCTGTCGGTTACACGTGAAACGTGTTCCGGTTGCTCGTGAATTGAAACTTCCTCTCCTTGAAGTTGCCAATGATTATTTATTTGGTCGTTGTGCACATTTAAAAAATTGTGCAAGACGCAGGAGGCCTTCAATATTAAGGAAGTGTTATCAATGTGGTTGTCAAAACCTTTGCCAATTCTCTTGAATCGCGCTTTTAAGTGCCCAAACGCGTTTTCAACAACTCTTCGGCATTTTGATAAAGCGTAGTTAAATTTTTTTTGTTCGGCTGTTGCCGTTGGGCTATATGGGTATGGTTTCATAACCATTTCAGAAAAGCGGAATGCGGAATCCCCAATTAGAACTACGGGAACGTCAATACCACAAATATTCTTGGAACTCTCCTTCAGAATGGGGTTTTGGTGTTGTACTTTTAAATTGGAACACTCATATATTTGCGAGTCATTGCAACGACCTGGGCTGCCGACGTTGACGTAAAGGAATCTATATCTATATACGAATGAATTTTAACATATTTATTGTATATTATGTTTGTATATTAAAAATTCAAACCGATAGTCCACTGCCGCTAGAAGAACTGTTGAATACCATCCTTTATGATTGTAGTAGTCGGCGCCATCTTCAGCAGGTTTGACCTCAATATGACAACAATCTAAAGAATGAGTCTTATAATCGTTTGTGCGGACAATATTTAACTTATTCTAATTACCAATAGCGGCGAAGCACTGTGGAAATCCTAATTTTTCGAAGCCATGGACATTTTCCTCTATTAATTGCCTAGTAAGTGGATAAGAATTTAAATACTTCGGCTGTAGGACGTTCCACACTTCTTCACAAAATGATTTTACAATTTTGCAAACTGTAGTTTTTCCAACTCCAAACAGATTTGCGATACATCGGTATTCCGCCGATGATCCAAGAGCATATAAGGCGATAGCCACTCTCTTTTGCAATGGAATACATTTTCTGTAATTTGTATTTCGCTTGCCGAAATTTTGGAGCTCGCTGCATAGCAAGTTAAATACTTCTCGGGACATGCGAAAGTTTTCTTTGAAGCAATTGCTGTCACAAACATCCTTCTCCCAGAAAGTGCTTGTACGTGGCTGTAAATAAAATTAGTTCAATAAAGTGTTGAAAATTATAATTAGAAACATTACTTACTTTAGTCCAGATTTTTTTAAACTTCTTGCGATTCTGCTCTTTCTTCCTTCTTCTTAATAATTGCAAGAGTTTAAGCACTTGTATATTTTGGGTTTCAATAAATGCATTTCTTGCTTCTGCGAAATCTTTAATACACGCTGCAATAATCATCTTTTTAGTTTTTACCGAGCTCATTTTTACTTATTCCAACAGATATTTCGTGTCAACAAACAATTATTTTGCCGTTACTTCAAAATTTACAGCTAATGACATTTGAAATCCCTTCAGCTCGGTGGAAACGGGCTACTGAGATTTTAGGTGAAAGTTCATCGAAACCTCGAGGGTTCAAATGTCATTAGCTGTCAATTTTGAAGTGGCTGGCAAAACTAGCGATGGGCGATTTAGAACTAGTTTCACAATCGAATAAATAGACAATGCGAATTGTTGGTCGGGTTTCCAACTTATTGTAGCATCCAAATGAAAAATGAAACATCTGTTTTGTTCCACTTGGAGAATGCTTTAAAAAACTTTATTTTAAAAAAAAAGAAACGTTTTAGAATTCATAAATTATTATAATTTTTAATTTACTCACTTTGGTCTGCCGTTGCTGCCGTTTTCTTCTTCTGTCAGATTTGAAATGAAATGAGCGTGTTTAAGGTGTATTTTAAATAGAAATGAAATTGACAGTACACAGAGCTATTTTATGAGTAATGCGGCAGCATTCGGAGACCAACTGAGTTTACAATAAAAAGTCGAAGTGGTGTGTTGGTAACATTCTCCCCCCCGGTATCACGATCATCGTAAGTGCATACCTTACACTATTGAACAACACTGCCACCATCTTTTTTCACATCTAAGACAGCAATCTTGGTAGCTGGCCGGAGATATTCACCATGTATGGTACGTACGGTTGCGCTCCTTACTTGTCCGTCCTTTGCTTCGTTCGTGCTCGTCACAACTCCTTTCGGCCAACAATGCCGGGGCAGATTAGGGTCGACGATAATTACCACATCCCCAACTTCAATGGGCTTAATTTTCTGGAACCACGATGTTCGCCGAGTTAACGTTGGCAAGACTTCAGCCACCCATCTCTTCCAGAACTTGTCAGCGAGGAGCTGCGAATGACGCCATGACATTCTTGCGTATTTGTCGGTGTCTTCGAATTTGCCTGGAGGCTTACAGCCGGATGATGAGCCCAAAAGATAGTGGTTAGGAGTTAGAGCTTCCTCTTCGGCGGTGTCCAAGGATAGATAGGTCAGTGGTCGATTATTAATTATACTTTCGACCTCCACCAGCACATTACAAAGCGTCTCGTCGGTCAGTTTGGTGTCGCGTGTGATGATTTGGTACAATACGGTTTTTATTGAACGAACCATACGTTCCCAGGCACCCCCCATATGAGGACTAGCAGGAGGGATAAAGGTCCACTTGCTGTCCGGACTTGTAAATTTAGCTTGGATTGCGTTAAAATCGATCATTTGGTGGGCTTCTCGAAGCTCCTTTTCTGCCCCTCTTAGGTTGGTGCCATTGTCGCTGAAGATATGAAGCGGTGTCCCTCTACGACCGATGAAGTTCCGAATTACCATCACACACGAATCCGTTGATAAGCTATGTGCCACCTCTATATGAACAGCACGGCATGTTAGGCATGTGAAGACGACACCGTATCGCTTTTCCTGGCGTCTCCCGACTGTGACCAAAAATGGGCCAAAAAAGTCAAGCCCAACGTACGAAAAAGGTCTTGTATAAGCCGACAAACGCGCTTCTGGTAGAGGTCCCATCTCTGGTGGATTAGGATGTGCTCTTCGGATTTTACATAGCTGGCAGTTACTGCGAACAGTTCTGAGAAGTGATCGTACTTTTGGAATGTGGTACCTCTGAAAGATCTCGTTGATTACTGATTCGTGGTTAACATGCTTAAACTTGCGATGGTACCAATCGACCAGCAGCCTCGTAATATAATGATCTTTCGGTAAAAGGATAGGGTTCTTAGTTGCGTCACCTATCACCTTGGCGTTCTCAAGGCGACCTCGCATTTTAATTATCTTATTTTTGTCAATAAAGGGCGACATACAACGTAGTGGACTTGATTTGGGGAGCAGGCAATCAGGATTCTTTAGCAACAGGCAGGTCTCATGGCTAAAGGTTTGGGTTTGGGCAAGGCGAAGTAAAAACTCTTGACTCCAGAGCAATTCGTCAGCAGTGAAGTTAGTTATGTTACTTATTCTTGGATCGATCTTTGAAGCCTTTTTTACGGTTTTTGTTGTTTTCAGACATGTTATAAAACGCTTAACATACGCTAGACATCTTAGCAGACGTTCCCATCTAGAGAAACGATTGTAACATACAACAGGCATTGGTTCATGGACTTGAACTGCTAATTGCTGCGGCTCCGAAGATTGTCGTAGTTCTATGTCACATTTGCTTTCGAAGTTTATTTGATACTTGGGCCATCGGTCTATTTTTTGTTTCAAAAATGCGGGCCCCGTAAACCATGGCCCGCTTGGATCGAAGTCTGGTTGTTGGCTCCACTTAGTGCCTAAATCTGCTACGTTCTGCTTCGTTGGGACATAGTACCAATTCGCTATTTCCGTCGTTTCTTGAATTTCACCTATGCGTAGCATGACGAACTGCTTGTAACTTCTTGGATCGGAACGTAACCACAACAAAACGGTTTTTGAGTCCGACCAATACATGGTTGTTTCAATCTTGAAATCGTGGGCTTTGATGACTGTATTTCCGAGGCGGGCGCCCATGACTGCGGCGAGAAGTTCCATGCGAGGTATAGAGATAGGACGTAATGGGGCCACCTTCGTTTTCGAGCACACCAGGGACACCTCTATTCCTTTCGCGCTTAGGATTCTCAAGTACGCTACTGCGGCATATGCAGTCTCGCTGGCGTCCACGAATACATGTAATTCCATCTTACTCTCGTTGCTAACGGATAGGCCAAAGTAGCATCTTGGCACCTGAACATCTTGCACTCTCTTGAGAAATGACAGCCATCTTTTCCATGCAGTTGCCAAGTCATCCGGTATGGTTTCGTCCCAACCTATTGCACTGCGCCAGACATCTTGGAGCAATATTTTCATATAAATTGTAAAAAATGATAGAAATCCTAATGGATCAAAAATGGACATGAGCAGTCTAAGAAGCTCCCTCTTGGTCGGTAATTTTTCTCCGCGCAGAATTTCCTGACTGGCCTTTGTAAATTTTAAATTGAATGTGAATGTGTCACTAGCTGTTTGCCACCACAGTCCTAATACCTTGTCTGCTTCTACGATTTGTTCTACTACTTTTCCTGCCCGGCAAAACTTATCCGCAGTACCTATTTCTCCTAGAGCATTGGTGACCTCGATAGAATTTGATAACCAGTTTCGAATATGAAAATTCGCGCGCTTGTGGACTTCTCTGACACCCTTTGCAAGCTCAATAGCCTCTTGAACGGAATTTATACTGTCTAGCATATCGTCTACATAATGCCTCTCGACAATAGATTTGACTGCTCTTGGATAGTCCTTTATACACTCATTGGCGTTTTCGTTTTTAACAAACTGTGCAAGCGACGGTGAGCAAGTTGCACCAAAACTCATAACTCTAAGCACGAAGATATCCGGAGGCCGACTGGAATCCCCGTCTCGCCACATAAAACGCTGTGATTGCTGGTCCTCTTCATCGATGGCTACCCTGTGAAACATTTCACAAATATCGCCGCATATTCCTATTTTTCCTATTCGAAAATTGAATAGGACTCCAGTTAACGATGTCAGCAGATCTGGGCCCTTCTCAAGGCATCCATTTAGGGATATGCCATTGCATTCCGCGGCGGCATCCCATACCACTCTTATCTTATGTGGTTTGTTTGGATTCCTGACTGTAAATATCGGCAGGTACCATTTTCGCGGGAAATCTGTATTTATCTCAGCAGCACTTAACTTGCGAATATAGCCCTTAATTTCCATGCTTTTAATATGGTCGTTGACCAGTATCTTTAAATTTGGGTCCTTATTTAACTTCTTTTCGAAACAGCTTAGTCTTCGGATAGCCATTGTATAGTTGTCGGGCATAGTTATATTGCTTGAGTTCCACAGCAATCTTGCAACAAAACAATCACCATCTCGCCTTACGTGCTCTCGTAGTTTTTTATTTTCACTTGCATCCAACTTATCCTTTGGCTGTGCACCCGACAGTTCGTTTTCAATTCTCATATTCTCTGTCATTAGGTGCTGCAGAGCCACATCGTCATCGCATTCACATACATGTAATTGCCTATGGACCTCACTCGTATTTCCTTTTGTTCCTGTGGCGTCTCGATCCAGTTCACCGTATATTGTCCAGCCTAGGCGCGTTTTAGTAGCCGCAGGTTCATCTACCTTTCCTTCTCGGAATTTTAATGGCATGGCTACGCTTTTGTTGTTTATACCAATGATCACTTTCGGGACAACATTTCGATATGACTCCACTGGAAGACCTTTGAGATGTTTATATCTTTCAGTAAGTTCCGATACCATTAGTGTCTGCGAAGGTAGATCAAGTGCACTTACTGACCGCACGTTTCGTAATGAATATATTTTTCCGATGTTACCTTTAGGCGATATTTTTAAATCAAGACTATCCGAACTCTTCTCTACACGTACTGACCCATCAGTCCATTTTAGACACAGATCTGACTTTGAGCCCTGAATTTCTAATTGCGCAAGGATATCTTTCTCGATAAGAGTGGGACCAGACCCGTCGTCGAGAAACGCATATACATCGATGGATGATTTCTTTCCATGAACAGTAATTGGTACAATTCGGTATAATACTTTGGAGGTCTCTACATGGTGTACTGCGACTACATCTGGCTTGTCTTTATCATTGTTGATATGGGATTTGTGGAGTAGAGGATGGTGCTTAGCGGTGCAGTGATTGATTCCACATTCTTTGCGATCTGGACAATAGTTGGCCTCGTGACGCTTTAAACATGTGCGGCATAGTTTGTTCTTGTGCACCACGTTCCACTTTTCGCCATATTCTAACCCTTTAAACTTTTCGCATTTTACTATTAAATGTGCTTCATAGCATGCAAAGCACCTTAGTGCCTCTGTGCTCTTGTGATCCATTCTTTTTCTCGTGGACTTTCCCTCCTCTTCGTGAAAACCGACACGATGTGTTTTACGTTTCTCAAAGTCTGGTTGACTAGATTTGGTAATCGGGATAGAGATCACACTACTTGCAGCTTCCGCTAGTTCAAATAGCCAATTACTGAAAGTTGTTAAATTCTTAACATGAACTGTTTGGGCAAAAATCGCCCAACTGAGCCGCATCTGTGCTGGAAGTTTCTCGAGAAGCTCTTGAATAAGCAAAGGATTATTTAAATGTGCTTCAAGTTCAGCTGCCTCCATAGTAGCTGTAATATTTTTTACTTCCAAAGAAAAGTTCACCAGAGTTTCTAACTTGTTTGCATTTACACCTGGTGACGCACGTAGCTTTGCCAGTAAATTATATATAATGTGTTCTGGCCTTCCAAATACCATACGCAAAGTAGAAATTATCTCAGGTACTAGTGCCGGTATCATAAGTCTACTACCTACATATTCAAGAGCCTTTCCTTTCAGTGCATGTTGTAGCCGAAGTAGATTCTCATCATTACTGAATCCACACAGTCTTGTTGAATTTTCAAAACTACTTACGAAAAGTGGCCATTCCTCTGGTTTGCCACTAAAAACTGGAAGCTCTCTTGGAACGACCTGACGCGCACAAGCCTGATCTGCATTTAATGTTCGAGCAGTTGACCCTGATTGCACTCCGCTCATATTTAATGACGTTGGTAATTTATTTGTCTGAATGCCCTGTACGTTTTCGTGACAACCGTAACTAACCCTAGCACCTTTTTCACCCTTGCCTACCTTACCCAGCGTGGAACCATTGCCATCCGCCCAATGTATGCCTCGCTGAAGCTGCTGCTCCCCCAAATCAATCTCAATATCTTCGTCGGATTCATCGGAATCCTTATACATTTGCATAGCCGAATACTTTTGCTCTAAGTATTGCATGTTTATTTTTCTTTCTTCCTCCAGACGCATTAGTTCTAATTTCATACTACGTCGTTGTTTGGAGGCGCCGCACATATTTGTATTTGATGAATTAGACAAATTTTCTGTACGTACCTTTTGTCCTTCTTGCGAGGTCACCCCATTTGGTGACTGAAAGTTACCGCCGTCTGTCGCTGTAGATCGCTGTTTGTTCTGTTTTGCTGTCGATGTTGAAGCGGAACACATGTCGCAAATAAAGTCCTGCTTTGAAATCTCGTCGTCGACATGGACGCACTCGAAGTGAAACCACCCATCACATCTGTCGCACTGAACCATTCGCATAGTATCTTCCTTTTTACATATTCGGCAACTTCCCTTGGTTGGATCTTCAACCCCAGTACCACTTGTTGCTTGACTCATTATTGCTCGTTGCATCCGCGTTGAAAATGAGTAATGCGCAGTTGTGGAAGTTTCCAGGGACTCTTATGAAATCAGCAACGCTTGCCAACAAATTTTTTAAAGAAATGTTGGTCGGGTTTCCAACTTATTGTAGCATCCAAATGAAAAATGAAACATCTGTTTTGTTCCACTTGGAGAATGCTTTAAAAAACTTTATTTTAAAAAAAAAGAAACGTTTTAGAATTCATAAATTATTATAATTTTTAATTTACTCACTTTGGTCTGCCGTTGCTGCCGTTTTCTTCTTCTGTCAGATTTGAAATGAAATGAGCGTGTTTAAGGTGTATTTTAAATAGAAATGAAATTGACAGTACACAGAGCTATTTTATGAGTAATGCGGCAGCATTCGGAGACCAACTGAGTTTACAATAAAAAGTCGAAGTGGTGTGTTGGTAACACGAATAACTATCAAATCGTGTTCTAGAAAATTAATTTTTTTTAGGTACAAATTATAATCGAGAGTATGGTGAGTATACTAATGGTGGATTGTAGAAATATATGTTTCGATTCATTCATCATGGTAGCAGTGACGCTGATTACACGACTCTTTTCTTCGTTCGTTTCGTCTTTTGTTTTTTTGACAGGTACGTACGATAGTGATTACACGGTTCCTAATAATTGGTGGATACGTGTACACGTGATTCTGATGTTTATTGAAATTCACATTATATTTTGGAAGGGAATAGTAAAATTTCAGTTGGAATCGCACTAAATTTACTTATTATGGAGCAGGGACGTGCCGTGATGTCCTGAGCAGGGTGTTCTACATTTTTTGTTTTTTCTCCAGGACCACGACGAGGACTTTAAGTAAAGAAGGCCATCAAAATAATTTATTAAGAACGGGGCAACCACACAACCAAAATTTTCCTTCATAGTTAGAAATCTAAAAATGTCTACTAAATGATTCACTTTCTTCCGAATTTAATTGAGAAAATGGTTTCTTCAATAAATTTTCAATAGCGCATCGACAGGTCATATTTTCCTCTTACACGATTTGGCTTAAAAGGACGACATGCATATGTAACTACTGCCAAAATGCGAATGATCAATGATTATTAGCCGTGTTTTATTTGTAGCCTGTAAGAATAAACATGTTTCCGCAACATGTTTTCAATGTAAAGATTTGAAAAAAAATACGCCTATTGTTGTGTTGCTTTTTGCTTTCGCTTCTGTCGATATGGAGTTCTACAAATATAAAGCACATCGAAATCGAACAATAAATATACTAGGCGCGTTTTTTTTTTCAAATCTATATAGATTTCGAAAAAGCTTTCCATACAAAAATAAGACTGGATAATTATCCAGGCTAAGGTTTTGTTGTATTTTACATTAAAAACATGTTGCGGAAACATGTTAAGCCTATATAGATTTGAAAAAAAACACGCCTATTGTTAGCGCATGTACATATATAAGCAAATAAATTGCTCATAAAGATGGATTTCGTAGGGGTGTGCGAAGAACACCTGCGCACCTTAGAGTAAATGTCACTGTTATGGAGGATAATAATTGCGTGTTTACTAGCAAATGTAAATGTCCCTAAATTTAGCTCCAAAATCAACTTTAAAATTTATCATTAAAATTCTCTGCTTTGTTTTGGTTGTCCAACGAGAAATGTCAAAGATCAACCGGAAAAAGTCTCAGAATTTCCATTCCTGCTTTCGTTACTTCATTCCCCTCTCGTTTCTATGTGGAACAAGTGGTTCATATGACAGATATGTGCATGAATATGAACATATATAAACAAACAATTCTTGCGGCATTTTGGCCACTTGCATATGTATTCGAAGGCAGCGACGATAACGACCAAGGCGGTCAATTAGCACGGAAGCGGCGCAGCGTTTGGAAAAAAAAATTAATTTATTAAAAAAAACATATCGGCTCACGTAGCTTGAGACCTATTCTTAACATCAATTCTGTGTCGTTAAATGGCTCATAGAAACGGGGTGTAACACAATAGAAGCATTCAGCTGTAGGTAACATTTTTTTGAAAGCATCGCCCAGAATTTATCACAGACACAAACCCCAAAATCTTTGTGTGTTGCCATTTGTCAAGTTGAAATTCAAATATCAGTGTCAGATTTTTGAAGTTTGTTGTGCATTGTTTTGTTTTGTTTTCTTAAATATAATTTAAGAATTAAGATGAACAAACATAGTTTAGAACTTTTATTAAATGTTTTGTCTTCGTCCTCATCTTCATCTGATTCTGATGATGAATATTTCTTAGAACTGCTATCCAGAAAATCAAAACAGAATCAAGAAACAAAGTCGAAAACTAAACGTTTTATTTCAGATGTTGTAGAATTATATTCTGAATCCGAGGTAATTTTATATTATTTTCAAATAATGTATTGCTCTGTAATTTTTGGGTAGTAACGTATTTCTTTTTCTTAGTTCCGGGAAAACTTTCGGGTATCTCGAGATATCGCAGATATGTTGATTAACAAATTTCGAGCATCAAAGCATTTCAAAATTAAATTTTCCGGTGGCAAAAAGGAGATTGATGCCGAAACACAGATGTTGACTTTCTTATGGTAATATGTAATACAAATATAGCATTCCCCAAATGCCAACGTACACAAGTACACATGCCCACGCCGCGTATGTGGGCTTAGAACATTTTAAGATTAGTTCCAATCAAAGACAACCTATTTTAAAATGGTTTCATTTTGTACACTTGCCGACGAAATTTCGGAAAAATTTAATCGTGTGTATGGGGTTCAGTGTACACTAGGCTACGTTAAACATCGATAGTTTAGTATTTCGATACTATCGATATTTTTCTTTAAAGAAACAAAATTAATGAAACAATCACCCCAATTCTTAATGTCGTATTTGTGAGTCGAATACGACTATACTCGTATTTTGTAATAGCAAATACATTACAAAATACTGTTATGCTCGTATGCGACTCACAAATACGACATTCTCAATGTCGTTGGGATGAATGAACTACTTCAAAATCATTATTTAAAAATAAGAACATTACATATTGGTTTCTTCAAATAACTTCACATTTTGATTTAGGAAAAGTAACTAGGCGTTAAGGCGTCTTGCCTTTAAAAACTGTTTCTTAGATCGCTATGTATCATGCCGGCTTTAGAAAAAAAAAGTTGTGGGTATGCACAAATATAACTGTGCAAAATTTTTTCAGTAACTGTGAGCTGGATTTTATCCAATAACCGATGGGACACTTATCACTATCAATTGGCAATTTTTCCAAAAAATTGTCGTGTGTCAATTATTGCGTTTCTGCAATTGTAAGCAGCTCTTCCTTTTGAATCTTCACCCGACAAGAAGAACACAGTACCTACACAACACAGAACGTATAGAGAAGTAAAAAAAATCAATCGGATTGCACGTGCACAAAACAGACAAAGAATATTTTCCGGGAATTCCCCGCTTATGAGCATGGAAAAAAATGTGATGCAAAAGAAAATGTGCTCAACAGTTCACAGTTTCGGAAAGTTTTTTATTTCAAAAACTATCGATATTAAAAAAAAACATCGATGTTTTCGATAGCATGTAAACATCGATACTATCGATAGTACTATCGATGTTTAACGTACCCTAGTGTACACTGCATTATGTCGGTTGTGTATAAAGATGTATGCTAAATATTGATCTTAACCAGGTTTGCCGGAAATAAAACAACGTATCGTGAAGTGTCGATTTTATTCAACATTGCTATATCTACAATGCATCGGCAGTTGATTTTTGTTTTGGAATTCTTTTCTGACATCTCTTTACAAATCATTCGTTTTCCAGAGACTGAAACTGAACACAAATTAATTGCAAATAAATTTGCTCAGGTAAATTTAAGTAGCACATATGTATTCTTGTCGTTTTAATATCATGCTGCTCTGGTTTAGAAATGTGCTATTCGAAACATAATTGGATGCATTGATGGTTGTCCTATAAACATCCGGAAACCAGCTAAAACTGAATCGAAATATATAAATGGGCAAGTTCTTTCCATCACTCTGCAGGGAATTTGCGATGCAGATAACCGTTTTACTGATGTTTTTATGGGATCACCGGGTAAAAAAAACAAAGCTGAGGTACTACAACTTTCCGACATTCTTCATAAGTTACCGGAAGTTTGTGGTAGTAAATATCATATCTTGGGCGATGCTGCGTATCCATCAACACAATATTTCTTAACTCCCTTCATTGATAACGGAGGATTAACATCTAATCAAAAGCGCTTTAACAACAACCACAACAAATGTATAGATGAGATTGCAAATACATTTGACCTTTTGAAAAGAAGGTTTCGGCAACTTGAAAAGCTTGAGTTTTCTAAACTTGAAACCATGTGCAAATTTATACTAGCCTGCTGTGTAATTCACAATATGTGTATAGATAACGACGATACTTGGGTCAAATCTGAAAAAAAATTGTCCTAAACATTAATATATCTACAAAAAAAAAAATACGAAAGTGAACCTAATATAACAAATTTTTATATCAGAAAATTTAAGCTTATATGTGAACATTACATTAGTACATTAGTAGAACAAGACCTCAACCAACTTGGAGTGCGCAACTGGAGGAAGTTAGCTAAGGACCGGGTTAACTGGAAGGGGATGTTGTTTGAGGTCTGTATCGTCACCTAAGTAAGTAAGTATGTAGTACATTAGTATTTTTTTACTTATTTTCTTTTATTTTTTGTTTCCTTAGTAGTATCAGCGAACAACGCAAAGTCCCTACCCATATAATAATAAATCAGCCTTATTGTGAGTTTCAGCCGAAATATTTTTGTTCCGCCGAATTTTTAAAATGTATTGTGAGTTTCACCCGAATAAAATTTCACTTCGAATTAGAATTGACATTTTGAACAATTATGAATACAAAGTTGTGATTTGAAAAATAAATTCATAAAATTGGAGGGAGATTTCTTATACGTGTTATTTGGTAAATATGCATAGAATAATAGTGTTGCCTATCTTATCTGAAGAACAAGAATTGATTGAGCAGCTAGCACATTGAAGACATTTAAGAGATTACTCTAATCGTTGAGTTGCGCGAGTCCTTGTATGAATGAAAATCTTTGTAATGTTTGTTAAAATAAATTAATGTATATTTGGTTCAGATTGCATTTAAGTATATCCTTATCCCTGCCGAAACAAACATTTGCTATGTACCTCGAATTATTGTGAAACTCTTTTTTTTTTGGAGAGGGTGTAAATAATCTTAATCCTTTTTTTCGTTCAAACTCACGCTTAACGGGTGGCCCTGCATTGTTTACCTCCAAACAAAGCCATAATTCAGCCGCTTTCTCCCGATTTGCTTTGATTTGAATTTTTTTTTTTTTATAATCGCGCTAAAGGGAAATGAATATCTTTATAATGCTTACACACAGCGCGAACACATAAAGAACAAGAACGAGAGACAGACAGATCGGCGATAGGAAACTCAGATGTTAGGTTTCAATGAACTCTATGGATGGTGTATAGGATAACTGGAGAGTTGTGTATTATTAAAAGTTTTGCCCTTATGATTCACAGAAGTTCTTTCAGATTGTTTTCTACTTCAGCCATGCCATCTGTTATGCCTTCGCAGCAGGTTTTGACATTAACTTATATTAAACTGATCAACTTATTTTTATTTGTTGTTTGTGAGAAATAAATGTTTCGGTGACTTCTGTATTCGAACCGTGAACCTTCAGCGTAACAAGCGACGACGACTACCACTACGCCACAGCTAATGTGAAGCAGAGTATCGCTATCTTTTATTTACTGTTTTGCTCATGAACTATAACGAGAAACATTGAATTTCTACTATTCTTGTCTAAAAGTAAACAAACAAATTACATTTTGCACCTTGCTGACCCAATACAACGGTTGAGTTCATAATTGTAAAAAATTTGCTGTAAATTTACCGCAGCAAAATCTGTATAGATTTATGAACGCAACTTCTGCAGCTGCCATGTCGCATGTATGGAATAAGCTGCAAATTTGTACAACAAAAGCGGTAATTTGACATCTATAAACGCAAGTCATGCCGGAACGTTTGCAGTTGTAATGCAGTTTTTCTACATTTGTGAACGCAATATCTTGTTCTACTCAGGTGTTTTCAAGAAAATACACGGAAATGTATTTGGCCTCAAATGGCGTACCGTAAAATGAACTTACATTAGCGATTTTTTTTTTTCAAATCTAAAGGCGTGTTTTTTTCAAACCTATGTATATAGGCTAAACATGTTTCCGCAACATGTTTTCAATGTAAAATACAACAAAACCTTAGCCTGGATAATTATCCAGTCTTATTTTTGTATGGAAAGCTTTTTCGAAATCTATATAGATTTGAAAAAAAAAACGCGCCTAATGTCATTAGTTCTACGGTACTCGAAATTTTAAACAATTCCCGAACGGCAACACTGTTATCAGCTGTCTAGTTCTAGTGTAGGTTTGTTGTCTTTGTCCATCTCATATTCGCCCAAAATACAGTTCCATTTCGCTTGTAAACATTTTGTTTTGCGACATTTGCGCGCGACCTTGCTGATTGGAGACTTTCCTTTTATTTCACGTCCGACTGTGAGAAAGATTGGTCTTCTTCTGGTTCGTTCGTTGTCAATTCGTTCGAAGTGAACTGTCATTTAATTTGGTGAATTGTTTTTTTTCTGCATTTTGCAATATTTAAATTTAACAATTTCATTCAAATATGGTGATAATTAATTTAAATTGTTGATTCGGTGGTTAAAGCCGTAATATCGCGTGTGTATTTTTATGTAACAAGGTGCTAGGTGCTCCTCGACGCCTGAGTTTGGTTTTCGTTGTACTTGGGGGATACCGTATTGTACATTTTTTGTTTTTCGAATTGCTGTTATTTATACAATGGCATGGTTTATAGCTGTTTTGTGGGTGGCGCTGGCGACACTGATGTTGCCTCTTTATTCTGAGTGCATACAAAACCAGTCCACTTTGCAATTGAAAGGGAAACTAGTATTCGCCCACGTAGTGAGTTTTTTTTTGTTGCTTATTTCTATGAACGTTTCACCCAGCAGCTGCTTGTTCTAATTTGTAATCAATTTTCCTTTCAATTGGGTAAACCACACGCTTAGTTGTTTCGACATGGAGACAGGACAATAGTTGAACCGTATCCTTCCGACCCATGGAGCGATGTAAATGAATGGCCAACCGGTTGGGGGCAGCTAACCAATGTAAGTAAACTTTTATGATGGATTGGAATTTAATTTAGTGGCCAGCCACAACTAGACAAGTAGCCGATTTTATTACATTACGAAGTGTTGTGATGTTGTAAATAAGGAATTGAAGAATTGTTATCGCAGATACCGGGCGTGGCCGCATTGGGAATCTTAAAGTAGGAGAATCGTATTCCGGTCCTTTTTTCGGATACCTAATTACTTTACTGTTTTATTGCCTACTAATACAATATGCTGTCGGCAACAGATAACTAGTTCATTTGCCTTAAATCTAAAGATCAAATTATTGTTTTTGTTTGTTCATTAGACACATTAATTATAATATTTATGTATTTGTTTTATTCGAAAATGCATATGCATATAACTAAAAACAAGTTAATGGAAATAAAAGGTAGCTTTTTGAATAAATTAAATTGCCCAAATTAATTGGAATCAAAAAAAAACCTATGCTTTCTTGTCCGAAAACTTAACAATTTGCTTTAATTTATAGATAGGTATCAGAGAATGACAGTTGTCAGGGCAAACCAGGTATTTGTGTTCGATGTATCGAGGTTTGCATTTATTTTTTGATAACCACGAATAGTCAGTGGGGGCCATCGGGCACTAGAATAGAACTCTATATTTTTTGCGATTTTGTATAAGTAGGAATACGAAGTAGAATTGCAAAAATTGTATTAAAATTTAAAACCTCTAGTGACAAAAGTCTACGTATGTACCTACACAGCAGCAGCAATTTCACTCTAATTCTTACATACGTACATATGTATACTTTAAGCTGCACAATATTTATTTTCAAAGTTCTCCAAGCAAAGGGTTGATAGTCGCTCGTCTTCCAAAAATCCAAAATAACCGTGACAAAAATGTACCTATGTACACGATTCAAAGCTGATCCTTTCTTGGGTGAGATTCGTTTGATGTTTGCCCTGGGCCGCACTGATGCGGTCGATGTCCGCTAGTGTTACAAAACGCATTGAAAATACTTCCCTGCGTTCGATTTCGAAACTGGTTCTGCATTGGATTCACCCTGGATACTTCTGCAGTGCAAGAAAAATTGGGTGTCAAAACATTAAAGCAGCTGATTTTCCATTTGGTTTTTTTTCGTTGTTCATTGTGCTTCTGTTGTTGGTGTTCGGGTAGATTGGTTAATAAAAAAGACAAAGACCTCCGCTGCACGGAAGTGCATAAAGAACATTAATATGTCATTGTAGTTATTTTTTTTTAATCATTTATTAAAATAATCGTAAAAGATTTTGAGACAAATTGAGATCAGGGCTACTATTGTCTCGTACTTTTCAGTTGGTTTTGGCCATAGTCGGCTGTTTCCCTACTTTCCTTGCCAACTCATCGGCAAACTCGTTGCTTTCTACAATAAACTGACCAGGCACCCAACATAGTCTTACCTGGTTCTGCATAATGCCCTTAGCATTATTCGGCATTTCCTGAGTATTCGTTGCATTATCAGGACCACTGGAATCCTAAGTATGGCTTGAACTTCTGCCTGAAAGAGGCTGATGGCATCCGGGAGTCTTAAGGATACTTTTAGCCCTGTGTTCATGCAAAATATACCAGTCCACGTTTCTTTAACGGTTTTAGATCCATCCGCGAAGACTGCAGTGTCTGTATGCCGAGTTACTATTATTCGTCCACTCTTCCCGTACAGGGTTTTGTTGGCTTTGCCATAGCCAGGTAAAAATAAAAAAGAAACAAAAAACAACAACAAAACCAAAGGAAACAACTTTCTTTTCTGTCATCACGATTGAAAATAGAAAAGACATAAAAATTAGAACATTTGCAAACTTACTTTTATATTTGTTATCAGAACAGTAAGTCCTATCTCCACGATTAAAAAATATTAAGTAAGCAAAAACAACAACTAAACCAAAGGAATACATAGAAAAGACACAAAAAAAACCATAGGAAACAACTTTCTTTTATTTCATCACGATTCAGAAAAATAACAAAGAAAAAGGTGCCACCGCCAGGAGACGAACCGGGAACAGGGTTCGGACCCCAGAAATGAAATTTCGGAGTAGGTGAAGAAAAAAAGCGGAGCAAAACCAAAATTTGCGGAGTAGATTTGAAAATACAAAAAAAATTAAAAAAATATACCTATTTAAAAAAAAAAAATCAACAGTGGTTCATAAATATTCGCATTATTTATTATAAGTGATCATTCGGCCTTCATCAGTTCATTCATCATTTCTATTCGGAGATTATATTCCTTAGAAATAACTGTCATTATTCATACCATTGCAATTTTTAATTTAAATTTATTGCATGTTATCTTTCGTTAATAAATTCTATTCCTTCGAATGTCAAAATACGAAAAAAAACATTCGAAGGAATAGAGACAATCGAACGAATCTCAAAATAGGGCTGCAATTTCCGACAGTCTTTACTTTTAAACGATCTCTAAATTTGTTTTTTTTTTTTTTTTCGAAATCGAAATCCTCTTGGTTTATGTTTCTTATATCATAAATACGAAATGATCTCCACTCATCATTCAACTCCGCCACTGAACGTTTTCATTTGGTTAAACAAGTTTTCCGTGTGAAAAAATTGGAGTAGATTGTGAGCAAAGCCGAGTGTAGGAGTGGATATTACTTTTCTTAAAAAAGCGGAGTAGATCTACTCCAATTGGAGTAGGGCCCGAACCCTGACCGGGAACCTGTGAGATGAGAAGCCGACATACCATACACTGAGCTACCGCCCATCTTAAAACATGAGTATCCAATTTGGTATATATTTCTCTGGTAACACTTTTTTAGCGCACATTTTTCAATACAAACATCAAGTACAAATAGTTAAGTTAGTTAAGCTAGTTTTAATCACTTTTGTCTAGCATTAAGATTTAATTGAATTGATTAATGAAAATGAATTAAAATTGACAAAAAATGACATCAAGCGGTTAGACATATTAATGTCAAAAACCGGCCAAGTGCGAGTCAGACTCGCGCTCAAAGGATACCGTAGTTTTAAAACTAGTTATATTTTGTATAACTGTTTCGTTTCGTTAACACAAGTAACTAAAGCGACTCACCTATATATTCACTTTACAAACTTATAATAAGTAATGATAGTTCAATGATAGTTTCATTGAAATTCGTCTAGTCTAGTAGTTAACGAGTTAATCGGTTGAGAAATTAAATTTCTCTACATAAAATTGAATTTTTCGACGTGAATTTCTCAAAAACTATACAACGTACGAGACTCGCTATATTTTTCTTACAAAAAATGGCTATTCACCTACAAACTTTAATTTTTTCATATTTTTGACTTTAGAAATTTAAAAAAATCGATTTTATTTTCTTTCGTATTTCGAAAATATAATGTATTGGGAATATATTAACCCGACGAAAAATTAAAATATCAAATATTTACAGAGTTATCGCACATATACATACATAGTATGCTGCATATGGTGAGGTGAAACATTAAACGCGATTATCTCGAATCCGTATTTTCAAAAACTGCTCGATTTGGCTGAAATTTTGTGAGGCTATTCTCTATATCACTACCGGAAGGATAAACCTAAAGTTTTAAAGATTTAATTTAAATAAACTACTTTTTGAGGATGAAAAATGTCGAATAAACAGTATAAAATTGTAACATTTTATTAAAGAGCGTACCTTATTTTTAATTTTATACTTTTTTATGATTTTATAGGTTTATCCTTCCTAGAAAGTAATTTTTTTTTTTTTGTAAAAAGATAAATAGAGGAAGAGTGACAAATGTAGCTCTTTTGGACCTCCCGTCAAAGACACCTGAAGAGAAATTGAACTGAGCCGCCATTTTGTGAACAAAAGAAAAAAAAAATGGCGCAAATTTATAGTCAGATAGAGCCGACGATAAAATAATTTATTCACCCACATAACCTAAAAAATGATTTTTTGCTATTCATAGTCACTTATAGCCGACTCGAAATTTAAAATGACCCATACGTAATTTTAAATAATTAGAGCCGGCTATAAATTTCTCATATAATATTTTGACGTTTGGGTTTGTTCGTTCCAATCACTTTACAAAAACATACCAAAGTCGATACTAACTAATACACGGGCAAAAATGTGTTTATGAATAACGAAAAGTTATAGCCGGCTTTTTTATTTATAGCCGGCTGTAACTATAGTCGGCTATAGGCACTATTCATGGGCTGACTATGAATTTGCGCCATTGTTTTTATATTTTCATAGTTCGAATAAAATGATGTTACAACTTCAAAATGATTCAATTATTTTATCACCTTTAAAAACACAGTTAAAAAATGAGTAAAGTAGTTTCTGAGAAAAATGTATGGTGCTTTTTGATCATATTTTCACACTTCTTTTTTGGCAATAACTCCCAAAGTTTCTAACGGAAAAACTAAGAAAAATATTTTTGGAATCTTTGTTTCGAATGATGTCTTTTTCAGACATTTTTTTTTTTTAGATTACATTTTACCCATCCTGTATAGTTGTTTCACATAGTGCATAAGTGTATAAGTGTGCCAAATTTCAAGTTTCTAGGAAGAACGGTTCTTGATGTTTTCATCGTGACAGACATTTTTGAGTTAGAGCGGACTTATAATGGTTCCGCATTACTATATGGGTACGGAACCCTAACAAAGAACTAAACAAAAATATACCATAATTAACAAAATTTATTGTTTGCGTTCGATCATAGACACATTATTATGGGTTATATGGATTATTGCACTCCTGAATGTGCACCTGGTGTTTTGCATAAAAGCTTGGGTTTTTTTAAACAAATTAAAAAACATGAACTGCATATACATATACATAATGTATCAATTATATTATATAGGTAGGTAGGTACCTGGTTTTGGAAAATTTCTTGTGAATGACTTTTTTTTTAATGTCCACCCCTATCATTAAATCCGACGGATCTGAGATTTCCTTCACTCATTCGGTTCACATTCACCTATCGTGATCATTAAATCCGCCGGATACACTGCTTTATCTACATCCCTTTTATGTTTTCGAAATCAGCTTTTTTCTGGTTTGACACTTGAAAATGCGATTGTGGTGTGAAAACAAAAATCTAAGGAATACAAAATTATAAATAAATACTTTTTTGGTTTTACTTAAAGCTTTTGTTTTGCAATATTTGGCATACCAATGTCGTGTTTCATTTATTTTATTTATAAGGTTCAACCTTTTTTTAGTATTTACATTTATTTCCATTAAAATTTCCTTGTTTTGGTCGCATGTTTTGTGTAATGATCTTTATATTCTACGTGTGCCAGATGTTAGTTCATCATTTGTTTGTTTCTGCACTCTCAACGTTCAAAGTTTTTGGCAGTGACCAGGTCAACACTGTGCCATTACCATTCTTTTGAACTTCTGCCGCCTCTTCTAGATCCTCTACCTTCAAACTACTCTTGGGGCTGATCTTGAAAGCGGAGTTATAGGACAACTTGATTCCCTTTACATAACTTTGGCGACTTTTGACGATAGGCGTCGAGACCAGACTTGAACATTTATACACGCTTATACTTCCCGATTTGTGACAACACCAGAGAAAATTGGAATTCTGTCCCGTTTGCATTGCATTGCATTGCATTCTGTCCCGTTTGGTTTTGGCCGAAAATAAGATCGATCCAATGGTGGATGTTATGCCGCACTATTTCTGATTCCATTTGTTTGTTTCTGCACTTTCAACGTTCAAAGTTCTTGGCAGTAAAAAAAAAAATTCTAGCCAACCGCACAGCAAAAGCACCAGATCGGCAACGATTTTCTCGCGGATCTGAAACGTTAAACTTTGTATGGAGAGATCCGATCCGTTCGTTTTCAATGATCAAGTGAAAAGTTGTTCACATTACCGACAATTGGACGATTCCCTTCGAACGGATTCAATGATACCGATTTTCGAATTTTCGTGAATCGTTTTCAATTGGGCTTTTCATATTTTGCTCTCAGATTTCAGATTTTTCGTGCTAAATGGAAAACAAACGAGATCGATCTGTTTTTCTGCAATAGTATTAGTGTGTCATTTCACATCTTGTTCGTAAAAGGAAATAAATAAAAAAAAAAGAAAAATAATGAATAAAATTTTGAACACAACTTTCTTTACCTATATTTTTAATTTTGTACGGAGTTTCTGATAATATTTTTGTTGATGGATGATATTTTGATGTATTGCGTTGACATTTCGTATGAAATGTGCTGGTGTTAGTTGTTAGTGCAAGTAGGCTTTTTAAATTGGTCCGAAACTAAGCGCTGATAGTAAGTTTAACTTTATTTCTTTTCATGGAAATATTCATGTTAGATAAAAGAATGCGTACGTCTTCAGCCACAACATTGTCGCCCTATGGTGAAGCATGAAAAAGGCTCGATCATGGTGCGGGGTTGTTTTTTTTCTGGCTAACGTTGTGGTCCGCTATATGAAATAAGTGGTATTATAGATCGTTTCTAGTATACGGATATACTGGAATCCGTAAAGCTACCATAAGCTGAAAATAAGATGCCTCTGCGTTGGGTCTTTCAACAAGATAATGACCAAAAGCATCTTTCAAAGTTGCTAAAAGAGTGGTTTGCTTGTGATTGTATTAGAATGACCCTTTCAATCGCCCGATCTGAACCCTATCGCAAAGATGTGGCCATTTTTAGTAGGGTAGGTTCAATGAAACGGGTATATCTTTTTTCGTCATTGAAGAATGAATAGTGGAGCATTACAAAAGCTGTAATTGAAAATTTAGTGTTACACATGACTAAAAGATGCACAGAGGTAAAAAAAAAACAACGGCTACTGGCAAAATATTAAGTATAGTAGAATTTCGGAGAGATGAACTATTCTCAGAAAGATGAACGGATTTTTTTCACCATTGCAATATTCTAAAAGCTGAACAGGTTGATTTTTGGATACTTTGAGTTGAGTTCATTTTTTTGATAAAACATTAAAAATTATTTATTTATTTATTTATTTAATATTTAACTAATTAACATCATTCATAATAGACTTATCAACGTCTTTAAGCTATAAATGAGAATCTATGCAATTCAATTCAAAATACAAAATAAACAATCGAATTATAATTTAACTTAAGTAGAGTAAAAAAAAAAACAGTTGAGAAAATTAATATGCGTACTATATCTGTAATGTATCTATGTATAACTGGGGTGTATCTAACAATTTAATGTTCCTAATTAGCCAGATGCCGAAAAAGAGTCTCCCCAAAACCAGCCGTGTTATAAAGCCTACGTATGGGCACGAATGAAAAATTGTTGCTCCGAGATTTGGTAAAATACGCGCGGGTGAATCAAACTTAGTGACCGGGTCGAGCGTAAAAATTTAAGTTTATCAAATAAATAGCGAGGCTGCTTATTGATAATCATTTTATGAAGATACTTGAGTGTACAAAAATTCAAAAACTTTTCGAGTGTACAACCAAGAATATTTTTAGCGTATGCAGAAATGTGGTCGTATCTGGCCAAACCGTAGACATAGCGAGTGATGTTGTTAAAAGCAACGTTAAGCTTACGCTTCATGGACGCACTGCAGCATGAGAAGATTTCACAGCCATACGTGATGTTTGGTAGAAGCAGAGTCCTTACTAACATAATCTTCATGTGCACTGGTGTATAGGATTGTGACATTGAAAGATTACTAAGAGCGGAATAGATTTTAGCTATTACTGTAGAGATATGGTCGTCCCAGGACAGAGTTTTATTGAACCATACACCAAGATTTTTAACTTTATTACAGCAGGACTTGGTTTTTCCATTTCCATTTAATTGTATACTAATGCAATATGTTTTTTTTATTATCAAACAATTTTTCGTAGTATCTTCCTGTTCACTAGAATTTACAAAAGACAATTTAAAAAAAAAAAATCTGGTATGTTTTGCACAACACTGTACATATGTACATACATACATAGATATACACGTTACTGGTGGCAACGCGTTATCATAAATCTTCCTAAATCGATCAACTGAGATTTGTTTTTGTACTCGTGTTGAGTGTTTGATTCCCTTCTATTGTTATAAATAGTTCTCTCTGTTTCTGATTGCCTTTCACTTTTAAAAATTGTGTCGCTATTCGGTGTTGATAATAACCGAATAATAAAATATTATTATAATCTTAACTGTGTCACTAAATAGAACTGTTAAATGCATTTGAGAGCATATCAACAACAAAAAAGTAATTGAAATAGGAATAATTGATATTGTTTGGTGGCAATGACGTTGAAATAAATTGAGCTGAAATTGCGTGTCGAAAATTGAAGATATATAGTAACCACCGAAAAACGAAATTCATAAGTTATTCTACTCCACCCTCAATACGAGTCTGTATTTTAGCTTGAATTGAACGATACACTGAAATTCAATATGTGTGACTGGTTATCCTAGATAAGCAATGTGGCGACTATATTCACTTATTCTGAGTCACTGAACTTCGATTAATATTTAGCAGTAAATGTTCGGAAAATAAAGGCAAATTATTCCTTATTGTCTCCTATCAGCTAAACCACTTATGACAGAGAGGGCATTTTGTAATTTTATTGTAATTCAACAATTCCATGGGGTGTTAAGAAGGTTGTTAATTAGGATACATATGTATGTATCTTTGTATGTTCCTGTCGACTTAACCGGTGTGCTGTATATTAGGTTAGCAATTGGTTCTTCTTGCTTCCATTAACAAAAGATTGTATTACAGGATAGTTAAACATACCGCGGTGCGTTTTCACGGCGTCAGTCTAGACTCTAGATAGTAGCATTTCTAAAACGATTCTTTTAATGGAGTGTAGGGTTACTGTGACGTACAAAGGAGAACCTTTGAACAACTTCGGACGTCGGAAATATGTTTGTCCAAGCACGTACATATGTATTGAGTTGTGTCATCCCTAATAATATAATCTTAAGATAAGATATCGTGCGCCTGGATACGAGCGGAATTTTGTTTAACACTCTCTCTTTGCTATAGTTGTCTCTGAATGGGACTTTAAAAGACAATCAAAACACATTACATGCTCGTAATAGATACTTCTGCGAAATGGTTTCAAGGGATATCAAGTCTGCTCTTAAAGCAATGCTTATAAACACTTATTTATTTTTCAGATTGGCAAAAAACAGCACCATGAACTAGGTCAATGGCTTCGCAAACGCTACGACTCCATCCTGAATAAAACGTACTCAAAAGATGAAATATACATTCGGGCAACCGATGTCGATCGCACTCTAATGAGCGCTCTATCGAATTTAGCTGGTCTCTATCCCCCGGTTGGCAAAGATGTATGGGATCCCAGCATTCCATGGCAACCGATTCCAGTGCACACAACGCCAGAAAAATACGATCGTGTAATAATTTTATTTTTTTTTTACTTTAATTTCGAGATTTTATTAATATAGTTTGTAGATTTTAGCTGGTAAAGAATCCTGTCCTGCTTATGAGTATGCGTACTCTGCAATGAAAAACTCTCCAGAATTTCAAAAACTAGATGAACGCTATACGTACCTGTACGAGTATTTGACCAAATGGACAGGAAGAGCTATCGACTCACTAGAAGCTGTCCAGAGAATTAATAATACACTTTTTATAGAAGCGCTTTATAATAAAACGTACGTTGCTATCATCTCATTTAATGCTGCCTTATTTAATTTTCTTCTCGTCTAGGTTACCAAATTGGACTAAGAAAGTCTACCCGAGCACTGATATGGCATACATTTCGGATTTTTCATTCGCTTTGTTCACATACACTCGACCAATGGCGCGCTTGAAGACCGGTCCTCTGATAAAGGAGATTCTTAAAAGGTTCACTGAAAAGGCGAAGAACAAACTTAAGCCCAATCGTTCTCTTTGGATCTATAGCGCTCACGATACAACTATTGCCAATGTTCTGAACACTTTAAATCTCTTCGAAGTAAGATTGACACATTTATTTGAAAAATAATTTAAACTAAAGCTTATGTCGTCTCCCAACAGTATCATAGTCCACCGTATACTGCGTGCATTATGCTTGAGCTTCGCATTGATGAAAAAAACAATCCTTACGTTTCCATTTTTTATAAAAACACTCCAGAGGAACCAAAACCATTGGAAATTCCTGGTTGTGGTGTTGCATGTCCTCTTTCAAAGATGTATGAATTATACAAGGACATCCTCCCTGAAAACTGGGATGATGAGTGTAAGCTTTCGATGTTATCTATGACATATGAAGAAGCTAATTTAGGGAACGCTGTGGGTAAGTTCTTTGCACTTATGTAATTCAAAAGCACTTTAATGATCATGTTCAAATTACAGCTATTTTGGTGGCTATTATCGTCATCATTCTTTTACTAATCTATGTGGCCTCCATTTACTTTCGGCGGAGAAACTACATGGACTATCGTCGATATGTTCAGGTTGCATGATGTGTTTCGATAACTCTGCTCTAGATCGTATGGTGTGCGTGTGTGAGATGTAGAAGACAATTGTGGCATTTACGCTGTTGGTATTTTATTCTTCAATTGATTATGTGTGCCCTTTTTATTCGTATGTATTTTTGAAAAAAAAAACGATTTTATTAAATATTTTTAAAAAAAGACTGTTGTAAAGTGTGATTAAGATGTCTATATAAATGTACATTGTAATAAAAAAAAGACATAGTATTTTAAAAATTCAGCTGCATTCTTTATACGATTTTTCAGAATGATACTTGACATGTGGCCCTATATTATGTTTGTATAATATATGAAATGGCCTTGTTCGTGTATCTGTATAAAGAATTGTTTCCCATAATAAGATACAATGGAGTACCTACATACACTTGCATATGCATAAAGTGCCTCAGCAGGTGCATAAAGTATGTAATTTTATACGGTGTTTTGTTTAGTAGAAAGATAGACGTCAGCATTTATCGTATATGGAGAACCGAGATTATTGTGGCTCTTAACTCTGAATGAAATGTTGCTCACCATAGAAAAACAAGGGTGTAAAGTTATAGCGTATGTCGATGACATTGCTATCGCTAATAACGGAAGATATCTTGCGACGATTAGGGACTTGATGGAAGCAGCTCTAGCTACACTGGCGAGATGAGCCAGAAAAAGCGGCCTGGGAATTAACCCGATAAAAACGGAGCATCCCCCAAGTCACCCGCCTAGCACTCTCGCCCTAAATTAAATTTTACCCAGCTCAGCTTCTCAGATCACGCCAAGTATCTTGGTTTGATTCTAAATAGGAAACTAAGCTGGAAGTTGAACGAACTCCAAAGAATGAAAAAATATAGGTGGTCGGACTCATACATCATACTTATATTGTATGTGTGGGATGTTTTTTTTTTAAACGTTTATTTTATTCCACTGAAACTTAATAACAGATTTTTTTTTGTTGAAATAAACTTAAAATAACTACAATTATACAACGCTTTTTTGTAAATGACCTTATTAGTTCTCATTACTTATTTTATTTAACTTAAACTTATTTACGTCTACAAGTGTATTTCTTTTATGTGTATATAAGATTTTTTTTAGATTTTTAATAGTTTCCTTAGTTTTTTGTATGTATGTATAAATTCACACAAAAACAAATTATGAAAACAACACAATTTCCGCACTCCTTGCTATCCAAAGGCGTGCATGAATTTGCATCTGCATGCCTAATTGCGCATGCATGCATTTGAGCAAGTAATCCATACACCATACCTATCTATTATTGGTTATTAACTACCAAGGGCCTGTAACACAACGTGACAAGTCGACAAGTCTTAATTCACTTGTCGAACTATGCTTGTCCGACAAGTAGAAATTAATTCTGTAACAGAACTCAAACCGTTGGACTTGTCAAAAGAACTAATTTCCCTTGACTTGTCGGCATTCTTTGACAAGTCTGTTACGAGTAAAAACGGCGAAAATCACGGCGGATAAAAAGAAAGTGCTATTTTAAGTAGTGGGCTGTATTTTATTGTTTAGTTTGGTAGCAAGATTATGTGCAGTTGATTAAGATAAGTGAAATTTGTCAATAAACAAATGTTCACTTACATCAAAATTAATTCTTGGCTTAAGAACTTTTAACTGGTGACGAGGTTCACTGTTGTCACTTTCAAACTCAGACTCAGAAAAGTACATTTTTAATTAAATATTATTTTATTTCTATATTAGCATTTTGCTTTTTCAAAAATATTGCATAAAAAATGCACTTGTCAGCCTTTGACAATATTCCAATCACCTGTCCTAATTGAACCACAATTCTACAAGTGTTTCTTGACACTTGTCGTGTTCTGTTACAGAAATGGGGAAATTATAGGTCTGTTTGGTAACGTGCTAGTTTTGGAAAGTTCTACGTAAACTACATAGAATCTGACAGTTTCATGGCTCTCACTTTTTTTACTCTCATTTGGCTCTCTCTTTGCGATGAATTATCTGCAAGACCAATTCCTCGAGGTGGGCCGAGCCAACTCTGTCAAACCAGCCATCTGTCAGTTTGCGAAATGTCATTATCTTCATTGTTAGTGGAAAACAAAAACAATTTGATAGGTTTGACCAAGTGTTTTTTGAAAAGCGTTTGTTTACTTTTGTGCAAGTTTTCTGTCTTTGAGAGGAGTTCTCTCTCTTTGAGAGGATTCTAGTATTTGACAGATCTCAATTCCGTGTGCCAAAAAAGATACCAAACACACCTTATATAATATCCCACTTGTCATCTTTCCTCGCGACAATTGTCGAAGCGCTCACTTGTGGTTTTGTGTTACACAATTTTTTACAAGTTGTCGAAATTCACTTGTCCTACAAGTACTTGTCGTGTTCTGTTACAGGCCCCTAGTCTCTTGCAACAGTTTTTGAAGTGAACACTTCTTTAGCGACCGACGTATTAGTTTCTGAAAATTTAGCGTTACGATAAATGTGCTACGATAAAGGGGAATTGATACAGGGGAAAAGCATATGTATACAGAAAACATCAGCTGTCTGTCTGTCTGTTTGTGTGTCTGTCCGCATGTCTGTCTGTGTCTGTCTGTCTGTCTGTCTGTCTGCCTGTCTATCAGTCTGTCTGCCCGTCTGTCTGTATGTACGTCTGTCTGTCTGTCTGTCAGTCTATCTGTCTGTGTTTGTCTGTCTACCTTTACCTGAGGAAGGATATATTAGGTATACAAAAAAAAAACCGCCCGCTAGTTGGCGCTGGAGTCAAGTTATTTACAACTTTCTTCTCTCACACATTACACATACACAACTGCTTTGGATTGGATAAGCATTCACTTACCCCGCGAGTTTATACGGATAAGGCTCACACGTTTTTTTTTTTTTTTGAATCTTAATAATCGTTATTACTTTTCTCAAGGTACATATACAAATACACGAGAAAATAAATGTAACAAATCTACAATCGATTTTATGGCGACTATAATAGACATCAACTATAATTTGATTGATGTCAGCGCTAACACACACTAGGGTGCACTAGAAATGCACTCATGCGTTATATGTCCGCCAGTGCTACACTGAAAACGCAGTGAATATTGAATATTAAATTTGTAATTATTTTAAATAATCTTTTATCTACAATGTGCTTAATCGGATACACCCTGTAGTCTCCACTATTTTGGTAAGTTCCAGATAGCCTCTTTTGTTGTCTTGTCAAGAAGAAAACGTCATCTCAGGTTGAAAAGGTGTCGGCCGGTTTTCTAAAAGTTGTTACTATTTACAAAGTTGTATTTCTTTCTATGTTCTAAAAAACAAAGTAAAAAAAGCTTGTAATAATAATGAATTTTGTGAAAATTATATTTACAATAAGTCTGCTCATCGGCACTTTACATTCTGTTCAAATCGAAGGTGTAGACGACACCGACCTTGTACATTTAATCACCGGTGAAGACAACGTCATCGCTTTGTTTTGTAAGACCTTCAGCTATGTACATAAAACCTTCAACTTTAATACAAAATATCGTAATACTATACATTTCCACAGCAAAACCAAATTGCGAGTCTTGCGATGAGATTGAAACCATTTTGGAGAATATTCAAGATGACCTGAAAGAACATCTTGGGGCTATCGTCGTGAAGGCCGTTAACAGCCACATGACTGGCATTTACAATCCCAGCAAGGAACCAGCACTAGTCTTCTTTCGGAAAGGTCTTCCATTGTTATATCATGGTCCAATTACAGAGGATGATATACTGCATACATTTGGAGAAAACCGTGATCCAGCAGTTAAAGAATTGTCTGATAACAATTTTGAACATCTCACACAAGCAGCAACAGGTGCTACTACCGGTGATTGGTTTGTTTTCTTGTAAGATGGGCAGAGTAAATTATTGTTTGTCTAGTTCCTCGTACTGATTTATATATATATTTTAAGCTATTCAAATGACTGTGTGATTTGTCAACGATTATACGCTGTTTGGGAGGCTGTTGGAGCCGCACTTAAGCGACGCATGAATATTGCCCGAATGAATCGGCTGGAGTATGGAATTTCAACTGCGAAACGATTTAAAGTAAAGGAGTCTCCAGAGTTTTTGTTGTAAGTAATGCAAATAGATAGAAATAAAAATGGATTGTATAAGTATTTTTCTAGCATTCGCCAGGGTAAATACTTCCGGTACCGGCAAAAGGAATATACACCAAAGAGTTTCATTGAATTTGCGCAGAACATCCATTTGCAGAAAACAAAACCAGAAATTGTTCCACCAATTGCTAGTCCAATGTAAGTATTTTGTAGTTCTCCGTTCAAATTAATAAAGACTACATTTGCTTTTGTAGGAATGACTTCATTAATGAAAATGTAAAGACTCTATTGGAAAATCCACAATTTCTTACATTTGGAATAATTGGTATCGCCGTCGTAGCTCTAATTTCCATTTTGTGCAAATGTTTGAGATCCAAAAAGACTTCTACTGCTGAGAAAAAGAAGAAAAAGGCTAAATAAGTTACTTTTTTAGATGTTCCACTACATATTCATTACGAACATGGAAATGTTACCAAGTCGTGATATTTTCTTTATTTTTTTATAACTTTTTTTTTAAAATAAATCTACAAAAATATTCGTTGAGTTTATTTTTAGTTTGCCGTACCAGAATTTACCGCACAGACGAGTTAAATTTAAGAATTTTAAAAAGCGAAGGTTAAACAACGAACTTTCTTGAAATGAGTGGAGGAGAAGACTAAGGTTTGCGCAATCGCAACGGCTCACCCATAATGCACCAAGTGCATATCTTCACCATATCGGGATAAAGTTAACTTTTCCTATCTCGCCTTGTCCAAGTGGAAGCTGACGGTTCGTATTGCTACTTTGTAAAAAGTAAGATTTTTCTAAATTATTTTTCCCAAAATAAAACAAATAGTGATTCTATTTTATGGAGAATTTATTTACAATCAACTTTCGGTTAATCGCCTAAAGACTTCATCATCTTCTTCATTCAGAAAGAGTAACTTAAAGATATCGTTATAAAAGTCAGGATAGTAATCACAAGCTCTCTGACAGTCTGGAGTAAAGTTGATTTCCAGTAACTTGGGTTGAATATTATTGTGTCCATCTTCTACCCATGACAACATGATATCGGCTGCGTACAGTGCTCGAGATTGAACAGATGGCGCAATACCACACGGAGCCTTTCTACTAGTAGCACAAACCAGAACGTCATGCAACATCTTGCAAATATTATCCTCAACGTGGGCCCATGAGTTATTTGGATATTGCTGTGCCCAGAGCTCGAGGAAGTCATCACACTTGATGTGCCTCAACTCGGCCTCCTCAGTGTAATTCATTACAGTAAAATGTTTCTCATATTCATCGAAGTGATCGAGTGAAAATTCTTTGTTGGCAAATCGAAGGTAGAACTTACGGTGCACATAGGCCTCTAAAGGATGTACACTTCGCAAAAGGATAACATACCGTACGTCAAACTTCACTCGGGCATTTAACTCAGGCCGATGGAACAGCACTGGACGATCAATGTACTTCTGAACGATTTTCGGGCCTGTTGCCGGTAAACGCATAATTTGAGCGATGTTGTCTGTGATGTAAGTGTCGAGTGAGCGGGCTAAATTCCATGGCTTGATGATCCAATGGTTGTCAAGTCCCTTTTCCTCACGATGTTGATAGTAGGAAGCAAATTCTAATATTTCGGTCTTCAAGTTGTACGTGGTGGGAAGCCAAGAGGGTAGTGTTTCTAAAGTTTCTGGGTCATGGTGCTGACTTGCGTGACCTCGTCGACAGATGATACTAAGAAGGTCTTTGACTGTCAACACGTATTCATACGGGAACTGATTGATGAATTTATTTGGGGTGTCACTGGCGAGTTCGGCGAAGTTCTTAAAATGTTGCGTCAACCACAGGACATCGGCTTCTTCGGCTGTATCAACGATTTCAAAGTAAGGAGCTGTCAAATGAGCATTCAACACATCGTACTCTGAGTAGACTTTCAACGGATCATTTCTGCTCACAACTGGTTCATCCATTGATCCCAGAGGAAGCGATTCAGGAGTATGTCCTGTAGTAAAGTACTCCTCGGAAGGTTCGCTTTGTACAAAGCTCCTTCCTAGCAAATTGCAGTATCTCCAAGGCAACAGCACAGCCTTTCGTTCAGGCGCATCCTTGGCAACATATTCTACAAAGTCCCTTGTCACCTGTTCGCCTTCACCAGCATCACGAATTGGAAACAACAAACTGTAGGTAGTCTGCGTATTTAAATGCAGAAACGGTACGATTCTAAAATTTGGCTCGTCGGAGTGATTCACGGCAGAACCTACTTCGTCCATAACATACCAAATAGAAATTCGATCTTCAGCTGAGGTTCCTTCGGCCGAAATTGAGTAAGCTTGGCAGTATTTCCACATGGCGTGCAAGATTTTTTCAACTCTATCAGGATCCTCCAGGTCGACACCGGTAATAGCCGACATACGGTCAGCAAGTTCTGGAATTTCTTCCAACTGTTGTCGAGCGATATTCGTTCGAAATGTCCAAGCGTGGTCAATGAGGTAAATAGCATCGGGATCGGTTGCTCCTATTCCATCAGTTTTGGAAACGCACACAGCAAATACAGGATTCGTTTCGTCACGTTCTGTATCCGAGTAATCGATGAGCATCAGTGAGAGAGCCGTTCCCGCATCAAAAGTGTCGGTGGTGATTTTCTGAAAAATAGCATGCCATAGATGCTGCGGGACGCTCGATGACTCCAGTTGAGGTTTATGAATAGCTATGAATTCATTGAACAAATTGACACCTTCCATCGTTTGAGAATTTGAATGCAAATCCGCGAAGTTCACAGCTAACACAAGATCTAAATTTTTAAGGAAGAATAGAAACGTGTTAACACACAACCTACCGCACTGCACTGCAAGCTGTCAAATGTGAAATGTCAGATAGATTTCGATTTGTCATTTGTGCAATTGGTGTGGAATGTGGAACTGTTACAGTGTGACACAAAATCGGTTCTTAATTATTTTTAAGATAACCACGAACAATTGGTTTCATAAAATATTTTTGATTTATTATTTAACAAAACCCGTAAGCGTACCAATCTTTTCTTAAAGCACCCATGCTATTTCGAAGCAATGGCTGCAGCTATCGTTTCCTATCTTATTTCTGTGAAGGGTGTTTCTTCGATAGCTTTATGTTCTTTCAAATTTAGGTTAAGAATACTAATCCCTCTTATAGCCCCCCTAAGGGAAGGGGGGACTTAAGCAAGTCGCACTTAAAGTTAATATGGGCATGGGGTGACAAGGAAGGACTATCTATAAATCCAACCAAAATAACTTGTCCCTTTTATAAAAGCACATTTAATATCAAAGGCATTACAGTCACCCCAAAAACAGAAACAAAATACCTAGGAGTGACCCTAGATAGAAAATTAACATGGGAACAACACCTTAATCCATCTATAAGAAAGTGTACGAAGCAGCTAGTAGGAAAATCCTGGGGATTCAACCCTAAGATGACCCTATGGATTTGCACACAAATGGTTAGACCCAGTATATTATATTTACTATACCTATAGTGGTATGGTGGAATAAAACTAACCAGAAAACTTCCATTAATAGGCTAAACAAGATCCAGAGACTGCCATGTTTGAGCGTAACAGGGGCAATGAGAACCACACCAATTGCAGGTCTGGATGCTCTACTGAACATCACCCCACTTCACCTAAAAATATAGGAAGAAGCAGCTAAACAAGCTGTTGCTCTTTATAGGATCTATAAATTCAATTCAAAGACGGTTACCTAAAGGGTCATCTGAGTATATTAAACAAGATCTATCTAACTCAACAAAAGGTCTGGACGCTCTACTGAACATCACCCCACTTCACCCAATAATACATGAAGAAGCAGCTAAACAAGCTCTTGCTCTTCATAGGATCTATAAGTTCAAAGACGGTAACCTAAAAGATCATCATAGTATACCAACATTACTTGATTTATTTTGGGTAAGCAATTTGGACAAGGTAAAATTGTATGATCAACTCTCGGCTGCTGCCTTTTCCAAACATGATCTAATATATATGACCTTTGACTTTAATGTAACATCAGTGGTCCAAACTTTTCAATACAGGGACTTTAGACACATTGATCATGCACGTTTGGGAGAACATGTAAGAAGCATAAACTGGGCGACTATTTATTACCTGACCACACCCCATGAACAAGTTAAGTTCCTAAATGAACATATTTTTAACCTTTTTTGATAGATATGTCCCATCGCTAACAAGAAATTGCACACCACTCATAAAACCATGGTTTTCGCATCAGATTCGATCGCTCATGCTTGAACGTGACCAAGCATATAATCGCTGGAAACGCTTTCGTTTACATGATCAATTGTGCAGGTACCGCTCACTTCGGAACCAAGTCGTAATGGCTATACGTACAGCAAAACGTCAAATCTACTGCAATCGATTAAATCCAACGCTAAGTGGTCGAGAACTGTGGACAAATCTTCGTCAAATAGGGGTCGCAAAAGGAAAAAATAGTGGCGTTGATGGAGTGGATTGCAATGAACTCAACAGAAAATTCGTATCTTTTCCAGCACCCCCTATAGTTACTGCTAACCCCACTCAGGCTACTACAAGCAGCTATGTTCCCAATTCAACTCTTGCCTTTAGATCAGTGGATAGCACCGAAGTGGTTGAAAGCATACTCTCGATCAAATCAAATGCTGTTGGACTTGACGAGATGCACCCGATGTTCCTTAAGTTAATACTACCAATCGTCCTACCCTTCATTACCTATATTTTTAATAATATTCTTACAACGGGTGTATATCCAGCGCAGTGGAAACTTGCGAAGATATTACCGGTAGCTAAAAATTCTAAGGGTAATGAATTTAGGCCTACTGCAGTCTTACCATTCCTGTCTAAGGTCTTCGAAAGAATCCTGCAAAATCAAATGACCATACATCTCGGCTCTTCAAACTTATTGACATCAAGGCAATCCGGTTTTCGGAAAGACCATAGTTGTGTCACAGCGTTACTAAAAGTCACGGAGGATATACGACAAACCCTGGACAATGGAGACATTGAAACTTCTGCGACAGTTCAATTTTTCAGCTTGAAGCTTTTGTTCTCCTACTTGACTGATCGCATGCAGGCAGTCCAGCTCAACAATGTTCTGTCCGATCTTCTCCCAACATCACGCGGCGTCCCACAAGGCTCTATCCTGGGCCCGCTTCTGTTCTCGCTCTATGTTAATGAATTACCGTCTATAGTAAAACACTGTTCAATACATATGTATGCTGATGACGTGCAAATGTACTTGAGTTGCCCACTCGGCCTTATTGAACACGGAGTAAGTTTGATTAACGACGATCTCGAAAACATTGCATCCTGGTCCGAGCAAAATGGTCTTTTATTAAACCCGAAAAAGTCTATGTCTCTTGTGATATCGAAGAAACCTGTCGACCTTTCATATTTTCCCCCAGTGATCCTACATAACACCCCAATCACGTATGTCGAAACTGCTAAAAATCTTGGCATGGTGTTTAACCGCACCTTAACTTGGAACAACCACATAAATACAGTGGTGGGCAAAACATATGGCATTCTTCGAACTATATGGGCAGCACAACCCTTCACCCCCATAAGAGTGCGTATGTTCTTGGCGAAAACGTTGTGCTTACCCACACTGATCTACGGCTTGTGATTCTGTGAGCAAAAGAAAACTCAATGTTGCATTTAACAGTATAGTTCGTTATATTTTCGGCCTAAGAAAATATGACAGAGTATCTAATTTCTCCAAGCGTCTCCTCAACATGACCTTTGACAACTTCCTCAAGTGTCGTGTCCTAACTTTGCTCTCAAACATCCTTGTCAGTCATCAGCCCCAATACCTCTATGAAAAGATTCGTACGGCATCCTCGTTAAGGTCACGAATGCTTACTCATACGCGCCATACTTCACTTACATCCGAGCGTCAATTTTTTATCCATTCGATCCGCTTATGGAATTCTTTGCCGCGCTACTTAAGAGAAATAGACAATACCGCGAGATTTAGGGACAAAATTAAACTACATTTTTCTCAATAATATGGATATTTTTTTTTTCTCTCCCTCTTCTTTTTCTATTTGCTATCCCTTCTGGATTTATACTGTATAGATTATTTTTTAAATTATTATTTATATTTTTGAAAATTGAACGATTGAAATTGTCTAACCGTAGCTTCATACATTAATGAATTATATTGTAGCTTATCACAAACTCATAAGACAATCTGTCTTAATGTGCATAAGCATTTGATGAATTAAATAAATAAATAAAAAATAAAAATAAATACTGTGGCGACCTGCCGATGAATGAGCACCTGCTCTCCTAAAAGCTCTCCTAACATCAGCAGCCACACACTGGCTCTACTGGGTGCTGTGGGCAGTCGTTGGCCAGCCGCGCAGGTGTAAACATCATATGAATCGATTGATGTAATAAGAATAGTTTTGGTTGCTTACAATAAATACAGTTAATAATTATTTTGTTGTACCATCGGTACCTATAAATGAAGTCAGTGTTCTAAAGGGTGATTTTTTAGCTGGTTTGGTTTTGGTAACACTGGTTTTGACAGCTGACGTGTGTTTAGTACCTTGTGTCACTGTCAAACAGCTTCAGTTTGGTTTGCAATTTAACCATGGATCGTCTTACAAATGAACAACGCTTGCAAATTATTGAATTTTACTATCAAAATTCGTGCTCGGTTCGAAATGTTCATCGCGCGCTGCTTCCATTTTATGATCGGCATTCTCGACCTTCTGAGCAGTCTATTCGGAAGATTGTGACCAAATTTCGCACCAAATTTACTTTGTTGGACATTAAACCACCAACACGTTTACGTACTGTGCGTAGTGAAGAAAATATTGCGGCCGTATCAGCTAGTGTGACAGAAGACCGCGAAATGTCGATTCGGCGCCGTTCCCAGCAGTTAGGCCTTTGTTACAGCATACATTTTTGCCCGAAATGGAAGTTCTTGACTTGCATGATATGTGGTTTCAACAAGACGGTGCCACATGCCACACAGCACGCGAAACAATGGCGCAATTGCGAGGCGAGTTTGGTGAACAGTTAATTTCACGTTTCGGGCCGGTCAATTGGCCGCCTAGATCGTGCGATTTGACACCATTAGATTATTTTTTGTGGGGGTATGTCAAGGCTAATGTCTATAGGGACAAGCCCGCTTCGATTGACGCACTGGAAGCCAACATCCATGCATTCATTCGTGAGATACCGGCCGATATGTGTGAAAGAGTATGCCAAAATTGGACTCAGCGGATGGGCTACCTGAGACGCAGCCGCGGTCAACATTTGCATGAAATTATCTTTAAACATTAAATTGCAAGGTTCAAACTATCGATTCAAATAAATATTTCATTCATTTTTTCGAATTTTTTGTGTTTTTTTTTTTAAAAAAAGTTCTCAACCTCTTAAAAAATCACCCTTTATTTACAAACAATCCACCGGTTATCACATATACTAAATAAGGTCTATTTTGCTAAACAAAAGACTAGTGCCAGCGATCATATGTCCCTAAAAATAAGCCTCGTTAAAAACTACGAAACATTCTTCCCGAACAGAGACGAACGGAATAATAATCTAAAGTTGACCAAGAGCTATGCCCAACAATGGTACACAGATGGGTCGAAAACTCGGAGCGGGGATATTGGGGCCAAGATATCACACGCACATATCCCTCCATAGAGATGCCACAATTTTACTAGCGGAACTATCTGCCATCAATACAGCCGCACATATCCTACTGGAGAGAAACTTCAACAAAATAAAAATAAATGTAATGTCTGACAGCCAACCTGTACTAAAGGCACTAAGAAGCTACAGCTACAAATCAAAAGCCAGCTTCGAATGCCACTCAAACCTAAACCTGCTGGCAAAGAAAAGCATAGTTAAACTTATATGGGTGCCAGTGCATGAACGACATGAGACATGAGGGCAACGAAAAAGCTGATATCTTGGAGCCAACAGTCCATTTATTGGACCAGTCCTGCACTAGGGCTTAAACTTATCGCAGAATGGACAGCAAACCAGCTAAAAAGTTACTGGAATAACTTAATCACAACAACAAAAGAACAAATGAAACCCTAAAATTCTTTGCGCAGTCCTGACGGGACATTAATGTCGTTTTTCATTGGTTTCACTCGGGGATTCACTCATTCGGAATCCAATGGAACAACAAAACCGCTTCTGCTCAGTTTTGAAGTTTTTTTCTTGCCTTTTCGCTTCTTGAGTGGATTTCAACTTGAAATCGAGAAGCGGAATTCTCTTTTCAGAATCGTAAGAAGAGGAATTTAGGTGCCAAAGGAACGATTTCGGAAGAATTCGTTTTGATTCTGGACGCTCCCGGACGTCCAATGGAAAATGACATAAATCTACAACAGCCATCTCTACAAAATGAAAATCGACAACACAAACACCTGCAGATTCTGTAAGCAAACGAAAGTAACTATGGAGCTCAGAGTGCCCATCTCTATCAAAAAGAAGAGCCAAGAGACTAGGCACGGAAGAAGACTACAAAAGCATTCCAGTCAGGGCTGCCGTTTTGAAAATGTTAGACGTTTACAGGGAAGTATTTTGTGTCTGAGAGGAGTACAATCAAACATTAACATCTAGTATTAGCCTGTTAAAACTCTAAAAGGTTACCGTTTTATTGTGACTTTAGCCTCAAGAATGTTTTTTAATGGCTGATGGAACTATGTAGGTAAAGGGTGCTGGTTATGTTTCAGGTCGATTTTGTTTGGCCGCCATTTCTGGTTGGATTTTGCTATCAAAAAGTTGTGATATCGAGTGGCTCCCACGATCCCTCTCCAGAGTTCTTCATAGCGTAGTACTTGAAGAAACTTTGATGCTTAGGAACAAAATTCGAAATAAAATTGCCTTAAATAACACCGGACGTCGGCGAAATCGTTATGAAAAATGTGCTTAAAAGAGCCCGCCCTTGCGCCTTGGCCAGCTACTTGACCAACATCATATTCCGTACAAAATGTAAAAGACCATTTACTCGTAATCGATCAATAACATATAAATATAAATCTAAGTTATTAAAAAAACACCCGGCCTGGGACATAAAAAGCACCCTGTATATGGATTTAAAACTTGGAAAATGAATTCATTGAGTGAAATTAAGGTGACAACATATTAAACACATTAAAAGTTACGGTGCTAGTTAGCTAGTATTTCAGCAAAGTATTATTCACTGAAGAAAAGGTACTCAAATTACTTAATTTTTTAAAAATTGGAAATATTCAATAGGGGAGTACAATCATGACGAGGAGAGTACGGGAGTACAGTGTTTGAGAGAGTAGCACGAATACTCCCTTAGTACTCACTTCGGCAGCCAAAGAGATTATCAAATTTCTAAGACAAAAAAGGGGGCACAATACTCCAACTCTGGTCGCAGGGTTAGCAGACATCTGTACCGTACCCCAGATTCATCATAATCATAATGGTATGTACTTATTGGCATCCACCTTGATAGACCGTAGATAGCAGATATCAGTAATTATGTATCTCTATTCCTCAGTCGAAGATGGTTTTAAGAATTTATTATGTATGAATTGAAACTCTCCAAGTTACTAAGTTGATGATTTCTCGATTCCCTCCGGAAACTTCTTTAACGGTGTTTTCACTAGAAACATTTTTGTCAATGTTACGGCATTACATATATTCTTATTTTAATGAAACGTTTGAGTGTTTTTTTTACGAACTCCCGAGAAGCAGAACAACACCCTATCACCAATCTACGGCAAAAAAACCAATACCAGCAACCCGATGATCGCATTCCAAATCGAGATATACTCGCTCCATTTGCTTCTATCATGTTGTCCCGGCAGACAATTAGACTCCCAGTCGCCAACAATTCTATTCAAGATCGAGATTAATCTTAAGCAATCGGTCCACCAGCAGTGAGATGACGATCATCTATTGACATTGAATGACGAGATTCAAGGAGAGCTAGGAATACCTCTTTATCACCTCGATTATCATCTCAAAAGACTGTCCGTGACTGTAACCAGATTCCTCACTTCACGGTTGCTTTTACTTCATCCGTCCATCCGTTTCTCTCTCTTCTCTAGATACCGGTATGGCGAATGAGTATAAAATTATGTAAGTTCCCTATACAATGGATGTGGAATCTACGCGATTTCAAGGAATTCTCTTGACCAGAAAATTGTTCCCTTCTGTAGTTTTTGCTGCCCATAAAATAATTCAAAACATCTTTGAGAATCCTGATTAGCAGTTTGGAAAAATGAACGCAAGTGACGTAATATCAGAGGTCATTGTAGGTTATTGCCCTGAATTGAATACCCGCCATGGCCGGGATGTTGAGCCGGCGCTCGAATCTCTTTTGCAATCGAATTGAAGTAAATTAACACAAAGAGATAGAGAGAGAGGAAGCGGGAGAAGCAGGCTGCTCTACGTTGGATACACGGATTTTGATGGATGGCTACTTTAGGGAACCCACTCTACAGAGCTTGCCTGCTTGTAGCTGTAATACGTGGTTCACTGTACTGGACCCACATCATATGTACAAAAATTAGTGTAATCTACACATGGACAAGAGATGAACACGACATGAATATTAAGTAGTGGCGTACAAAGCCCTAAGTACCACGAAGTACGTAGTTTGCCATCAGTCCGAGCAGTAGCGATAACAAATGTGTTCTGAAGTTCTGATATGAAGCCAGTTTTAGCGAAATTTATTGCACAATGCTGAATTTCCAGTTGTTTCTGAATTTCGCTTTTTTTACTTTTTTTTTTGGGCGAAAGGTTTTACAGAACCGTGGGTATAGGCAACTGTCTGCATTTTGGAGATTTTTGATGCTATGCCGTTGTTGATGGGAGTTTTGATCTTGATGATGTGGTACTGATGTTCTGGGTTTGGCGTGCGAAAGTGCACGTAACCAGGAAAGGAGTGTGATTGATGCTTGGTCTTTACATATACATGTACACACACAATGTACATACTTTCTCTACGTCCCCCTGAAGGACTGGTAAAGGGCCAGTGACCATTAATTTAAATACGTTCCTTTTACTTAGTCGATCTGATTCACTCGGTGTTTCTTACTGGACATTCAAAGGTGGGTCAGTAGCTTAATCACGCACTTTATTTCAATTTCCAGTGTTATGCGTCTTGCTTGTCAACATTTTCCGAAGTACCTAGTGTCTTAAGAGCAGATAGAAAGAGTTAACTACAGGATTCTTGACGGGACCTTCTGGTGATGGGAATTACTTAGGAAAATATCGGTCGAATTTGCAACGAAGATGAAGAAATAGCGGAACATATCATAATGCCATGGTAGCTGTTGAATAAGAACACGTGCACGTTTCATAGGTAAACCTTGCCGTGAAGCAGATGACATAACTCTCAGCACGTCCAAAGATTTAACAGAACTTTGTATTAAATCTGATTTCAATAACAAATTTTAACATGAGGACATCATAATAGGCCCAACGTGGCCGCAGTCGTAAGGGTAATAAACTCTTTAATCAATTTAATCTCATCGAGTGGCTTATTCTCGGGTCATATGTGACGTGGTCGTGATTCCTTCACTGGCTTTCATCATTTAGGTACTCGTATTTATATCTATGTATACTTTACTATCGGAATTGGGTGCAGGGTATAAGATTTCCTTGGTCCCTTTCATTCATTCAGAAATATAATACGCACAAACAAATGGTTGCGAGAAGCAGGTCCTGGTTCACCTAGAAGTTAAGCGCCCGCCTCCGCGGTGCGCGAGATAAGCGGCTCATCCGCGGCGGGTATGAAGTCAATGCTCATGAGCTTCTCCCTTTTAGTACCGCAATTGCGGACCGGGATAAAGGGGGTTAGTTATGTAGGTTAAGGTCAGTGAGGGAGTCTTCGTGGAGTAGCCGGGCCCGCTATTACGATTCGTCTCCGAGAGGTGACCGACGCTTCGGCCTGGCTCAAGTATCGGTTCCGCGAGGGAGCATCGTCATGGCGATGGCCAAGCGCCTGAGGACGCAATCAGGATGGTGACCACTCGGGGCACGAGGTAACGAGCGCTTACCACTCTGATTACAGTTAGTTTAGAATAAGTAGCTTAGGTTATTTTTATGTAGATTAAGTTTTTTATAGTTTTAAGGAAAACTAATGTGCCCGTGCGAGAACTCTCGCAAGAGAAAATGCAACCCCCAAAATCCGAATTTTCCATCCAACATCCAAACTTCCCATATGATTTCCATTTGTTAACTGGTAGAAATCCCAGGAAGTGTTTATTCTTTTGGGTGTTCATTTTGGGTAAAATATTTTTCGATCGGTTTTTTAATTTGTCAAAATTTAAAAATTGAAAGCGCAATTCGTCAGTGCTCAAAGAAATTCTCTTTCTTTTGACACCCCATTTGTTAAGATTGGTTAAGTATGATAGCCGCAAATGGTACCTATACTACAGAAATAATATAATATATTTATGATGATACAATAAGAAATTGAGATTGTTAGATAAGTTTAGTCATAGTACAGTTAGTTTAAGGCCAAACGGCAATAGCTTGATTAATAGATTTAAGTCTAGAGTGCCCGCTAAGGGCCAGTAAGCTAGATTATGTGATTTTTTGGTAGTTTTTATATTAGATTTAAGCATTTTTGCCTAGTATGTAAGATAATATTGAAAATGAATCATAAAAAACATGTTTTAAAGAGTAAAAGTGTATTTCTGAAATGCGTCTGTCACTTTTTATGGCAAGACTTTGCAATTCGTTGTCATCCAGCTGTTCAAGGAAGGTAGAGTATGGCCTTGAAAAACTTCCTGGCAACAGTTTTCATTGTGAGCACCGTGGTAAGTAGAAAGTAAGTGCGTTGGATTAATATGCAATGCTGCCCGGGTTCAATCCCAGCCCGGGTCCAACACCTAAAAGTTTTTTCACCGTGCCACCTCTTTTGAATGTCTGACAAGCAATCAAAGAGTATCATTTGTCAATTAGCTTCTCAAAAATTCGTGCAAAAATATAACACGCACACACAAATGGTTGCAAGAAGCAGGCCCAGGCTCGACCCGAGCTCCAGCGCCACCTTTAGGAAAGTAAGTAACAGTTTTCATTCCTCTATGAGCTATAGCAGGGCAGCAGGAGACGATGAAATTGTCTTCCTCCTCTTTGCAGTTTGTGCAGAGACGTGTGTCACTGCGACTAAGCTAAGCGGCTATAAGCCCGTTACGCATGTATATATATATGTCGCAGTGCGCGGTAGATATAGTATGAAGCTACTATGTCTAAGTGAAACCAGAGTATTAATGTCGATAGGAGGTGCGCGCGCACCATTATAGAGGGTTGTCATCGGCAGGCGAGAGTCGATTGACTCTCGAAAAGGGACGCGCACTATTATTCTGTGGGATTTTGCAAGAAGCAGACATATTGAAATACTCCGGGATTACTGCGAGAAAAAATAATTAAAAAGATGGAGAATTCGACATCAGAAGTGGGATCCTCTCCGCCCCAAATAAATAGGGATAATGAAGAAAAATGGAAATCACTCCTGGAGCAGCAGAATAAAAATTTCATGGCCCTGCTTGGGACAATGAGGCAGTCGACGGCAAACAACGGTGTTCAGTTGCCCGTATTCGATCCAGACAAGCCAAATTGTAACGCAAGTGCTTGGATTTCTACGGCGGACATTTGTATGACAGACCAACAACTGGAAGGTGCCTCCTTAATAATTGAACTTAGTCGTTCCCTGAAGGGACAAGCGTCAGAATGGCTGTCCACGATTTCGTTTTCGGGAATGACGTGGAGTCAATTTAAGGACATCTTCAAGGCTAGATACGATTGTCCTGAAACCGCCGCTGCCTTCCTGATTAACGCAAATAACACCAAGCCAAAGGATGGTGAATGTTTTGCCTCTTACGCTGCAAGCATGATGACTTCATTGATGTCTCGTTGGAAGAATTCAACGATTGAACAAATTGCTGTTGCTACAGTTTTGGCACATATATCGCAATTCGAACCTCGTGTACAACGCCTTGCATTTACAGCAGAAATCGAAACCAGACATCAGATGCAGAAAGAGTTGAAGGCATTGGCATTCTTGAAGAGACGTGAGCCAATAAATCAAAATGACTTTCATGGAACGGATGCTAAACGGTACAAAGCCACACCTACAAACTCAGCGATCAAATGTTTTAACTGTGGGAAGCTGGGCCATAAGTCAAGTGCATGCCGTGTCCCAAAGGAGAACGAAAGAAGAAATCCACGACCAGGGACATCGTTTGAACGCCCATTGTCAAAAAAATTTCCGGCTTTGAATACCATTACGTGCTTTAAGTGTGGAGAGTCTGGGCACTTTGCATCACGGTGTGTTGGTGACAACAGCAAGGAGAGAAGCAGCTCTAGTGTTCCTGCAGATACACGCAGAATTGATATTTGTGAGATTGGTTCTCCGATGGGTACTCTGAAACATTTTGGTGAGCAAATATTATTTTATTATGATTCGGGTTCAGAGTGTTCAATTATAAAAGAATCTGTAAGTTTTAGAATTAGAGGCAAACGTTTTAATAAAGTCGTGAGCATGACTGGTATTGGACAGACAAGTGTGAACAGTACTTTTCAGATATTAGCTACTGTTGTTATAAATGAAATTTCTATTGAGGTTCTTTTTCATGTGTTACCTGACCATTACTTGCGACATGATATTATGATAGGACGGGAAATTTTAAATCAAGGATTAGGCGTACACATGACTTCCAATGTTTTGCAATTCAATAAAATTAAAGTAGTTCAAGCATGCAATAGAGTAGATCCAACAATTGGTTTGGACAAAATTGATACAGATATTCAGGCAGAATTCAGACCAAGGTTGCTTTCTATTTTAAATGAGTTCAAAGAAAACTTTATCCAGGGTACGCCAAGTTACCCCGCGAATGTTGAGCCAATGCAAATACGACTTAAAGATCCCAATAAGACTGTGTACCGTCGTCCTTACAGATTGAGTCCTGCAGAACGAACAATTATACGTGATAAAATAAAGGAACTTTTAGAAGCCAATGTTATTCGACCAAGTTCATCCCCATTTGCAAGTGCGGTTTTGCTTGTTAAAAAGAAGGATGGATCAGATCGCATGTGTATTGATTATCGTGAATTAAATGATAATACCATTCCTGAAAGGTTTCCTTTGCCGTTAATTTTAGATCAGATAGACCGACTTCACGGATGCTTTTATTTTACAATGCTTGACATGGCTAGTGGGTACCACCAGGTGCCGATGCATCCAGACTCGATTGAAAAGACAGCATTTGTAACGTTGGATGGTCATTTTGAGTATCTTGTTATGCCATTCGGCCTACGTAACGCACCTTCGGTTTTTCAACGTGCTGTCATCAAAGCATTGGGGGAACTTGCCAATACATACGTTGTAGTTTACATGGATGACATTTTGATTTTGGGCGGTGCTGATATTAATGAAGCTCTCGTGAGGTTTCGAACTGTGTTACAAATACTAGCAAATGCTGGGTTTTCTTTCAATAGCAAAAAGTGTTCTTTTTTTAAACAGAACGTAGAATATCTTGGGTTTGAGGTAAGTCGGGGAGAAGTGAGACCCAATTCTAAGAAAATAGAAGCTTTGATATCCTTGCCTCCTCCGAGTACTGTCACCCAATTACGTCAGTTTATTGGATTGGCCTCATATTTCAGACAGTTTATTCCACAATGTTCTCAAATGATGGCTCCTCTATATCAATTGACAAGTGTTGTTAAAGGCAATATCTCTTGGACACCCAAACACGAATCCATTAGACAGAAAATTGTATCCACTTTAATCAATGAGCCTGTGTTGAGAATATTTGATCCAGATTGCGAAACAGAACTTCATACAGATGCAAGTGCAATTGGGTATGGGGGCGTTTTAATGCAAAATAAAAATAAGCATCGATATGTTATAGCTTACTACAGCAAACGAACGTCACTCGCAGAGTCTAAATACCACTCTTACGAATTGGAAACCCTTGCAGTTGTAAATGCTATTAAACACTTCAGGCATTATTTATATGGACGAAAATTCATTGTGTTTACAGACTGCAATTCTTTACAGTCTTCACGAAAGAAACTAGATCTTACCCCAAGAGTGCATAGATGGTGGGCGTTTCTACAAGCTTTTGACTTTGATATTATTTATAGGGATGGCAAACGAATGTGTCATGCTGATTTCTTTTCACGAAATCCACTCCCGGAACCAAATGAGATTCCGGTTAAATTGCAACAGAAAGAAGTAAACATCAACAGTCTTCCCAAAAATTGGTTGCTTGCTGAACAGCAACGTGATCCAGAACTCCTTAAACTCATCAGTGATATAAATAATGAAAGCCTCAATGAAGATCTAGCGAAAACTTACGAGTTTCGTGCTGGTGTGCTGAATCGAATAATACAGAGAAACGGTAGATCTCGATGTCTTCCCATACTTCCAAGGAGCCTACGGTGGTCTGTTATAAATTCAACACACAGTGCTCTTATGCATCTGGGGTGGGAAAAAACTTTGGAAAAAGTATACGATCAGTTCTGGTTTGAACACATGGCCAAGTATGTAAGGAAGTTCGTTGACAATTGCGTAACGTCCAAGGTATCTAAGTCACATTCTGGTAAGATTCAAGCTGAATTACATCCAATTCCTAAGGTGGCTATTCCATGGCATACTGTTCATGTTGACGCGACGGGGAAACTAAGTGGTAAGAATGATCGCAAAGAATATGTCTATGTTTTTATTGATGCTTTTACTAAATTTGTCCTGTTATACCACACATTACATATTGACTCAGCAAGTAGTATCAAAGCCTTAAAAATGAGTGTCTCAATTTTCGGGTCACCTCATAGGATTATTGCGGATCAAGGTCGATGTTTTGCAAGTTCAGAGTTTCGAGAGTTTTGTAGCTCACATAACATTAACCTTCATTTAATAGCTACTGGCAGTTCTCGAGCAAATGGCCAAGTTGAGCGTACTATGAGTACATTGAAGAATATGCTAACTGCAGTCGAGACTAGTAAAGACTGTTCGTGGCAAGATGCGCTTGCTGACGTACAATTAGCATTGAACTGTTCGATTAACCGAGTTACAAAATCTAGTCCGCTTGAGTTGATGATAGGTAGAGTAGCTAGACCTCTTGACTTAATGTTTGTAAACAACAATGATGATGACATAGATCTAACTGAGCTCCGGACAAAAGCCTTAGATAAAATCCAAAAAAAACGCTACATACGATAAGAATAGATTTGACAACACCAAAGCTAAGCTCAATAAGTTCTTAACGGGTGACTTTGTATTATTGCAGAACGACGAACGTAATCAAACCAAACTTGACACCAAATATAAAGGTCCATTTAAAATAATAGAAGTTCTAGATGGTGATAGATACCTGCTTAAAGCCATTGATTCTAAACGGACATACAAATATGCTCACGATCGCCTCAGAAAAATGCCTACTTATGATACTACTATTGATGTAAAACTTAATTTACAAAACTTAAATGAACAAAATGTTAATAATAAATACTTGCAAGAAGAATTTTTAAATGAAAAAAATATTAATGAAGAATTTGTAAATGAAGAATTTTTAAACGAAGAATTTCTAAACGAAGAACAAAGATTAAGTATTGTGAATGAAGAGACTTGTAATGTAGATGTTAATGAGGAATATTTAAATGAAGAATATTTAGAGATAGAACATGTAAATGAAGATATATAATTCAGTTTAATTGGATAATTTGTAACTTTAAAAAAAGTTTGTCTTTCATCTTTCGTTAATAAAAAAAAATAAAAATAGAAAAATGCGATGTTTTAAATGGGGACGTAGCCGTAGCTCAATCGAAATCGGAATCTCTTGAATGTAGACCGTGAGTGTGCGGTGTGCGTTAAGTTTTGAAAACAGAAGAGTACTAGATGGAAGTACCTATTTTGCAATGATGATAATGAAAGGACTTCATGATGGGGTTGGACTGAGAAGGAGTAATTTAAAAAAAAAAAAAAAAAAAAATAATGTCTTTAGGTCAGGGCTGACCGAGTAGACACATGAGGACATGTGAACGGACAGAATGGCCGTGTCGCAGTGCGCGGTAGATATAGTATGAAGCTACTATGTCTAAGTGAAACCAGAGTATTAATGTCGATAGGAGGTGCGCGCGCACCATTATAGAGGGTTGTCATCGGCAGGCGAGAGTCGATTGACTCTCGAAAAGGGACGCGCACTATTATTCTGTGGGATTTTGCAAGAAGCAGACATATTGAAATACTCCGGGATTACTGCGAGAAAAAATAATTAAAAAGATGGAGAATTCGACATATATATATATATATATATATGCATGTATGTACATACCTACAATGTTATTTATTAATTTAGCGCATATTGGCTTTTATTTAAGCTACTGCGAGTCTTTTCAACGGATATGGCCTAAGAAGTTGTCTGTTCTTTCATTACCTGAGATATTTTTGAGGTCTGGCACCCAACATCGGGTCACCGCATTGACTCCTGGTATCTCATTAAAATGCGGTCTGCAGATTAATACGGAATCCATATGCCTGGTTGTTTACAGTAATTGTCTTTCTGAACTTAGTTTCCAATCATCTGAAAGATATGTGGATAGAAACATTTAATGAATTCTTCAGATAATGCAATCGATTATTTACTTTACAACCTAGTTATCAACATGTAGTTGCGTTTAAAAAATAAATACCGTCAGCACGAGGAGAAACCGCATTGCAAATTATGAAGCCTGGACAGGTTATCTACGTTCCACCTCCATCTTCATTATCGGGCACTCCTCTATCGCCAGCTGGTTGCAATACAACAATAAAATATATTTTTTTAATTAATTTTATTTATAACAGTATAAGCTGTGATTTCCCAGTCAATGGCATTGATGACAGACAGTGACCGCGGACCAGCACTCCCGGAAGTGACGTTGAATCTGCAAAATGTGTGCCAGTATACATATTATATACTAGAGCATTCCGGCCCAGTACCTTGACAACTCGCGAAACGCGAAACGGACAAATGGCTGTCGGCCAGTGCATCCAAAATTCATAAGGTTTAGATGTTAAATTTTAATTGTTGCCTCTCGTTCAAGTGAACTTCAAGTCACGTTACTAACGCCAGCGATCGCAATGACCCAAACCAATTGTATGTCGATAATCGCATGACTGTGGCTGCGGTTGTATCGGCTGCCAGCACAGTATCGGCCTTAAAGATCAATCACATTGTGGCTGCTAGAAAACAACTCGCTGCTGACGGCTGATTTTATGATACCGTGCTAATAGCACTCTATCTGCATTCTGTGCTGGGATTCGTCATTGGCATGACTTCTATGGTCAAAGCATGTGATTTGAATTAAATTCGCAAACAAAAATTATATACCTACACATTTGATAGACGGAATGATCGAGCTGCAGGTTATTATCAGAGACTTCAAAGCACATTCATGGCTAATGTGGTTATGTATGAGTGCTTGATGGCTCGCAGCCGAAAGGTGGTTTTCGGCCGAACCAACGGTTTTAAAGATAAACTCAATAATGTCAGGGACGCAATTTCACTTTTATCGATGTGGAATGTACGTAAGCGTGTAGCTCGCATCTGTTTGGATGCTGATTTATGCAGTCACATGTGTGAATAATGATTTGGCAAAATTATAATTCTACGTTGTGGTTAACTTATTTATTTTTATATTTTTTTTTTAAAATAAAAATAATATAAAATGTATTCTTTTTTAGGCTTCAATCAGGTACTGGTTTAACATTTTGAAAGCTTTAAGTGTAAACATTAACAATTTTTAGAGAATGCGAACCAACTACGCAATTTATGAACGTCTCTTTGCATATTTCTTCAACATCACTTACCGTTATCACGGACCCACTCTAGACCCAAAAAGTCTAGTAGGGTAAATGTATGGATTGAAAACGGGCCTCTGGTGTTGGTACTGGAATCTTTGGGCCCAATACTCTGTGCCTCTTGAAATATTTCCCAGCGTGTTTCGAGCTGAGGTCCATGCTATCTGCGCCTTGATATATGTATATGTATATTTACATATCTATAGAGAGGCATCAAGGCCATAACATGAATGTCTTCTCAGACAGACAGTCAAGCTGCACTCAAAGCTTTGACCTCCTACTCTTTGGACTCAGGACTAGTGTTGCTGCAATGCTCTCCAATCCCTAGCCTAGTCATATTTTGGTGGGTTCAACGGCCAAATTCTCAGGCCCGGAACACTTTTGTGGCATAAGGTGGACAACAATCTCAGTCTTAGTTAACAAATGGAAACATGATCTTCGACTCTCTCATTGCCGAAATGTTCCAGGGCTAAGATAAGCCAAACTGTTAATGAAGCCTTATACCCATCAGAGGTAACTTCTGAACTACAATAAGAGGGGTATTAGGTTTCAAACAAGCATCCTCTCCGGTTATTGCTAGTTACGATACCACCTTAACAAGATGCTTAGGCCTGTCCAGGGAGAGCGATTGTCGATTCTGTTTAGAGGCGGTCAATACGGCCGAGCACATCCCTTGTGAATGCCCGGCACTTTTCAGGGTCAGACGGCTTACCCTACGCTAATAAAGAATTTAAAAAATGCGTCAACCAAGGACATTCTATATACATATGTATTTTAGAGCCCCCGCACACTACAGACTTTCTATCGGACGATAGTTTGGTCGGGTTGGGCTGGTTAGTGCGCACACTGGGCCGATTAAATAGTCGGGTTGGTAGTGAGTGCGCACACTAGACAAACAATCGGCCGACTGTTCTCGAACGATTTGGTTTTGCTTGTCGTTAAACACATTTTGCAGAGAATAGTAAAAAATGTTCCAGGGAGGTAATCATTGCTTTACGCCCAAATATGTCCATAATTCCATATTTAAATACGACGAACTATCCAGAATTTAATGAAAATTAATTTAAAATTCAGAGCAAACTGAGCTATCGAAAAAAATCGGCCGACTTTATAGTCTGTAGTGTGCGCACGTAGAAGAGCGCCGTACTGATTAAGTAGTCGGCCGATAGTTTGCCGATACTTTAGTTTGAAGGCAATCGTGTAGCCTATCAAACTTATTTATCGGCCGATATCGAATCGTTGTAGTGTGCGCACTCTCATATATTTTCATACTGATTAAGAGCCCGACTGAACTGTCGGCCGACAAAAAGTCTGTAGTGTGCGGGGGCTCTTAATATTTTTATTAAAAAATAAAAAGATAGAAAAATAAATTTTAAAAAACAAGCTTTAATGAACTAAAAAGTAAAAAATAAAATAAATAATAAAATTTTTTCCAAATCACCAATGTTTGAGATTCTTCTCGCCCTTTCATTTTATACCCATGCCATGGTGGTTGTAAAGAAAAATGTAATTCGCCATTTTGGGGCGCCCATCATATTAAATTTAGAATGACGTCACTTGGTTAGTCTAATTCTGCTTGTCAATCCCTTTAAGTTGATACCCATATAAAGGAGCTCGTGAAGATAATGGTAATCCTCCATCTTATGGCGTCCGCCATATTAGATTTACAACGTCATAAAATATACTATATTGTTTGAGATTCTATTCGTCAAACAATTCTATTTGATATCCATGTCATGCGGGTTGTGAAGAAAAAGGTAATCCGCCATCTTATGGCATCCACCATATTGAATTTAGAATCACGTCACTTAGCTAATCGTATTCTACTTGTCAAATCCTTTTATTTGATACCCATATTTAGGAGGTCGTGAAGATAATGGTAATCCTCCATTTTTGGGCGTCCGCCATATTACATTTACAAGATCATGAAATATACTACATTGAGTTGTCACCGGATACGCAAAATTTCAGCATAATCGGATATCTGGAAGTGGGTGTAAAATCGATTCCGAGATTCCGCGCTCACGGAAATGGAAACGTTAAAAAAGCGTCCGCCATATTGGACTTATAACGTCATTAAATAACCTATATTGTATTGTCTGCGGAATTATACACGTGTGCAAAATTTTCGGATGATCGGGTATCTGGAAGTGGGTGTAAAATCGATTCCCAAATTCCATGCTCACAAAAGTGAAGTTAATATAAAGCTTGTAAAAAGCATTAATCGTCGACATTATAGAAATGCTAGCGTCTATTAGTATTATTTTTTTTAATTTACACACGCTAAACGGGATATGAATATCCCCTTTAGCGCGAGCACATGAAGAACAAGAACGAGAGGCAGAAAGATCGGCGTAGTGATAGGGAATTCAGATATTAGGTTTCAACTAACTCTATGGGTGATGTCCAGTGTCCAGGATAACTGGAAGGTTGTGTATTATTGAAAGTTTTGCACTATTTTGCATTATTGAAAGAAGCGCAGAAGTTTTTCCAGATGTTTCCTATTATTGTTTTATGTGATCAATTTCTTCGGCCATATCATCCTATTGCCAGTGTTATTTATGCCTTCACAGTAGGTTTTGACATTAACTTCTGAAACTGATGAACTTATTTTTTTTTTCCTGAGAAATAAATGTTTCGGCGACATCTGGATTTGAATTTAGCAAAAGATGAATTTTCTTTTGGGAAATTGCGACGGTCAGTTCCGCTTCTGTCATTTTAGAAGTGATCATTGCTTAAATCACATGGAAATTTAGCACTGCTGTCGATAATACGCAATGGGGCCTTCTATGGGATGCTTTGTTGCTCAGCAGAAAATGGCACCTCCGTAGCTAAGAGTCAGATATAACTCACAACGCCGGCGGGCCCTACTTTTTCTATTGATTTAAAATGACACCCAGTGTTGGATGACCCTATATAAATACCAATGTTGGTTTTATATCGTGTAAACAATAGTTTAAAAGTATGCAAGTCGTTTCCGGTAATTGTAGCCGCGTGTGCTCGAAACTCTGTGTAGCGCCCGACTAAAGAGATTCCGCGTCGAACTAACATTCAACCAGCTCTCCTACACCAACAGAGCTGCGTAAAGCGGTACTTTTCCAGAAAGGACGAGTAGGGAATAAGAGACGGGATTTTGCTCTTTTATTGCCATTCCCTTCTCATGGAGATCGAGATTGCTTACAATCGGCTTAACTATACTTCGTGTGAACATGTAAATTGTATGATGGCACGATTTCAAAGAAGCGTTTTGTTCCTTGTCCAACTTCTAAGTCCACTCATGAAGTTTCTTCCCAACACTTAATTCTGTTTATAGACGGGAAAAGATATATGTACCATAGTGGATAAGGACTATGAATATTATTATTAGATTACATAAATCACATCTTACCATTATCACAGCGCTTCAGTTCAGGTCAGAGCAATGTTTTTTTGTTATTCAAAAAATAAAATACGCCATTAGTATTACAAATAGACAATCACCATTCCTAAAACATAATTTGTAAATTAAGATCTCCCAAAAAAAAACTAAATCCACTTAACACGTACTTACCTTTCATTCGGAAACATACATAAATACGATTAATATTAATTGAATATAATTTTTAATAATGTGCGCTTTGTGTCGTAATAAAAGCTGTTTGAAACTCGTAAAAACTCACAATATTACTGCACTGTGCCAACCTCGAGTATCTAGCCACCTTGAAAATTGCAAGATTCACTTTCGATCTTTACAACCAATACGAAGGATAAGTCTATATTGATGGGGCATCCGCATCATCCATACCATACATCATACGCATATACATACATAGTTTTACGAGTATCTATATGTACGCGCTGCTTCTAATTTTCTGCGTGTGGTTTGGCACTATCCTGAAAGGGATAGTTTTTTAAAATCTTCCGAATAAGATTTCACAGACAAACTGTCACAAACAGAATTAATTGCCTCTGATTCAGCAACGGTCACCGTGGCCGTGGTGGTTAGTGCGTTGGACTACCACGCAATGCTGCCCGGGTTCAACTCCTGGCCGGGTCTAACACCTAAAAGAGTTTTTTCACGGTGCCACCTCTTTCGAATGTCTGACAAGCATCAAAGAGTATCATTTGTCACGATTGAGCTTCTCAACTCGCCGTTCGGAGTCGGCAAAGTTGCGAGAAGCAGGCCCCGGTTCACCTCAAGCTGTAGGGCCAACTAAGTAAGTAAGATTCAGCTTGTAGTCGAGGTTAATGTCCAGAATGTTGAAGATGTTTATTAAAAAACAAAAAAATTGATTTCTGTTACTACGTAAACTCAATACAAGAATTGATTAAGGCTGGTAGCTATCGACCGCTCATAAGTTAAGATCCTCATAAACCTATTCACCAACCGCCATTAGCGCGTATTTATGAGCGCTCATAAGACGTATGAGTGGTCCCAACCACTCTTGGTGGTATTCTAGTCTAGAATTTTGAAAAAAATGTTTTTTTTTTATATTTTTAAAGATTAGACCTTCAAAAATATATCCTCCAAACGTTTCCTGAATTGTCCTACAGAAAGTCTATTATACACTATGAATTCTCAGAAAGTTCTTATGTGAAGGTCGTTGTAACGTATTTCTTTAAACGCATTTTTCTCGAAACTACTACACGTCTGACGTGATTTCTGAAGTCCTAATGAATCGATTAACCTGAAAATTGGCATGGAACTTCTTTATATATCCCTCTATCGTTGGAACTGTAATTATGTAAAAATTTTGTTGTTTACTATTTTTAAAAAATTCAAAACATTGATAAAAAAAAATGAAAAAAATCAATTTTTTTTTCAAACAGCCGCCATTTTGTGGAAAGAATTAGGTTTTTTATTCTTACTGATTAAGAAACTTTTTTTCTTTTTTTTTCTGATCCTCAGAAGGGTTGGATTCAGGTCAAAATGAATGCACCCTTATTTTTCACCACCCCACTTTACCAGCATGCAATTTTTTCAATTTTCAAATATTTTTTTCTTAATTTTTTTTTGTATTGTTAAAATATTAATAAATATCTAATAAAAAAATGGCAGGTAAAAATATTCTTAGTTTTTTTTTATCGAATTTTAAAAATCACCCAAAATTCGTACCGCTAGACTAGAATACCCCCTTAAGTTACAAGCAATAACATCAGAGACAATTATTATTAGGCGTGTTTTTTTTCAAATCTATACAGGCTAAACATGTTTCCGCAACATGTTTTCAATGTAAAATACAACAAAACCTTAGCCTGGATAATTATCCAGTCTTATTTTTGTATGGAAAGCTTTTTCGAAATCTATATACTATATAGGTTAGATAACTTCGAAATAATTCGAACTCTGCTGTCATTTCAAATTTGAATTGTTACTGTTGATTTTTAAAATTGGTAGAAAAGAAAGAAATCCGAATTTATTTGACAAGAAAAAGAAAATTATAATGAGGTAAGTGAACATATTCCTTATTTTACTAATTAATTGAATTGAATTTGACGAAAAAAATTTTTTATGCACCGCACCAATATCAATTTTACCATCTACAGCTGTGCTGCATCATCCCCATACTTACATTGCCATTTGTCACTGACATGTTCGGAAAAGAGTGCCATTGGTCGAAAAAGAGCGCAATCGGAAATCTGAAAATCTATTCTCTCATAGTTGAAGTTAACATACAAAAACCTATTAGTGGCAGTGTTCCCAGATTTTCTAAATGAGTTTCCCCTTTTTTTGTCGCATTTTGGCTTGTTTTCCCCTTTTTCTCAGTCTATTTTCCCCGCAATATTCCCCTTTTCTTAATCACAGGAAAAAACACGTTTTTTGAAGAGAAAAATAAAAAACATTGCTTTAACAAAAAAAATAAATAATAAAACCTACACGGCATGAGCAAAAAAAAAAAAATAAAACAACAAATGCAAAACATAAAATTATATTATGTACATTGTATGTTCTTTGAAATGTTCTGTTGGCTCTTTTGAGCTGATAATTGAACATTACCGAAATGCTTTTATATCCTAGCATGCCGATTTTTTAGCGACTTGCGGATTTGCATACAATATGCAATCAGCACGAGGTGTGTATGTGGATGTTGATGCTTGATTAGCACTTCTATTACCCTTTCCATTTCCGCGCTGCACAAACCCTTCATTAACAGAAACCGCAACCCATTATTTCTCAGCCCAGCTCCTGAGGGGAACACAACGGGCCCGAGTGACGGCCTACGTGAAGAGGAGAGATCTCTGCTCACCCTCTCAAGCCAAACAACCAATTATACTAGGTCTTGTCGCGTACTTTTTGCAATTTCCGAAAAGTGGGGGTGAAATTCTCTCAAAGACAGAAAAAGGCACCAAAAAAATGAAAAATGTATGTGGTTTGACAGATCTGACAGTTTTCATAATATACCCCAAAGAAATTTCTTGTGGTGAAATTCGTAGCATGGGTGCTCTCTCGTGAGCACTCTCTTTTATGAAAAGCTAAGAATTTTTTGCGGTTTTCCTTATTTTTCGTTATTTTTTTGTAGAGTGTACGCGAACGGACCTACTTTCTTGCGATGTTCGGTAAAACAGATCATTTTTGGCAACGAAGATTTGCTATGCATATGACTTATTATTATAAGATTTTGTGATTTCTAATATAATATTTCAAATACGCGTTTTCCCCTTTTTTTGAGCTAGTTTCCACTTTTCCCTTTTTCTGCTCAAAAAGCGCCAAAAGTGGCGCTTTTCCCCGCAATCTGGGAACACTGATTAGGGGTCGGCGAATACCAAACAAACATTTAAACTTAGAAGCCTCTTAACTTTAAAAGCGATTCATGATCAGTCGATAGCTACCGGCTTTATTGAGCGTTTGGATCTTAATAAGTACATTGCATCTTTGCGTTAGAAGTGAATACATATGTACATAAAATTTGGTTTATCTTTCTTAGTCGAAAGGAACAATAACTACACAGGCCTGCGAAATATAACTTTTAATTTCCCTTTTGAATAATAATGTTTTTTTTTGTATTAATTTGGGTAGGCTGAATTAAAATATAACGATGGTTTTTTTCTAGCACATCGAAATTTATTTTTATACAAGATATCCATATTGACAGATTTCGGAACAGGTTATATGAAAAAATTAAATGTAATGAATATAAAAGTAAGTTTTTAGTTATAAAACGATCAGCATTAGTTTCAAACAGGTCTTAAGAGACTAGAGAATTCAAAAAGATTTATGAAATTTATTTCTACATTCCTCAAAACTCATTTTCAATATTTTTTTCTTGTACTTGCGCTTCGGTTCATTTCTCTTTAACATCCAGCAATAGTCAGGCATTATGCTAACGTCCCACCTGCCTTGATATTTGTTCTCCATGACCCTAATGTCTTGATGAAATCTCTCCCCCTGTTCTTCACTTACATCATCAAGATTCTCAGGAAAGCAGTCAATATGGGAATGTAGAAAATGCAGTTTCATACTCATATTACAACCCGGCTTGTTGAGGTTACTAAGCATGCTGTTAACTATATTTTTTTAATCAAGGCTTGTTTCTGTTACCTTAAAAATTGTATACGACCTTTTTAAATGATTTCCAAGCGAGCTTTCCAGTCTTATTCATAGTCTTTTCAAAGTTAGCATCTTGCATTAACTTTCTTATGTCAGAACCAACAAAAATGCTTTCTTCTATGGTGTTGATATTAAAATAGCAATCATATAGTCCCATATAGTTTTAGAAATCATTTACTGTTGTTTTTTTTACACAATATGCACGTATGTAGCGGAAATAATCTGGAGAATCAACACATTTCCTAGGAGCCATTTTTTTTGTTTCCTTTATTTACTTACATCTGTCCATATTGGACATCAAGTAATTGCTTTTACAGAACAGGATATGATAGCTTATAAGGCTTTTTAACTAACGAATTTCAAAAATAAGCCATTATTATTATTATTTCTTATGATATAAGCGACACACGTAGCTTTAAATTACGCTTCTAATCATCATAAAAAAACAAATACAGAGGAATAAAAATATCAACAATATCATATATCTATATTTTTAACACAGAAATTGGAAAATTACTCTTAGTACTAAGAAAACTGAAAAATATTTTTCTCAAAAATGTACGTGATAGAATTTTTTAAATATTTTTTTCTTAACTTTGAAATGTAATAAAACAAAGATGATTTTTTTTAAATTGACATGAAATTTACTTTATTCGAAAGATAATCTTCTGGCATTATAATTTAAATATTTATGATAACGGCTGGCTCGGGCGTAGTCTTATCTGGAGGTCCGATGTTCGATGACTGTTTCCAAGCGAATTTTGATTAGCGATGAAGCTCACTTTTGGCTGAATGGATATGTCGATAAACAAAACTGCCAAATTTGGAGTGCTGATAAACCTCAAGTGTATGTTGAGACACCGTTACATCCACAAAAACTGACTGTTTGGTGTGCTTTATGGGAGCAGCGAGCTTTCTCCATCGTTATCCTGCACAGACGGATGAGTTTGGCAGGGATGTCAAAGATAGGCATGGCTCTATACAGTTCATCCCTCCAGATGCTGTCATAGGTGGCCTTAAAATCGATGAACGGTTGGTGGGTATCGATTTGAACTTCTTGGGTTTTGTCCGGGATCTGTCTAAGTGTGAAAATTTGGTCTATGGTAGACTTTCCTGGCCTAAAACCGCACTGATAGGGGCCAATTAGGTTGTTGACAAAAGGTTTCAGGCGTCCACACAATATGACAAATAAGATCGTGTAGGCGATGTTGAGGAGACTGATGACTCTGCAATTGGAGCAGTTTTTTGTGGATCGGGCAAACGATGCTGAGATTTCATTCATCTGGCATACTTTCATCTGACTAAATCTTAGCCATGAGTTGGTGTATGCTCACTACCAAGTCATCTCTAGTTACTTTAAATAGCTTTGCTGGTAGACCGTTAAGTTTTTGTTGTACTTTGTTAACACTATAATAATGCATAAGAACCTTTATTATTAAATGCCTTTTTTGCGGTATAATTTTCTCGTTTTTAGCCCTTTTTGCTCAGCATACATTATGTATTTATGTATGTATGGTATGTACGTTCATAACATAAAAAAAAGAATACGCACTTGGCCGGTTTTTTTCGTTTCTTTTAAAAATGTTTCCTTGAGCATTGCATACCATTTCCGTAACACAGTTTCTGTGTTGTCTTTTTTTTCAAAAATTGGCCCTCAAGCTAAAAACAAAACAAATGTGTATTTAAGGAATGCCTCAACAACAAATCCATTCTATGCACTGGGAGTATGCACACATAAAACCTTATAACGAAACCCATACGGCTGAATGAAGATCGCCTACAATACCATCTAAAGATTCGAAAGAATTTTGTCCATAAATACTCATATCTCAAACTCTACGGCCCGAGGTGATATTTTCTTCAATTCGTCTAACATCAGATGCCACATAAAACCTTTAAAAATTAACCCGCGAGATAGCATAAAACATACTCACGGATACCGGTGTTAACTCCACTCCAACCATCACGTACACATGCATGTGAACATGTGTGTGTACTTATGTTAATATTGTGCCAGTTTTCATACATTTGGCCGCTTTTTATGGTTTTCTTTCTTCCAATCGGCTTTTCTGTATCCACTATTGCTAGCTGCAGCGATCTTAAAACAAACAACCAACCACTTTGAAAGCCGGCGGCAACGTCGACAGAAGCTGCGGGCTACGGCACGGCACTAGAATGGGTGTATTGACATCAGACACAAAGTCTCTCTATCTATCTGGCTGTCTGTCTGTCTGCCTGTCTGATGACGAAGAAGAAGAAAAAACCCATAAAGAGATGAAAAAACATCCACCACCCATCGTCAACCCCACAATTTTGGGTAAAGTTCTTCTGTTGTGTGGTGATGATGAACAGGTGTGGTGGGTTGGTGAATGACGTTTCCCAAAACAAAACTACAGTCGTGTCAACCAGTTTTACTACACCTTCCACATTCACTCAAAATTCCGCTCGCTAGCTGCTCTAGCTACAAAACAAAAACAACAACTAAACTAAACGACCGACTAAACTTGTGGTCACTGGTTACTGGCATTGCGTCGCGTCGCAGCGAGAGCTACGAGTATTCGTACCCAGTGTACCTGCTGCCTACTGACGGGCATACTGTGTACCTACATACTGTGCTGTGAGAGTTGAGTTTGTTTGAATGAATTGAAATGAGTGTATCTTGTGGATACGTTTCGCTAAGCTATATCAGTGTTTGGTAAACCTTCACTCTGCATTGACACAAAGTGAGAAACAATCGTTCGGCGGTTTGTTATTGTTTTTTGTTTCTACGAATTTTTATTAAACGATTTTCTTTTCGATTCCATATACGAGGAATATTTTCCTTTCGCTCTCTAAAATTTGTCGAATCCGAAACTCGATTACGAATCGCTCGTGTCACGTTATTCGCACGTTCATTCGCTTTGCGCTGACCATGATGATGTCTTTATGCAGCGCCTAAAGGGATTTCACTATTTTATCAGCATCGACGACTCTTCGCCCTGTGTGTTATCAATTTTGGTTTCTCTTGTGGATTCCTGAAATCGAAATCATTGTGTTTGCAAGTTTGTTTTATTTTTGTGTGCGATCGTACAGTGATATTACCAAGTGATTGATTAATAATCAGAGGATCACTAGTCTTGGCATTCTTTCCTTTGAAAGAAGACAAAAAGTGAAGGTCTCCTGCAGTGTCTTTTTTTGTTGTTTTTTTAATTTTACAATGAAACGTGTTCCTTGAAGATCACGCGACGATACGTGTTCCTCTTCATTACTTAACCATTTTCTTTTGGTCTACATTCGTTCGCCTGCTTCTTTTGCGAGCAATGTAATAAAGCGGTTTATACTTTCTTTAATAATAATAATAATAATAATAAAAACAGCTGGAATTCTTAACGATCTTGCATATTTCCCATTCAAATACACGATATAAAGGCGATTTTGTCACTCCAACTTAAATACAAACATTGAATGCAACCCAACGATCTAATCCATTTGAATGTCAACCCATTATACGAACGGATCACAATAGGAATTTGCCATTTAATTTCGATAAATTTGCGATATACCGTGTGTATATGTAAAAAGCGAAATACAAGTTGTGTAACTCAAATAAATTATAGTTAATGATTGTAAGAGTGCGCCAATTGAGCTAGAGGTTTTCTATCCCACTTCGGTTTAAGTGAAAATTCCATCGTACTTCCATCCGGTCCGTGCCAAAGTGTGTGTACTCGTACAACAATACCCAAAGTGCTCTTGAAAATTTCCCATTCTTTGGCTACTGTAATTTGTTACGCCTTCGACGCCATATAAAAAGCTTAAAATTGTATAATTTTCAGGAAAGTGTAGTGTAAATATTTTTGTATTTATTTGTGATCGCATACATCCATACAAAGTATAGTCTGCCTGTAAAGAAAAAAAAATTGTGTCAAAGAAATTTCTATTGTCTGTTGCATTTGATGATCCGGTCATTGTGTTGTGCTGCATCGATCAGTGGAATAACAACAACAACAAAAAAGGAAGGAAAATAGTGTTTATTTACCCATCATTATCATCATCATCATCGTGATAGTGCAATCATTGGTTTATGGAAAATAAAAAATAAATAAAAGATACGAGAAGTGTTTGAAAGAAGTTTCTCGGCTTTGTGTATTTTTCTATATTCGATTTGAAAGTCAACAACAACATTTACCACTCTGAGGATACACACCAAACCACGTACGAACATAGTATTCGTTTATCGAGGAATAGTCAACTTAAGGTACGAGTCTATGTAGATACCTCTGCAACTATAATAAATACATCCATCACGACAACACACATCTAAGTAGGTGAGTTTGATTAGAGAGTATTTTTTTTCTTAGATTATAGGTTATATATCTTATTTGGTAGGATTTGTTGTTGACATACATATCTGAAGTTTGTATGATTTTGTAATATGATGTTGTTAATTTGGGGTTTGGTGGCGAAAAGGCTACGATTTAAAGAAAGTGCAAAAAGCAACCGACATGTCGTATACATAGGTACATACTACAAACTCGTAGTTATGTAATTGTGATCGAATTGAAGTACCTAACCGTCGATGGCAAATTTGATAAGAGATTTATCTAGACGTGTTTAAAATTTAATGAATAGATAATTGACTGCACTTTGAAAAGGAGAAAGGGGTAAATAGGTACATAGTTGCACATGCCCGTAAGTATTCATGTTAGATGGATAGTTGATAGTATTTTGATTCCATGCACTAATCAACAATATAACTTAGGATTTAAAACTGTGTCGAGTGCACTTTAAATAAGTTTTAAATATAATATTTAATCAACAGATCTAGGATAAGCACGGTTAGCATTACATTTGAAAGCAATTAATAGACATTTCGATCCCTGTTTAAAACACAAAACGCATTCTAGAACTGACCACATACCCTATTTAGGTCATTAATTCATCATTATTAAGTTATTCAAAACACTGATCAATCTTACTGTAGGCACTAATTTGGAATAAGTGACATTTAATTGGTTGAAAAACAAACGACTGGCTTCTCACGGCAAAAAACAACAACACACGTTTCGATGCAAAGCAAAAAGTTCGACAAAGTGATTCATTTTGAGTTACCAATATTAATTTAGACTTGTTTGCACTTAACAAATACAAAAGTACTTAATTTTGTACTTTCCCCCCATTAATGTCAAGTATTGGTTTCGCACAAAAATGGCGATCTTGTGGTGTTGACCATTTTCGGTGTAACAAGAAAATAATTTTAAACTGGTTATTTCTTAAATTTTAAGCTTCAGAGCTAACACACAACTCGTATGCGAAATTGCAATGTTCATTATTCATAGTAATTTCAAGAATTTTTCATTTCAATAGGTAGTTAGTACGGGCCGATTGCGAACAGATGATTTAGTTAAGAACGCTTTTATTAACCAGTTGATCGGGATTGAAACAAAGACTTTTGGTGGCGGTCAGGGTTATAAAAGAATGCAATCATTTTGAAATGCATTATTTAAAGATCATTGAATGAATTCATTTTGTTGATTGCATTCATTGACTTCATTTTGAGACTTCACAAAAGTAATGCAATCACCATTTATTAAACATTGAAAAGATTGCATTCTTTTTCCCACCATTCAATTGAATGTAATCATTGCATGCAATCATTAATGAATGCATTTGTATTCTTTGCATTCATTTGGAATTCATTTGCATTATTTTGCATTCATTTAATTTTTTATTAAAAACAGAACAGAGTATTGCACTTACAGTATAAACTTTAACTGAAAAAACATTTCAGTAAACGCTGGTTGTATGGGTACATATAAACAAAAAAATAAAATATAAAACTTAAAATTAAAAACAAAAATTAAAAATCATATTAAAATACTTTTAGGTAGCTAAAACACATTCTTGAATGTGTTCAATGCGGCTGTTCCGAACAATTCAGAGCAGAAAATTATCAGGTTTTCGTGTTCAATTAGAAAAGTTTCGTTCCGAGATTGCTTTGCTTTGTGTTCGATGACTCTGAGCTGGACAGTTTTTCTGCACCCACTCTTGAGGTAGAACATATTTGTGGAAAATTCCAAAACCAGCTGTGATTATATATTTGATTTTTTTCTAACTTGAAGTGAAAAGTGTATCGACGAGATTTAAGTTTGTTAAATGGAACAAATCGAAATTCGATTGGAAAAAAGGCAATCAGTTAAATTCTATAAATAACTAGCTTAAACCCTACCCAGTTCGCCAGGCATTAATTTTTTTAAAAATGTTTAAAAACATTTAAAAAACCAACCAAAAAACAAAGTAAATTTTTTTCACATATTTGTGATGTTCTGTTCTGGCCTTTTTGTCATTTAACATAGCTAGGAAATAATTTGTCAAATATTGAAAAAGGGTTGAAATCAGGTCCACATGTGCTGTAGGCACCCTTCAGCCATATATGCAAATGTGAGATTATGAGTCCTGTGATATTTTCATCCTATTGCTTTACTAGTAAATATTTATTGAAAATATGCATTAGTGGAAACATTTGTTAATGCAATTCATTTTTCCCGTTTTGAAAAATGTTTCCCCGTTTCACATTTTGGGTTGAAAAATCCCGCAATCTGACAACACTGGCTCAATGTCGTCAATACAAGTTAGAGAACTGTATAAAATTAATGAGCTTTATAAAACGAGTTTTATCTCACTCCGTCCATTCACGAATGTTCATGCTAAATTCCCTAACCAACAGACCTTCACTTTTAGCCTGACATCTCAACTTAATTTCTCTTAGCAATAGCTTCTGCTTTACCCTCTAGTGCACGATTTATTTATTTATTTATTTGTTTATTTATTTCTTTATTTATGTATTTGGTATATTACCTTTTTGTTAATCTATTTATTTGTTAATTAATTTATATGTTTATTTCTCCAAATGTGATATTATTTATTTATTTATTTATTTATGTATTGCTTTATATATTTATTTATTTGTTAATTTATTTGTAATATATGCTATATTGGCTTTCTTTTGCTTAATTTAATTTTTATTTTAATAATTTTTATTTTTTTTTTCTCTTGAATTGAGGGGTTTTCTCGTTGTTTCTCTTCAAAAAAAATCCATTGTAAAGTATAAATGTAAATTTTTTTTTTGTAAGAATATTTCAGTTGAAAGATATAGGTACATATCATATCATATTTCTGTATTGTAAATTGTGTGGTGACTTGCCTTTGTAATTTTATAACGAAATAAAAATATATCTATATCTATCTATCTAATTTTCGAAAGAAAGAAATATTTTCAGGAAGAAAATCACTTCTAAGACAAAGTTTTTTCGTGGAAGAATCGTTACGATTCATATATGAATCATTATGCATGCACTAGACACTAGAGGGTTAACATTGAAGGGAATAAAAAAAGACGAACTAGGCAGAAAAGGATCTGCATCAATATGTCAAGATTTTCTTCTGTAACTACCGATAGCTTCGCACAAAATTAAATTGAAAAATGGACAGAAGCGGGTAAACTACTCAGTTCGTACAAAAAACCAAAAAACTTCTATAATTCTCCTGCAGGTACATCTGCTCTGAATTCTTGACCGTTAAATGTATTTATTCTAAGCAGAAGACATATGAAACTATAAACCCGAGCTCTAGCTTCTCGCAATATGCTTGTGATATGATTAGCACGAATGGACAGTAGTCCCGCCGCACCGCACCGTAGGCCATTATTCAAAAAAGTTAATTTCAAAAACCGGAGACATTATTATTGTTTCTGTGACAGCAAATCTCCAAACTAAATAGAATGATAAGAATCATCTGTTTAACCCTAACGGTACTTTTGTTTTTGTTAACGAAAGTGAACGCATCAATTTAATTGCTGCGCTGATTTGGCAAAATGACCCAAGTTTGGTCATGCAAGTTTGGTCGCAGACGTACGCTTCTTAAGTTTTGGTTGTATTGAAGTCATGGAATTTAAAGAACACGATATGTGCTTTCTTTCACAAAAAAACATAACGAAAATAACGTTACTATTAATATGCATTTGACGAATATTAAAAACGTCTTTTTAGTTATATTAGATGACATTGTTTTTGAATTATGATTCAAGTCAAAAGAAAGCCACAAATCTGTAGTTTATTGAAAATTATAATTCAGCTGCGTGCGGCTGCAACTTATGACTTTCCGTAGACTAACTCCTTAAATTAAGCTTTTGTTTATAATGTACCCCCAAAATGGCAAGTTTTCACTGATGCCGATCTCTTGCATCGTCTTCTTCCTAATTCAGATCCCTTTGTTAGTGGATTGAGAATACTACCTTTTCTTTTTTGTCTCAAGATGTTTTGAATTTATTAACAATTGAATTTTCTTCTTTTTTTTTTTAAATTTGTTTTATTAATATTTCTTTTGTAATTTGAATAAGTAGCTGATGGTTTTATTTGTTAAAGAAACACAAAAATTAGTTTAAAAAACAAGAAATTTCACAAGAAAAACAGAAAAACAACAGAATTTTATTATTATGACCGCGTTTCTTCGGGCGTGGGACTACTGTGGAATGGAAGGGTTTTTTTTCTCCGAACGGTGAGTGGGCACCGTAGTGCAAGCGGTTAGTGCGTCGGACTACTGAGCCAGCGGTCTTGGGTTCGAATCCCGCCGCAAACACCTAAAAGTTTTTTCACAGTGCCCACATCTTTCGAATGTCTGACAAACATCAAAGAGTATCATTTGTCACGATTGAGCTTCTCAACTCGCCGTTCGGAGTCGGAAAAAAACTGTAGGTCCCTTCCATTCGTGCAAAAATATAACACGCACACACAAATGGTTGCGAGAAGCAGGCCCAGGTTCACCTCGAGCTGTAGCGCTAACTAAGTAAGTAAGTAAGTGAGTTGAGAAGCTCCTCATAACAAAGTATACTCTTGGATGGTCTTGAATGCTTGCCAGGTGGCAGGTTTTAATAAATTCAAGAAATTTGTTGCTTTTCATCATCATTCTGCATTGGATACAAATACAGTCTCATTGGCATTATGGCCACCAAATTATTCGCCCAACTTTGCGAAATTATTCGGAAAGCAATACGCAAAAGACGTAACTTTCGACGCAATTACATTATGAATGTTTATCCACTTTCCTCGATCCGTTAAATTGTTTTTTTTTTTTTGTGGAATGTACCAAGGAAAGTCACGACTTTGTTTAATACCTATTACATTTGATGTTAAAAAAAATTACTTAAATCACGAAAGCAAGACTCGTGCCACCCAAATTTAATTAAATTAATTTAAATTAAATTAAAAGTGAAAAAGAAAAGAAAATACAATTTCGAATTTCATAACGAAAGCATAATTGATTGTCTCTCTTTTTGCACAAAGCAGTCAGCATTGTTTTTGAATTTCTGAGCCTAAGATAAACCGGATGGCTTTTAGTGACCTATATACCCATACCTGTAGTGTTATACCGCTTTTTTTTGGAAATACCGGAATGATTAAATTAAAAATAAATATAATTTTTTTTTTTTCATTGAAAGAGGAACAAAGAATAGCAACCACAAAACTGCAATACCAGTAATGTAATCTATTCAAGTCTTAAGAAAGCCGTATAAAAATAATTTGGCTAAAAATACTTTTAAAATAAGTTATTTCGTTTATGGGCTGTTTGACCTTTTGTCCAGTGACTGCAAATAACAATCGTTGTGCTGTGATCATCTGCATGATTCATAGTACAGGTAGATAAAAATATAATAAAAAAAAATGCTATTCGTAAACAAAGACAATAACTACTTGCGATCATTTAATTTTTTAAAGCACGCGACATTTATCTACCTGAGCTTTTCATCGTTGACGACATTTTTAACGATGTTTTTAATTCGCTGGGTAATACGTCCCGTTATAAATTGCTCTATAACATAGAGATTCAATATTCCTTATGGTCCCGAATATGATTAGAATCTGAGAACAGCTTATTTCTTTTATACAGTGAACCAAAAAAAAAGTTGGACAGGAACAAAATGCAATATTATAAAATTGAATAAAATCACAAACCGTATAGCTATTAAAATCAATGAAAATTCAAATGAAACATAATTTTTAAAGATTTCCAAATACATATGTAGTTGTAATTCAGTTTTCAAAAATGTGTTTTTTACAAGCTTCATAATATTAACTTTCTGCGAGGGCCAAATCGATTTTACACCCGCTTCCAGATATCCGATCATGCTAAAACTTTGCACACGTGTATAAGTCCGATGACAATAAAATAAAGTATATTTGATGACGTTATAAGTCCAATATGGCGGGCACTTTCTTAACTTCAATTTCTATAAGGGCCAAATCTGGGAATCGATTTTATACACACTTCCAGATATCCGCTCATGCTGAAATTTAGCATGTGCGGTGATAACCCAATATAGTATATTTGATGATCTTATAAATCTAATATAGCGGACACCACAAGATGGTGGATTTACCATTTTCTTTACGACTTTCTAAATATGGGTATCAAATGGAAGGGTTTGACAAGTAGAGTACGATTAGCTAAGTTACGCGAACCCACTCGAGCCCATTGTATCCCATACCTTCGCACTGCCTCCACCGTGTTTAACAGTGTCACTCACATGCGCCGAACTTAAGGCTGTTCCTCGTCTCCTCCAAACAAATCGGTGTCCATCAGAACTAAATATGTTGAATTTTAATTCGTCTCTGAAAATTATCGTGTTCCAGAACTCTAAGGGTTGACGGACATAAATTTGGGTATTTGGTATTTGTTAATGTTTCTTACAGACAAAAGGGGCTTGTTTCGGGGAATGTAGCTAACAGCCATGCCACGCTGAAAACATCGGTTCTCGTTAGTTCACCGAAATCAAGCAGCATCGGGCGCGGTTAGTACTTAGATGTTAGATGGGGGACCGCTCGGGAACACCGCGTGTTGTCGGCATTCTAGGATTAGGAGTAGGGGTAGGGGTACCGATAATAATCGACTCATTTCTCTCGCACTTTCTGTTTTTTCCACAATTTATTGACGTTGTAAGTAAATGACAGTTTTTAATAAAGTTGTATAACTGCCTCGACGACAACAATTCTGAGTACATATCTACGTACATGTGCTTTCGCAGATTATTTTGTCTCAACTTGTGGTTCCCCAATTTTTGGATATCAAAGAAGACCAACAAACCAAGATATGGATAAACAAAAAAGTATGCTTTGAGCGTCAAAATAAAGTGTACACCTATATGTAGTATTTGTAACATTTTTATTTCAACAAATGGCTTGTAACCTGATTTGAAATATTTATGTACAAACTGTTTTCAGAACTTTGGCGAGCAAAACTTAAAAAAAAGAGTAATAGTAAAAAGAGAATACAAATATAACATAAAACACTTTATTTTCTACGCGTCAAAAAAAGTGTACATTAGAGGCATATACTGTAACAGATTTTGTTAACCAGGAAAACTCCCATTATACTCGTTTTGTTTTAATATTTTATTTTTAGTTTTGCCTCAGTCGAAGGGATACCGCTTGTTGTTTAGTTCATTCACAAGGAAAGAAGGTTTATTTTGTGCTGAAAGTAGTTCGTTCTTAAAATGGGTAAACAAAGTTCAATTGAAACGCCAAAATTTGTGTTAAAATTTAGACAGGAAGAAAAATCGTTACGGGACAAAATATACTCTTTTTACGCTTAAAATATGAAGTATTATTTATTTGTTTTTTTTTTATATATATATTTACTTACTGTTCTCATTTTGTTAAGTTTTGTTCGCCAAGTTTTTGAGAATTCTACTTATAAAATGTACATAAATATTTCGTATCAGGATATAAATTGTTCGTTGAAAAAAATGTTTAAAAATGCAACATGGAGGTGTACACGTTCTTTTGGCGTTCACTGTATATCCACGATCAGCCGCCCAACCTTTAAATTTAACCTTAAGAGATTCATTTCGTATTCCGATATCGGAATACCTCTCATTTTACCTATCACCTATTTCTTTGTGTTATTTTATTTATTATTTATTATTATTTATTATACTTTTGCTGTCTCGAGTGGGTGTTTGTAGGGAATTTCATTATCATCAGTTCTCAGTTCAACTTTTTCCTGTTTTGCAGTAATTAAACGATTATTTTTTCAAAGCTGTTTCGAACTCGAAATGATCATGTGGATTTCGTCGAAATGTCAGAAAGTCTTCCTCTTCGAAAAGGTCTCGTCAGTAATTTGTGTATAATGTACTGAACGATTGAATTAAAAATCGATAATAACAATCTGCAGGTGATCATGGACCGGCGGCGTTCGATCACATAAAAATGGCATTAAAGATGAAATACTTGTTTTTAAATTAACATAATCTACTTCTAGTAATCCCACAGTGAAAGAGCTCCAAGTGGTTGTGCACAGGTTATTCTGAACTTGTTTCTTTGATTGAGCAATTCCTGTGGAGGTATATTATAGAGGTTCTGTACTTACATATGTTTGGTATTCCATGAGTAGAAGTAACGGTGTAATAACTGTGTGAAAAATTAAGTAGATTGATGTGTTATCTGGATCGTGTGACAGTATAAGTTGGAATTTACAACGGTTGAAGAAAAAAGTGATAAAGTACTTTCAAAACACACGCCTTCCATGGAACAAGATTCCGAATTCAGTCATTCTCTTGTAGAGCTCAAGATACATTGTTGCAAATGGATGGAGGGTCTTAGACTTTTTGATCGAGTGTGAGAATTTAGAGCTTTTCTTTGTATTGCTTCCCAGTCGAAGAAGAAAATCCTGGCGAATGGGACTTATTCAATCGCGAGTAACCAAATGAAATGTTATTCGTTGTATACAGGTCAAAACTCATTGAAATACGTTACTTTAATCTGCTGTTTTAAGGTGAAGTGAATGATTCGATGATAAGGTCTTAAGTCCACAGAGTTCGGTTACTGAAAAATGCCGATGCCGATAAGTATAAGATTTTTAATGGTTTTTTAAGTGGATCATTATTTAGAACTTTGCCTTTTAAAGCTTTCGAAAACCCAATGCTGTGCGAGAGGACAGGGTCTTTTGAAGTTAAATGTCAATACTTTGGGAACTGGTTCTTGGGTATAATCTAAGAAAAAAATCTTTCCACAGCAAGCGTCTATCTCTAATTGGGACATCATCTATCGAGAATTCAAGAGTAGACCTACTTTGGTGTACCTGACCCTTGCTAACACAAATTGTCACATCTGGTTAAAAAACAGTTTTTTTCTTAGAAGAATCAGTTGCCAAAGTATTGAAATTTAACTTTAAAATACCCTGTATTGTGTGAGGTTCCTATCGCTAAAAAACGAACTGTTATCGCGACTTATGGAATGGTTAAATATTTTGTACGAGCAACTATCGTGAAAGCATCGGTATAAGGATTGTGGACATCGAACATTGCGACGGTGTTTAAGTCACAGAATTTAAATAAAGTGACACCGTTTTCTGATGTAGTGGTTTATGCGTTGGGCTACTTCATATGCTGCATGCTGTCCGGGTTCGATCCCAGCAAACATCCAAAAGATTTTCACAGTGTCTCCTCTTTCGAAAGCTGACAAGCATTCAAGGGTTTCATTTCTCACGAGCTTCTTTACTCTCCGTTAGAAGTCGGCTCTTTCCACTCATGCAAAAATATAACTCACACACACACAAATGGATATTTGATTAGGTGAAAAGGGGTGTTAATGTTGTATAATTCTATTCGGAGATCTGTAGACCCATTGGAATTGCCACTTAAAAATATGAAATGTCAAGTGGTTTCAGAATGGTATAAGAAAAAAATTCAAAACGTTTCGGCTTAAGCTAGAAGGTATATTGACGTACCAGAAAACTCTGAAGATCAAGCTTAGACATTCGTTTTTAGCCTCTAAGGCCCTCTAAAGCTAGCTCGGAATAATCTTGCGGCTCGCTCCTTGCTATAAACGTTTCTTTCTCTGGATTTCCAGTCACAAAGGAATCACAAGATTTCCAGACAAATTGGCAACTGTCTCCCAATCTTAATTCATTGGTCTTGAACCCATTTGTGGCATACCCACTAATCAAGTTAAAATAGAACAAAATTGCTGAGAATTACAACTTAAGAAAATAGTCCGGATTCGAATACATTCTGTGCGAATGCCCTGCTATGGCTCATGCCAGGATAAAACACCTTCAGAGAAGGTTCAGCATTCCATCTAACATCATATCCTTCACAGCATCAAATATCTTAAGTTTCCATTGAAATTGACGTAAACTGGGTAGCAGAACTCATACCATGCATGCACTACTATACACAAAAGTGTACAACAAGTTATTATTTTAAGGTTTTCTTCACTTCATTTACTCCTTTTTGGAAAGGAGATTCTTATTCTCAGCAATTGCTCCAATCGTTTAGAGACTGTATCGTGTATTGCCTCAAACATTTTAGGTAACATCGACGGCGTTCTTCTAATCCAGGTGTGGCCAACTTTTTCAAAAGGCGGGCTAAACTTCAGTTATAATATTTTCTGCCGGGCAAGCAACAAGCAAGCTTGCTACAGGTTTGGCAAATGCGGCATCGTGGCAAACATCGTGCAAAATGCTTGCTTTGATGTAAAAAAAATACATAATGCATTTATTTTTTGGAAGAAAAATAAAACAACTAAGAATCAAACATATTAATTTTATAATTTAAATATATAAAATATTTAAAAATGAGACATCTGACTTTGCAACTAAGTGCATCAAAATTATTCTCGACCGATGTTGTCGCTACACGCACACACTTTTCCAACTGAACATCAGTAATTCGTGTTTTCACTTATGATTTGATGTGCTTCATGTGATTGAAAAGCTGTTCACATGCATAAGTATTTCCTTATAGCGAAACCATCGACAAAGAAGGTTTGTTAAACGCAGGTTATTTTTCCTTCTCCGAATACGTTTTATAGAACTCTTCCAAACTCTTCCAAAATATGTTTTTTTAATGTGGATCGCAAAATTTCTCCAGACGCAGTGGCGATAATGGCACGAAACTACAGAATAACATGGAACATTGGCAAGATGGACTGATAGTCGTTATGAGTATAAGCCCGTTAGCGTCGCAAGCTTTCAGACGACGGCAATTTTATCAACAACTAGTATCGTATAAAAAACTAAGTAGCCTTGAGTGTCAAATAGCGGGACTTTTGAAACAGCTAAAATCGAGGAAAAATCTCCGTTATCCCGAAAACAAACGCGTTTTCCGAATTTAATCATATCCGAACCTACGAGCTCAAAAGCAATGAATTTTTCCAAGAATGCGAGATAATTCAAAATTTCTCTAAGCTATAATTTAAAAATATATTACAGCGGACGCGGTAATTCTAATTTACGAAATGTTCTAATTTCTGGACATTTTTTAATTCACTTAAATACTAAAAAAAAAAGGGTGAAACTACCTCCAAAATTTATTATTTTCACAATATATTTTATTAACTCGCAATTAATCTTTTTGTAGCATACAATCAGTAATGTTTGTTTGTTTTTTTGGCTTAATTGATCTTGATACAGCGATATCGTTACGGAGGGCCAAAAGATTGGTCATGTGCGTAGTGGAAAACAACTCACTCTTTTTGCACCATTTGATTTAAAAATCATTCAAAAAGAAGACTTCCCATTTCCGGATATTCAGCGCTGTGTAAAGATTTAGTATTTGCTTCTTGATAGGTGTTGGAAACAGCATCTAATATCGCTTCTTTCTTCGATTTTATATAGCTGATGGCAGATTTTGTCGCATTGAAATTCCGTTGAACGCCTTCATCAAGCTGTTTTAAAATCTTAACTTTGGTTTCCAAAGACAAAGTGTTTATTTTACGTTTATTTGGCATTTTTAATAAAATACATTCACTTTTTGATCGAGACTGAGCCAAATATGTACATGTGAATCAAATATTCACAGGCGTGCAACTAAATATGTACCTGGGTGTGACAAAAAAAAAAAAATCGCGTAGGGAATCACCACATACATAATTTGGTGATTCCCCTTTTTATTTTTGCGTTGTTGAAGCAGAACAAAAACAAAAATGGGGATTCCCCTATGTGTACAAAGCTAAGAAAAAATAATCGCTCAGAAATTAGAACCTCAAGTGCTTAAAAACTCTGATTCGAATTTCTGGAAGATTCGAATTTCCGAAAGTTCTAATTTGTGAGCGTCCGCTGTATACGTTGCATGCGGTACCCGGACCTTTTACTGGCCACCCATGTACTAATCAATTTCATTGTATATGATAAAATACTTTATTTGGTCCTTTATATACATACATATGTACGTGGTTGGTATCCCTATGTACATAATTATGTACGTACTTATGTTTATATCATTTGACTACGTGTACCTACAGTAAATGCAATATGTACATACATATATTATTGAACAATATTTTTAAATTGCAACATATCCAAATGAATTTGAAATAATTACAGCCAAAAACACAAATCAAGTGAACTTTCCAGCCTCCAATCTTAATGTTTGATCTTGGTAGGTCTTCTGTGTCAATTGTTCTCTATGTCATGGCAAAGTACTCGTATGTAGTAAAATTGTTGAACTAATTTTTATTACACTCATTTGGTAAGTTTCTTTTTTAACGGCTTAAATTCTATTTGTATTAAATACTGCTACCACAAACGTGATATGCTAATGAAAACCGCAACCTGGTCAAGAATAAGAGCAGTGCTCTTCTGCACTATGCTTTAAATGACGGTCAGTGTTTGTTTACATGACATTTTTATTTTCATTTTAATCATTTCAGTACAGATACCACTAATACTAGTATAGTGGCAAAATGGTGTCGATTTCTTTACGTGGAAAATTATATTTTTAATAACTATGTGAAGCCTCTAATTTGAGAGCAAGTACTGGTCTGATATCGTGCATTGTGAGTTCAGTCGATATAAGCTGTTAAAGGCCTCAGATCTTATTGGCCCAGCTCAGCTTTTTTATTTAAATTTTCAACAGCTCCTCTAAGATGTTGGTTGAAAGTAAAGTGACTCTCCGTTTGTTGAATAGATTACGAGTATGTATGTATGTACATATAGGTATATTCATTTAGTAGCTGGTGTGTATTGAACTGAGGTCTCAAAGGATATTTTATTCCTTTTAACGACTAGATTTCTTTCATCTTTTATTATTTTGAACAGACTAATCTGGGATTCAAGCCCGCTGCCAACTACTTGGCTTACTGCTAATCAGTTCACTGCTTCATGTTCACTGCATTTATTCGTTGATCACTCGCATTTTTACTACTATTAACTACTACTCTGCCCGGCTTCGCCCGTGTCTAAAAAATGTAGTGTTACTTACAATACATGCGTTTCCATTTAGTTCAGAGAATCAAAGACAGTGCAATCGCACCCCAAGGTACGCAAGCTACCAACATATACAATCCAAAAAAGATGTGTGGATTGGATTGTATTTATTTTTTGAATAAGTTACATTTTGCCAGCAAGTGGCTTCCATTAGTGTTTTTATTTCTTAATTAATTTAAATAATTGTACTTATTAATTCATTTAAAAATCAGCCTATAGCGCGCACAGTATGTTAAAGAACGGGAATACGAAGTTTTACTTCATTGTGTGCGTTAGTTTTTGTGTTTATCGGGAAAGAAAATTGACATGTAAAAGCGTGACATTGTGGTTTTCATATATGTATTATATATAAGATAAGAAATAAGATATAAGATTAACGAAAGTTGTTTTGCTATGAGAAGTTCAAAAAGGTGTTGTTTAAGCAATCCAAAACATTTTGCTATATATACGTATGTGAAGAATATCTCTTCAAAAATTCTAGAAATAATATTTCTGAGTTCGTTAAAAGTATTTTGGCATGCCCCCAGATAAAAAAGACAAGCCCTGTGCTCCTAATTGTGTTTGTAAATCTTGTGCTGAATACTTACGATTGTAGAAAATCGGCAAAAGAAATGCATTTAAATTTGGACTCCCAACTATTTGGCGAGAACCAAAAAATCGTCTTAAGAATTGTTTTTTTGTAGTGTCGGCATAGAGTGAAGTACCACGTACCACGTCTGTGCAGACTCCCGCAAAACATTCAGCTGACGTGCCAGTTCCGGTGGCTTCGATTAATAACAATATATCTGAACTCATAGTACAATATGATTTAGTATCAAGACCATCAGATAATGATACTGACTTCGAAAGTTTGTCAGATGATAAACCCTAACGCATTTTGGAGAGTAAGCTGGATGACTAAATTGGGTCCAAAAAAGAGTACAAGACTACGACCAAAGCGCATGTACTATTCATTACAAAAAGACACTCTTATGGCGGTACTTCGTGTAAAAAATTACAAAGAAAAGTCCAACGGCGTTAAATCGTATGATCTGGACGGCCAATTCTGATCACTAAAACGGGAAATTACAAACGGGAGACCAAGAAAAAACTTTCAATAATTAAATTGTTTCTCGGACTGTATGGCATGTGGCACCTTCTTGTGGAAACCACATGTCGGCCACATCCATATCTTAAAATACAGGCACAAAAATAAAATAAATAAATAAAAAAATAGATTATCATTTCTCGAAAGCGAACACCATCAACTGTTATTGACTGACCCGCATTTTCAAAGAAAAATGGCATGATGATCCCTCCTTCCCAACAATCACTCGTGCATTTCCAAAACCCCAAATTTGACAATTTTGACGATTAACAAAGCCATCAAGATGAAAATGAGCCTAATCGTTGAAGATGATTTGATGATAGAAGAACTATCCCGGACGTTCCCCGCATAGGCTAAGAAGAGTACATGTCCGGGAAAACCCGGACAGATGGCAACGCTAAAGTACATATTATACATAGATATGTATTTATATACAGCCCAAGTTTAAAAAAAAGTAGACATTTTGGTTTGCACTTGTTGTGCAGAATATCGCTTCGCTTCAGCATATCGCGCATTTTCTGGAGTTGCATAATTTCTTCAATTTTGAGGCAATTTCGTTCTGCGCACTGCAAGTATGTGGTGGAGCATTTTATTACGTCTTCAATTTTACTCTGCACTTTTAACAGAAAGTTCTTCTTTTTCTCGGGTTTCTACGTTTTGCAGATTCTCAGAGATCCATTCAGAGATGTCATCGCTGCCTTTCTGACAAAATTCTATCCCGAATTAGAAGCAAAGAAACACAGCCTTCCTCCTCCCAATGATCAGGAGTTCTTATCATTTTTTTCCCACATTTAGTATTTAGTATTTAGTATTTATTTATTCTTCAGGTTTATTGTACATAAGATATTAATTACATCTTTAAAGTTGTACATACAGCAATTATGTATGTATTGAAGTCATTAAAAAATAAAAAAAAATAAATTATTAAAATGTGTATTCGCTTTTAACCCTTTCCAAGTGCTTGCCAGGAAAATTATGGCATATTTTAAAACTAAGCTTTTCAGTGCTTCTTTATAATTGCAAAAAGAAACAGGATAGCTCAATAAAAGGTTTTGATCTATGAAGGATTCGCTGTATTTAACACAAATAATAATAATTATAATAGTATGCTCAACGTTTAAGATTCCTCATCTAGATCATTGTGAATCTCATAGATTCACAGCTCGAACAAAATATTAAAACATGAGTTTTATTAAAAAAAAATTATAATAATCACATAGTATTTTGCATAACATAGGTAGTAGGTAGATATAACAAAAATCAAATAAACACACTGAATAATAAAAGTAAATTATAATACAAAGTAGAAACAATCCGAACTTAAAGATCAGTTCTATATTTAACTAACAGTTCTCACGTGCCTTAGTAAAACCTGTTCGTTAAGTTAACTTATTAATGCGGTTAAGTAATACTTAAATGCAAATATACAATAATAATATTAAAATTTTAAATAATAAAATATTTACCACTAGCGTGAAACCCACTGAAATCGCTCACTATTGTGATTTGTTACATTTCGATGACTTTACGACTTGATATTTTTTCTGAAACAGATTTTATCAATTAAAATGTGTGCAAATATTTTCTAAACTCGTTATACATATACATGTACATTGTTATTACTTACTTTTTGTTTTCTATTTCATTTGTCACTTTGTCTTGTTAACTTGTTCTTCTATTGTTCGCCACTAATCACTTAAATTATTATTGAACGTATGCAAGAATGTTTTGTTGTTTCTTTCTTTAAGTGTGTGCATGCATGGCTCAGAAAGTAGCCACTGTTGACTGTTGAGTGGTTGTTTGTAATGAAAATTTCTAAGACCACCTGTTTAACTGTGCTACGTCAAGGTATGAGTGGAAAATGTCATTATACATATTAATGACGGTAGTTGGCCATTTAAAGCTCGACTATCGATTTGTGGTGATTTTATGGTCATCGCGTGGATTCCACAAGATCGCGGCATACAACGTTGGTGATTTTATTTCAATTACTTGAATTAATTTAAAAATGTTGAAATTCCTGCTGACAGTAATGATGGCAGTTAATTTTAACTGTTCTTCTCCGGTTGTTATTTATTCTATTGCCTATAAGTTGTCATTTCTGTTTTTAAAATACCTGTTTTTCTTTTATTTTATGTTTATTTTATTTTCTCGAAATCTAAATCTAAATGTCAATGTTATACATTTTACAGACATTAAGGCACCTAAGAATAAAAGTTTGTTATATGTTTTGAAATATACAGTGGCGACAAAATAAATAACATGTTTAGGTTTATTTTTATATTTGTGAAATTTACGTAATTTGTAATTATGTTAGTAAAGTGTACGTACTAAGATACTCTGCTGCAATATTAACTAGTATTAAACAAATAACACAGATTTCCTTAAGTAAAAAATAAAAACATGATATTCTCAACATACATTTTTAAGGGACAAAGCCAATAGCACACTTTGATATAGTTCATTAAATTTATTGCAAATCTTGTTAAGCCTTGCAACATTTTAGAATAATTTAGATAATATTATTTTACAATACTAGCAGGTACTTAGTAGCGTAAACTTTATTTTTAATAATCGCAACACACCCAAGTATATTTAGGCTTGACAACGTTCTTTAGGTCTGGCATTCCAGGTTCTCTAACTTATATCCAGAGTTGTCCCAAATTTGTAGCTGTATATCTGTCAAATTTGTTGTCCACGTAATTCCACAAGTTCTCAATCGGATTGAGATCAGGGAGGCTGTGCTGCCCAACTTAAAACATTATATTTGGGGCTAGTAACCATTGCTTTATGCAGATTTGACAATTTGCTTCGGTCCATTGTAGTGCTTGAACTTTAATTTCAGCGGAATTTCCTCTTCTACAAAAGGAAGTACAACACTGCTCAGGATTTCCTTGTAGTTAGTTTGGTCTATAATACCTTCATTACGATGAATGGGTCACAATGATGCTGCCACTACCATGTTTCAACGTCTTCACGATGTATCTAGGATTTAATTTCTGGTAAATACTGCGGCTTACGTATTTTTTCCCATTAGATCCAAAGTGTTAACTTTTTTTTGGACAGTATTTGAACTCACAAATTTTCGCGCTATACTTAATTCAAAAGTATTTTATTCTTCAAGCCAGTTACACTTTCCCTGGAGCCCTCGGTTGAATGTTTTCTGCGTTATTTTCTACACTTCTGAATGCAAAGTTTAATAAATTGTTAAAGTAACATAGCGAACAATATATTTATGTGCTAAAAAGTACCTCAATAATAATAATTGGTAGTTGAATTAAATGAAACTTCGAAAAAAAGAAAGGTGTGCTATTTAAATTGTCTAGACCAAATTGACCAACTTTTACAAAATGACGTTCATCTTGTTATGGTATAGAAGTTCAAACTGAAAAATATGCTGATACTTTACACTGCAGTCCCGAAAAAAATGTCCCATGATCTAATTGCTTATACGAAACAAGTTATGTAAACTAAAGTGTCTTGAACGCATTTTCTAAAACTGTGCTCTTTTTTTTCTCGCCACTGTTTATGTATGTACGATTATAGAAGTATTCCGGGTTGATCGTTGTTCAGTGCCAACATTTTATAATGATCTTGTAAAAGAGTTTAAATAAAATGAAATGAAATGCTGTTTTTTGCTTTGAGTCTATTTTTCTCATTTTCTCCGAAGAAAAATAATGAATCACACCAAACGATAGAATATCCTTTAGCAACATGTCTGAAAAGAAATTAGCTTCTAAGTTATTGATTATGTTTGCAGTTTTGTAGGTGTTTTTGTTTATCGAAAAATAAATTTTAAAATTCAAAATGAAAAAAATAAAATCAAAATGACAAAAAATCCGGTTTATCTTGAATTTATGGGAAAAACCTTTATAATGTTCCAGAATTATATGCATTCTTAAAGTCGGAATATCATGAAAAAAAAATTAATTAATGAAATCGTTTGCCATTTAGAAAAGATAAAATAAATTAAAAACAATCAAAGCTACAAAACAGAGTAATTATTAAAATATTTTTATTTTTCCTTAAAATTATCCGTCTGTGACCTTTGGTTTTAGTTCTGAGGTTATGAATGACTCATATTCGTGTAATATGGAAATAATTTACTACATATATATATTGTTCATACAAACAAACGTGTTAGTCCGAGAGGCAAACCATCTTTCTGATAAAGGCTAGTATTAGTATGTCCTAAGTTGACGCTTTTTTAAATCTTAAGATCTGATGGTAAGCCGTCTAACCCAGAAAAGTGCCAGGCATTCACAAAGGTTGTGCTGGGCCGTCTCGACCTCATTCCTCCAAACAGAGTCATAGTTTGTGCAATTGGCAGACATGCCAGCGGGCTGGGAATCCTTGCCAATGACTTCTGTCACAGCTGTAGGGATGAGGAGGAGAAGGAATCCTCCTATTACCTCCTATATAGCCCAGTACTCTCCTTCTTAAGAAAGGATATTCTGGAGAATACTTCTTTATAGATCTTCAAGATATCTCCTCAATGGATATCAAAAAAATATGAAAATTTATCCAATTCTAGTCTAAGTGAATCCTACCGAATACGGGGATAGCCACCTAACCTTACCTAACCTACCATAATCTCCGTTAGACAGGAGTTACTTGTTGAAGTGGTATCGTAGATGGCAATGACCAGAAAAGAAGCTTGTAAGATACCTTGTGTTCTTCTTATTGTAGTTGAGAAGTTCCCTGTTATGGGTGTAAGTCTTCATTAATAATTTGGGCTTCAATGAAAGAGTCGAAGATCATGTTCGCATTTGTTAATTAAGGCTAAGATTGTTGCCCATAGTTTATGCCACAAAAGAGTTCCGGGCTTGAGAATTCGGCAGTTGAACTTGAACGGGCCAGTTCCTCCGCAATTGAAGCAACACTTTACTAGTTTTGAGTTCAAAGAATAAGAGCTCAGAGCTTTGAGTGCAGCTTGGCTGCCTGAGAAGACATTTATTTGGCGCACATCTCAATGGCATGGACCTCAGCCGTTTGAAACACGCTGGAGAATGTTCCGAGAGGTGCAGAGATTTTAGTATTGGGCTCAAAGATCCCAGCATCAACACTAGAGGCCATACCATCCATGTACCATACTAGATTTTCTGGGTCTGGGATGGGTCTGCCGTTTTTTTGTACGTTCCCCAATATGAACTTCTAATTTTCTCCCAAAGCAGTATTCAATTATCACATTGTCGGCGACGGTGCGTGCAGAGCATGTTCTGATCGGACATTTTGTTGATAATATTTAGGTGACTCATAAGATTTCCTGGTTTGTACTTATGAATAAGTTGGAGTTTAATAACGCTTCTAGCGGCTGACTTCCTGATGAAGATCTGTATTGGCGAGATGCCATTTACATTCGTCCAAACTATTTCCAACTTGTATTAGTTTTCAAAAAAAGTAACGTTATCTAGTAAACGGAGCGTTATGGAAATGGTGTGCATGGGGTCGTTTTTAAATAAGTTGATAGATTAAACAATACCGAAACTCGCGGGAACCCTGTACGTGTACATGTACTACATACCAGGCAAAGCTGCATGAAGCATTGAATCGTTTATTTTCAAAACATGACATGTCCACATGGAAAAAAAAGTTAGGCCACGAATCAAAACTGATCATTTTCATGTCAAGAACATTTAATTTTTCTAATATAAACGGGTACTTAAAAATGTAAAATATAATGTATTATAGTTGGACATACCACGTTTCATGTGTCAATGCAGATATCTCTACTTAACAGCGCAAAGATACATTTTTTTTTTGGATAAATGTGGACATGTCATGTTTTGAAAATAAACGATTTAATTTGAAAATGAAAAGTATTAATTTCAGAGTTAAAGTCACAAGTACATATGGCGTATCAAAATTTAAGTGAATATTTAATTACATAGAATCAGGATGATATTCTTCCAGACTGTTATGATTCAATATAATTCAGTTTTATTATATTATTCCAATACTTCAATAACAATTTTATAATAGGTACTAAACTTAACAAATTCAAAATTACTAAACTAGTTGAAGGACTGGTCAAGTCGGCGGCCAAAGTAGAAGTGGGAGATTTAATTTGTTCCTGTCAGTGTGACAATAGAGGTGGTGATGAATTGACACATGATGCGGACAGTACAGGGTGTTTCACAGACAAATAAAGGTATTAACTTACATAATAAATACGTACCTACTCAAATGTACGTTCAGTAAATTTAGAAAAAAAAAACCCTAAGAAACATTGATATTAACATCTGATTGGAATCTTGACCAGCTCTAATAAATCAATCTCGTTTCACTGATTTTTATTGATAACTCATGTCTCAATAAATTTTTATCGGTACACCGATACTTTCCACATATATTGACAGACGTGTCTGAGTGGGAATTCCCTATCTAATATGTCAATATTTAAACAATTTCACATATATGAAAGTTTCCAAAATTATTCATCATTTCTTATGGCGGGAATATTTCTAGCGAGTCATTTCGATGACTTTGTGCGTATGTAATATTGTTTAATCTTGAGATGTTGATTGTCGTAGTTGATTATAATCATTGTTATGTGGGGTATAATAACAATATCTATACTCATACTCGTAATATAAAGCTTTGAAATTAAAGTTCCAAAAATAGATTATAAAGTCAACTATTGTTATTAAAATCTAGTAGTATTTATATATCAAGTGTGAGAATTATTTGTGTTGGCACATGCTTCGCTATCACTTTACATTCATCATAAATATTGACTCTAGTACCTACTACATACATATGTATGTTTGCTTTATATAAAAATAATGTACCTACGAATAAGTCTTAACTTTGATATTCTTTATTATTTCAAAATGGAATAGCTTGCGCAGTTAAATGACCACGCCCAGTAAATAAATGTACATATGTATCTACAAAAATGACAAATATTTTCTGTGTTTTGGCACTGTCTGTTTTTTGTTTTATGAATCTAGGTCAATTTCCAAAAAAAAAGTTTAACATTCGTTTTAATTTCTTTTTAATCTTATTTCGCCATTTAAGAAATGGGCTAATGCATACGATATACATAAATATACGCTATTTTGATCTCACGTGGCTGGTTATTTTTTGGAACACACACATATGTACATAGGTACATATGTATGAACATACATAAATAAATATTCATCTTAGGAGTATTATGGAGAAACGCTATAAAAAAAACAAGCTAAAATTAAACAACCGATTTAAGCCAGCAGTACACAGTTAACTGAACCAAATGTTTCCACAAAATCCAATCGCAATAATTGCATGGCTTACATTCATGAAATTATGCTAAATTTTAATAGGTTGCAAATTTTTATTGTATTATCTGAAGTGTTCGTACATAGAAAAATATAAAAATAAAGATAATTGAAGTAAATGTTCATATTAATAAATTTGAAAAATTTAAAATTAAAATTATAGGAAGAATTAAAGCAATTTCAACATCAAAAATTAAAAAAATAATTGTAATTAGAAAAAAATTTAATGAACATTTTCTCCGGTAGATGGCGCTGGAACTCAAACATTTTTAAACTCACCATACGATTAAGCTGAAATTTGCACAATATATGTGTGTGTAAAGAAGTGAGAAATGTTCGTACATAAAAAGTTTTCAAGTTTTCTATGAAAGGTAAAATAAAATTGGTGATTCTGTAACTGAGATACGAGAACTATATACATATGTATGGAATATTAAATATACATTCACTAAAATGGACATACTGGGTTTTATTTTGGACATTTTTGAGTTAAAAAAAATAAATATACAGCGTCAGCAGTCCTATACAGAACCAAGCCTAGCTTCTCGCAACCATTTGTGTGTGCGTGTTATTTTGTCCACGATATGGAAGGGACCTACAGTTTTTGGCCGACTCCGAACGGCGAGTTGAGAATCTCCTCACGACAAATGATACTCTTTGATTGCTTGTCAGACATTCGAAAGAGGTGGTACCGTGAAAAAACGTTTAGGTGTTTTGCTGGGATTAAACTCGGGCAGCATGCGTAGTAGTCCAATGCACTAACCACCACGACCACGGCGAAATAATACATATATGGGTAAATCTGTCTTTATTTCATTTCAATTTGGAGATTGATTCAAGGTGAACAGATTAGCCTAGACTTTATTTTCAACGTATTCGCCGATAGTGTTTAATCGGACGATTTCACATAACGATAACCGATAACATTGAACTTCTCTATCAGCCTTTTCAAAAAGGAAAGGACGAGGATAAAAATAAAAACCTTAATTTTGAACTTTCACGCATCTGTTTTTTTTGGGGATATGTACTTGTAAAATGTGGAAAACATCTCTGTATATTGTACGTATCGAAAGTAATATTTAATCCAAAGTTAAGGTTAGCTATTTTAAAAAAAAAAACGGTAAACGATAACATCCGTAATTTTTCATACATACCCAATGTCATTCATGCGATTTGGATCACCTTTCAATATCCAACCTTGTTGATTCTGTTATTTATGTATAAAACATTAGCCTAATATGAAGTTATGTCGTGGAAAAAGGAATACAGAGATCGGTGATTTTCCAAAATGTAGATAAATGTTAATTTAATGGTTCATTTGATCGAGGTCACCTGCAAATGTTTATTTAAAAATAATAGAAATTACAATAAATTGAAAACAAAAATATATTTAGTTTTATAAAATTCTTTATTAATTTACATAATTTTAATTTTCATGGAATGAAATCTTAAAATAAAAGAATAACATACCGCATTGAATTATTAAAGTTTTATTCTTGGTTGTGAATTTGCGTGCTTTAGTAAACATTTGTAAAAGTTAACGTTACTGTACAAGTAGTTCAAAAGGTGTAGGGAAATAACTTCACGGGCAATAACTACACATGGGAAATCTCACATTCAGTGAGAAATAAATTTACTTCAAAAATGTGCATTTATTTTCCACTAGAGGTATAGTTATTTCCCATGTGAAGTTATTGCCCGTGAAGTTATTTCCCTGCACCAGTTCAAAAACTCCAGCTTAAGTAATTCATAGTAAAACAGAATATACAGTATCTCGATAATGGGTACTCATTGAAACAGCTAATAGAGAATTAAGCAGTTCTAATAACCAAGTCAACAATATTTCTCCCCTTTTGCTATTTTTTTTTTATAAAAAGTTTGATAGCAACTGCAACAACCGATCACTGAATAAATTTTGAATTAAATGCGCTCGAAATCGTTCGTTAGTAAATAAGTTTCCTCTAAATTTACTTTGGGAGACATAAGTACTTCTTTCCCGGAGACATTTCATATATGAAGCAGATGCTGGGTAAATAATTTAAAGAGAATCGAAGAAATAACTCGATTTTCTAATGCCTCAAATACCAGCGATGTCTTTTTAGGTTGTCCCTTACGGACACATTATTCAATAACTTTAAGCCGGGCTAAAACTTACATCCAGATAAAAGTGAGTTTCAACCGAAAATTAAACCCAACTCCTTAATATTCACCCGTTTAACCCGCATTTAAACCTATTTGAATTAACATGGTCGGGGTTAGTTCCAAATAAATTAAAACTGCCGCTGGCAACGAGTTTACACTTTAACTAGGGTTAAAACACAATTTCATAATATTGTCTCGTTTAAATGAAGACACTTTTGACGAATTGCTTATGTCTTCAGAAGACGAATTTTAAGAAAAACCACCGCAGCTATTTTTAGGGCAATGGTCGGCAATATAGGAGACATCGCCTCAACAAATTAATTAGATATCCGACCTGTTGCATGCGTTGATGTCGTCTCATCGTCACCTATCGCTGTCAACTGGTGAGAGTCCTGCAAGCAGAGAAACTGCATATTTTTTGACCACCTCCGAGGTAAGCAAATGGCTTCCTGAGTCTAAAAAATGGCTTTAGAAGCTGTGGAGATGAGGAAGAAAGCGAATCGACCCAACATCTCTTCTGCTACTGCCATGCCTTCCAAGAATGACGCCTCCGTACTTCAGGCTATAGATTCTTGTCGGACATAGCAGATCTCGGAAATTTTACAAATATCGAATCTCCTAGGATTCACCAAGAGCACAAAATAAGAGGGGATTTCTCGAACAATCATACACCCTTCCAAACCAAACTTAACTCGACCACCACTGAGAAATCAAATGAATCCGACGGCGGTGTAAGCAGTGCTGCCAGACTTCTTTCAAGAAAAATACCCCATGATGGATGATAATCTACCATTTTCACCAAAAATTTCCCACACAAGTTGAGAGTGACTTTCAAAGTCAAAAGAGTACCACAAAAAGCAGGAAATGGAATGAAAGTAAGACCACAAAACTAACGAAACAACAACAACATATTTTGTATCGATTCTTATTATAACAAAAAAAACTGCTACCTACTTATTAAACTTTAAAAAATTTAGAATATGTATTAACACGGATAATAAAAAAACAAAACAATTATTTACTTCAATACGTATGTACATATCGAGGGTTAAAGTGCAGGACCCCGTAAGTTGAAAAACACAAAAAAATACTATTTATTCATAATAATCAGTAAAATCAGAGCCACCTTTTGGCATTTTTAGTTGATGAATCATGAATGTCACGACTCACGACATAGAAATAAAAAAAGGAAGTTTAAAAGATGTTGCTTTCGCATCATCGGCTGGCACCAGTATCAGTCAACCCTTGAACTCCCCAATTTCCAACCAGCTCGATTGGAATCGTTTCCTCTTGATGTCTTCAGTCTTTGTTGACATATTTGCTTACGCAGCAATAGTAGATCGCTAAGAATTGAACTGACTATTAGAGTGATAATGACTGAGAACAAGTTCTTCAATAGAATTTTTTGTATGGAAAACGGAAAATATTACCTTTTTACCATATCTTGAAAATTGGAGTTGAAATTTACCATGAAAACATAAATTTACCACGATCTGGCAGCACTGGGTGTAAGCGGTGGATGGTGAGCTTATTCATTGTCAACGATTTGCCGAAAAGTTTATAACAGATTCACTCACTAACTATTCGGCGTCACTCTATAGTATTTAAAGATCTTAAAGAATAATTGAGCATGAGCTTATGTCAATGATGAGCCCAAATTTAAAGTCGCATGCAAACAATCGAAATGCAAAACCACATCACTTTTTAACATCTCACTGTAGTCGAGTAAAAAACGAAGAGGTTAAATTGAGGAAGTTATTTCTTTATCTTTCCACCAGTTTAACCATGTTCGATTTTTGCAGGCACACCTTGCACCAAAAAGAGCAAACATTGATGTAGCATTGTCTATTATCAATTATTGTAAGCACACACAATTGATTTTGCGAAATTTTCTAAATTTAAAATTCCAATCACAGCCATGGCGCAACACTTAAAAAAAATTCCATTGTCACACCCGTCACTTAAAATATTCTACCTTCTTTCGCACTCCTGAATTCTTATGACACAACGATGAATGATGATTCGCAAAAGTTCGAATAATTTGTGTGCCGGTGAGCGATTGCACATGCAAAAGAACTTAACTGGTAACACTTTGCCTCTTATTTTTGCTGCAAATAGAAATTGTTACACTTACGAGTGAATTATCGCGTCTAAATTTATATCCAAACAAAAATTTCACACGTGACAGCAATAATGAAAACGTGATATGTGTACATATGTATGTACGAATATGTATGCATGGGTGATGATTGGCTTTCATATGACCACGGAAGTGATGACATTTTGATGTTTTTTTTAAATACCTAATACTCATGCCTGTGGATAAATGTTTATGTATATCTTTCTATTGAACTAGACCTTAACCTGGTTATAATAGCATTGATAAAATTTGGCAATTAATTATTTAACTATTTTAATTATCTATACTCTAAGCGAAAAGCTTTAAACAAAAATTAACTTGGATTAGTAAGCATATTTTATTTAATTTGGTGAACTGCAAACTTCTTCCTAAGCGGCCCTTACACGTTCAACGATAATGTCAATACATCCAAGTATTGACGTTAATATTGATGTAAGGTGGATGGTATTGTCACTTGGAATGATGGGCAGTAATGACGAAAATCCGGATTTTCTGATTTCAAACCATCAATACTGCCACTATTGTCATTAGTATTGATCGTGTAATGTCTTTTTTTTTGTCATTACTTAATCATTACTCATTTGGCTTAGTGCAGCCAGTGCAGTGACACCTATTTTAAGTATGGAAAGTGATAACGTGGAATCCCCGCAAAGTGTTTGTGTTGAAGAAAGTGATGTCCTCCGTGCGTTCATTGAGACTTTCGAAGACCAAATATGTATGTTTTTTTAACACATGGTATTAAAAAAATAAAAAATACTAACCTTTATACATATATTCCTGAAGTACCTACATATTTACTTATTGTTTTTTATAATTCACGGACGCTTATTATTATCTATACTATATATAAAGACGTAACTACTTTTATGTATGTTCTGGCTAATCTCGGGAACTACTGAACGGATTTTGATAAAGCCTTCGCTAAAATATTTGTTGAGTTCCTCTGTAATGGATTGCATATATATTATCGTGCTTTATACTTTTAATTATACACAAAAATTTATTTTTTTGTTTGTATGCTTACAATTTAAGCACTTCCATGCACTTTACGTGATAACGCGTACACCTATTTCAATGAAATTAATTTGGTTGATTTCAGCATTTCTTGCCAAAGATTTTTAGGTATAAATCATTTTCCTACGTTATCTAGAAGCTGAGAAATAGACATAAATAATGTGATTGTTAATGGTTTTAATTAAAAAGCACAGAAAACCATTGAAATTGTCCGTCAACCTGCTGGGATCACGTTGTTGCATTACGAGTATGTAAGCTTTTCTCTTCGCTCTTGCTCTTGCAGTTTGCTGAGTAGCTGGACACAATTGTGAAGCTGTAGTGGAAGTAGAAAGTTGAAGTTGGCTGAACTTTGCACTTCACCATACAATTCATACTACAGCATCAGCTTCGAATTGTGTTCGCGCTATAGGGTTTACGTGTATTTTAACTTTGACAGCGCTGCCTACTTCCACTACAGCTTCGCCATTGTGTTCGGGCAGTGAATCGTGTTTTGTTTTTGTGTAGTCGGTCTGGCGATCATTTTCATCGCTCATCCGATGGTGATGATGATGGCTGATGAAACTTTGGGGAGTTGCTATGTGGGTGTGCATACTGGTGAAGGTTATATATAATCTTTATTCATACATGTGCATATAAGAATAAATTTCTGTTTGTTTGTGTTTTTTCGATAAATTCCGATTTCCGAACTACTTTGCCGATTGAGCTCAGACTTGGACATAAAGTGTGTTTTGAAGAGAGAAAGTCTAAGCACATAATACAATTACTTTACGGTAGGTGAACAAATTTATATTAAGGACAAAAAAAAACTTTTTGCACAACTGAGTTATAAGGGAGCCAATCTAATATATACAAATTAAAGTTTGTTTGTTCGTCTTTTCTCCGTTCGCGCATCGGTCATCAGATTGCGATGAAACTTTAGCAAGTTATTATATGAACCGCGTTCGGAAAGTTTCTGGAATCGGTTCAGTAGATAGTTTCAGAGATTACCCCTTACATACAAATTTCACCTCTTATTTCAGAAACCTACCCCGGCGTGCGTACAACAACTCCTTTTGAAAAATGATGCTTAACCTACCTCAGTACCACTCCGCTATTGACCTGCATTTGGAAGCCAATGTGATATTGATTGTAATCCCTGTGACCAGTCCCGTGAGAGTTTTAAGGTCACTTCTGTGTATGTACTTTTTTAAGAAGATAATGACAAATGAAAATACATAATTCATAGAATTAAAGGTCATTCATCACACTACCAAACGCGTGCCGTGCGTGGATTTGACGGAGAATGGGCGGGGGTTTAGGTCAACGCAACATATTTAAAATAATTAACGTTTGACAGATTTTTCAAACAAAATCATCTTCAGTGATGAGGCGAATTTTTGTCTTGATAGCTTTGTTAACCATCGAAATTGTCGTATTTGGGATTCAGAAAATCCAGGAGTGATTGTTAAGAAACAAATGCATCCACAAAATGTCAGTGTATGGTGCACATTTTGGGCTGGACGCATTGTGGGACCATTTTTCTTTGAAAATACGGCTGGTCAGACAGTAACAGTTAATGGTGCTAGCTATCGCGACATGATAATCCAGTTTTTTGTGCCTAAATTGCAAGATATGGATATGGATGACATGTGGTTTCAACAAGAGGGTTCCTTTACTTACTTTATGAATCTATAAAAAAAATAAGAAGAAAATAAGAAAATAAGAAATTACTTCCTGCGTGAACTTTGGGACACCCTTTATACATATACAGTGAACTGTCTCATAACCGGACACTGATGGTACCGAGAAATTTGTCCGGTTAGAAGAGGTATCCGGTTATGGGAGAAAAAAAATACATTGACATTTTTTAAAAAAAAGTAACACAATAGACATGTTGTATTAATTTTATTTTATAAACGTATTCATTTTTATGCGATAAACACAAATTACCAAAAAATACTTATTTCTGGCGGGTTGGGCATGAAATCCCGCCTCACAAAATCCCGACTACAAAATCCCGACAACAAAATCCCGACTGACAAAATCCCGACTGCCGAAATCCCGACTGACAAAATCCCGACTTACAAAATCCCGACTGCCAAATTCGCGCGCGCGAATTTTAAACTATTATTTTCTCCAAAGTCGGTATTTTGTAAGTCATGAACGTGCGGCCATTTTATTTTTTTTGGTTTGTATGAAAATCTTTATATCCCTTCGCGGAACTATTTTCTCATTCTTATAAGGACGATTTATCACACGGCTCAGTACGTTTGGATAACTAGACATGATGAGAATCAAAAAGCGCTGTTCTTTTTGATTCTCATAAAATAATATTCACCACAAAATACTTATTTTGAAAGGAAGTTGTTTCGACACTAACAACCTCCTCGCGATGTCACACCCTGAACACTTCACTAAAAAAAACAAAAAAACCGAGAATTTACCAAAACACGCACTATGAATAAGATACAAAAATCGTTTGGTTAAATGCATCTGATGAGAATCGAAAAGCGCTGTTCTTTGTTTCAATTTGCTAACAAATTCGTATTGTGTTTTGGTAAGTTTCTTGGTTTTTTTTTTCGTAGTGACATGGTGGGGTAGTGGGCGAACACATTCTTTTAAGAATGTGGAAAAAAAATGATAAGAGATTTAAAGATTCAATTTTTTTTTCAGCAAAAAAAAAAAATAAAAAATTCACTGCGAAACGAAAATCCCGACAAAGTCGGGATTTTTTCACAAAAGTTCATTTGTCGGGATTTTGGCAGTCGGGATTTTGTGAGTCGGGATTTTTAGAAATGCGAATTTTTTTTTGTCGGGATTTTGTATAGTCGGGAATTTGAAAGTCGGGATTTTGTGCCGTTCCCATTTCTGGCACATACATTTAAAATACAAACCTATTTAAAAAATGCAATAGGATTTATAAATGCACATACATAGTTGTTGAATAACACGTTTGCGGACAAGACAGCATATGCCGTCAATGGTTGAGGAAATTAGCGGGGCCATGACAACTTTAGGTATGTTAGGACAAGACGGGATACCCTGACGAGAAATACAGGATGCTTCCATATTCCGGCATTATTTGTCCTATCAGAGACAAATTTTCACTTCACTGTGACCAGCGGAATCATTTTAATCTTTATACAAAATTCGCACAATATAATATAAAATATCTCTCAAAATGTCGGAAACATGCGTGTGTAATTCTAGGGTTCCCCACAGAAAATCAAGTGTCCGCGAACGTGATAGTAAAGCAAAGGCACACTCCATAGCTTACTTTTTTGTTTCGTTTTTTTGCAAAGTGTAAAACAAAATAAAGTATTTGTCAATTTATCCATTTAAAGAGAGCGACATTCTATTGCGGTTACGAAAATTGGTGTCCGTGTACGGTTATGAGAGAGTCCGGTTATGGGAGAATTTTTTATATGGAAAATCGGGTATTTATTTCCGTTTTTTAAAATCTGTCCGGGTATAAGAGGTGTCCGGTTATGAGAGGTGTCCGTACGGAGAGAGTACACTGTATACATATAGCAATATATTAGAAGAAAATATTTTGTTTTCTATTCAAAGTTGCTGGAAGGCGAAGCAAGGCGAGCACGGGTCAGCTAGTTATGAATACCCTTAAAATGCTTTGCACAGCCCGGGCCATAGTGAAAAATTAAGGAGGATAGAGGAGATGTGCATTGAATGTTTGTAATTCGTAAGGGGAGGGAAAAATCGTGTTTGGTAAAGCATTCAACAGTCGAGTTGAGAGTTTAAAGAAAGGATCTCTATATTTTACTCTATGTCCGAAGTTGGGCTGGACGTGTGTGGATTGTGTTTGATTAAAGTTAGTCGGCGATTCAATTGTTAAAAGAGGCAGTACATTTTTTTTCAATGTACTCCACTTTATTCAAATTTCCGACTTATACACTAAGAAACTTACACACCAATCCAATGTATTGTATGCTTAGTGCGTGATCAACAGATAAAGAGGGACTATTCGGTCCTGTTGATCGTTCATATATCGAAAAGATTTCGGCTGGTGAACTACGTTAAATTAGACTGAGAAAACACTATGATTTTATAAAATAGCTAAAGTCAAAGAAATGTATGAAGTACATGTAGAATTTCGACGAATCTCGACGGTGTTCAAGGGAGTCAATTGATCCAGTGATGTTTCTATCCCCTATAACTTTTATCACCCATATTTGTATCCTATTGACTAGGTGCAGTGATGTTTTTGAAGCATCTAACTAGTTATGAGCATTGGGCTTGAGCTTGGGACGTACATATGTACGCCTTATAAATAGTAGCAATATCAAAGCGGATAAAGAATTTCTTACATCGTTATATAGGTTTGATCGGCACAGGTGGGGTGGGGCAATGGTACTCAGTACATGAAGGAATCCATAGTATTGGCGTTGATCTTATGGTGCCGGATATGACTCTAATGGTGTTTTTGAGGCTATGCAGCTTGCACGTATGGGCACTGTTTAACCAGACAGGAGCGCAGTATTTCGCAGTGGAGTAGACGAGCGCTAGCACCGCAGAGCGAAGCGTTGATACACTTGGACCCTAGTTTGATCCAGTGAGTTTTTGGATGATGTTGTTGCGAGTTTTAAGTTTTTCGGCAACATTTGTTCGGTGTTGTTTATATGTGAGCGATCTGTCTAACGTTACGCCTAGGTACTTTGGGTTTCGACTATGCTTAAGTAAGGTATTGTTAAGCTGAACATTCAATCTATGATTAGCTAGTTGGTTGGTGAGGTGGAAACAGCATACTTCTGTTTTAGCCATGTTTGGGCACAGTCTGCATTGTGTAATGATAGATCTCCTGGTCGTTGTACACCCTAACACTAAATGACACTAAATGATTTATTGCCCAAAAATTTGCATCATCTCGTTAATGCAAAAAGTTTGCAAAACCTAAAATTACTGAAAATTGAAAGAAGCATTTAAATACTGAGTGGAAGACATCTTCTGCAGGGCGCAGCCCAATTACAGTAAACTGCAGATTTCGCAAGTTTCGCGTAGAAATATAATTGGCTAGCCAGTCTTAAAGTCTAAAATCCAATCGTTTAGAGTTTAGATAATATTTTTCCCAAACGGTGAAATTGAGAAATTTTTTTTATGACCAATTATGCACTTGGAAGCTCGCCAGATATTCGCGAGAGCTGGTGCCGTAAAAACAATTGATTGCTATTCGAACTATAGGCATCCGCTTAAGACACGATGCACAACAACAAGACATTTTATTATGCCTGTGTGACGGCTATTACAGTTTTAGGACTGCAGTTGTTACGTAAGGAACCCGAATTGAAGTTGAAACCCCAATGTTTTATTTTTATTCATTTAAGAGTAAACTATCACAAACTTAACACAAATTAAACGCCAAATCGTTGTTATGTAAGTTTTAATCTTTCACTGTTTTCTGAGCCGAAATACCTGTCATCATGATCTCATCCAACGCCAAAAGAGAAAGCCATACAAAAAAGATGTAGTCTATTGGAATCGAGCAATAAAACAGCTCCAGCTGACGTACCAAAATTTGATTTGCACTTCAAGAAGGAACTAGAAAACGGGCTACGTAGTCATTAGTTGACACTGCTTTCAATAAACACTTACAGTGAGTGTGAGTATCGGCGAGTTAATGAGTTTTGAAGAGGAAGACGTTAGGTAGGTAGGTAGGTACGAATGTATGATGTATCTTAACATACACAATTAGCGCGTGTGCGCCATTTTATTGCCACAGCTTAATTTGGTAGTTTAAATGTGTTTCGGGGATGTACCGCTGAAATCTATCTTGTGTAGAGGAATCTTATGAGGTTACACAATTCGATGTCGGAAACTTCTGAAACGTTTTTATGGAAGTATCTGCCGAGCTTATGCTGTCTGGGTCTGGCTAGTGCCGGGAATTTACGGAGAAAGTAAAATAGCATTTCTTCCGCAAACGTACTCTCGTAGCTCCGACAGTAGTTGATGGGTTTTCCGTTTAGAATAGGCTTTGAAGAAAGTATTCTGGATTATTTTGCCCTTAGCTAGTCCTAGCTTAGGGAAAACTACCCCCGCTCAGAGATGTCCATGGCTGAACCGCTTCTGGCTAAAATGTTCATTCCCCACTATGTTGCTATGGCCAGGAACCCAGAGAAGAGTGATAAACCAGCTGCTTACCCGGGACGATTCCTTCTTACACTGTTCTACCAATTAATGTGATGTGGTATTTGAATGAAGAGCTTCAATAACGGACTGCCTGCCTACTAATATTGCTGCCTTCTTCATGGATGTGGTGCTGAGACTAAGCTCCTTACACGCCTCTTCGATTGCAAGTACTTCCGCCTGGAAGACACTAGAGCGAAGACGAAGCGATTCCGAGACTCGGCTGAGAAAATACCCGATCCGAAGCCGTTGTCCATCTTGGATCCGTCAGTGAAAATCGTCAATTGGTACTTTGATATGATAGAGTCGTTTTTCCAATGCAATCTGGTTAGAAAAAAAAACTTGGTGAATTTACTAAAGTCAAGTTAAGGGTTGATGTAGTCTATTTTGCTCAAGGCAAGATCTCTCGGTACCCTGTTTTTCAGAGTCTATTAGTGCTACACGACACCAGGTGCTAGTTCAATGGGCAATATGTGTTGGAATGCGTTTAATGCTTCGGTCGGATTTGACCGCATAGCACCGGTGGTACCTATACAAGCGCTTCTCTGTATTCTGCTGAGTTAAGTAGTGTGGCTTTATTTATTTAAGGTGGGCCACCATACTAGTTATCCATAAGTGGGGAAAGGTTGTACTCCGGCAGGGTACATACATCTAAAGGACCATATTTGGTTTTAGTCCCCACCTTTTACCTACTACAAGCGTAGAAAACGATATATGCTTCCAACACTCTGTGGTCTATGTTCAGTTTCAAGTTAAGTAAATGATCCAGGATGACACCTAGCGCTGGAAGATAGTACTAGTGGTAGGTTATTGAGCCGTGGGATTTCATTTTTACATTGAAATTTTGATTGAAATTTGTTGTTGATTCATGTTTTCAGATAACTATCATCATCATCATCATCATATATATTATATCTGTAGTAACGGTAACATTTGTTGCTCTCACACTTAACCAATCTTAACAAATGAGGTGTCAAAAGAAAGAGAATTTCATTGAGCACTGATGAATCGCACTTTCAGTTTATAAATTTTAACAATTTCAATTCATTCAAAAGCACGGGAACATTGGCTTCATTTTCAAAGAAGCATGAACCTGTCGTTTGCCCATGAGAAGAGTGATTTCTGACAATCGGTTTTGGGTTTTCAGAGCCTGCTTTTCTAACCCACAATCGACGAACGTATTGCACAGTCGTAGTTATCACTTATATCTTACAAGGTAGTCTTCAAATGGTTTGTATTGGATGTAACCAATGTTTTTGGTTGATCAGTTTTAAACCGAAACTTTGTGATGTGGTCTATAAGAAGAACAAACAGATATGTATGTAGCTATATCGCAATTCAATTTAGTGAAAAAAGTGCAACTGACGAAAAAATAAACTTGAATCAGCGGATCTGTCCAGTCACATTTTTTTTATTGCGCAAACGATTCTTAGACGTTTCACACCATTTTTGAAAGTATAGCACAGTAATTGCTGTTCCATCTGCATTTTTTTCCTTTATTTAGGTGGGGCTACAGCTTGGGGTCAACCAGGGCTTGTTTTTCACAACCATTTGTGTGTTCGTGTTACATTTTTGCACGAATAGAAGGGATCTACAACTTTTTGCCGACTCCAAACGGCGAGTTGAGAAGCTCGGTCATGACAAATGATACTCTTTGATTGCTTACCAGACATTAGAAAGAGGTGGCACCGTGAACAACTTTTAGGTTTCCTGAGACCCAGGCAGCATGGCATGGTGCTTACTGCTCACCATCTGCACTATGTAAGACAAATATTGACACGAAATTAAAAATGAAACTTCCTAACATCGACAGAAAGCGTATTTGCTTTAATTTCGTTTTGTTTTGTATTTTGGTCAAAAATTTGAATAAAATCAGCATTTTGCTTTCATTCGAAGATGCGTGATATGTGGCCAAATCCACTCAACCATATACCATGTGTAAATTAACTTAAAATCATACAAATTATGTATGTTGGTGAAGCATTTAATTTAAAAAAGAAAAGAAATCATCCATCTTCCACCGTAAGTAAAACTCAACTCTCTTCCGACAACTTTCAATAAGCGGCAAACGGATGTACACGAATTTTCGTTTCACACTAACAACATGTGAGCGGTAATTAGTGTTTTCTTATAAAAACTTTTTATTGTGGATGAAAAAAATATATGAAATTCACTTTTTATCTGCTCCGGATATAAAGAAATCGAGTAGAATAAAAATTACACCTCTACACGTCAGATAGTCATCGGTAGTGGGTTGTAGATACCGGAATCCGATTAAATTTCATGCAATCACTCTAATCAGACCGGAATAGATGCATTCGGTATCTATAATATGATTACGATTTATGATTAATAATTTACATCTAATCCAGTTATTCACTTTTGATTAGAATTTCACTTACACTTAACTTTTCCGTTCATTAAAAGTGGGGTAGCTGAGTTTAGCTGGCACATTTGTCCCATAATGCGATTAGGGAGAACTGATCAAACACAAACCGCACGTTGATAAGGCTCATAGTGGAAAATTATGACCATGCCTTATGCAGTATAATACTCTGATAACCTGATGAATAAAACCTACGGATAAATGTATGCTATAGAGATAGTTTTATGTTATCGTACTATGTATATCTAAAACTTAGGCATAGTGTACTTTTTCTGGTTGTACACTATGCCTAATTCGAATGAAAGTTATAAACAAACTCGTACACACACATGACGAGTGAGATTACTGCCATCAATTCTTATGCATAAGCTTTAATTGATTAAATGTTTTTAATACGGAAAGTGAAACTTATACGGATCGAATTCAACTTCTAATCGACTGAGGCACAAACACTGAACACGCTTATGACGCATGGCCATGGGTCTTCTACGTGTGCGATTTTCAAATGGATTTCAATTGTTTCTCATTTTATAAACAATAAACTGTTTAAGTAGTTTCGATAGTAAGGTTTCTTTAAACAAATAAACTTACAATGTTTGAGTAGAAAGATACATAGTAATATCTATAAATGTTTATATAAAAATTAGCTGTTCGTTTGATCCTTTAAAACTCAAAAACTAACCGTCCGATTGAGCTGAAACTTACACAAAATATTTGCTATGAAGTGAGAAATGTTACTAAATGAAAAGTTTTCGAATTTTACGAATTCGTACGAGTGTAACACGAGCATATGAAACGGATGAAGCGAATGACCAACATTCAACATGTCGCAAATGTACGAATTGCAGACAAAAGACGACGCATTATTGCTTCATTTGTATTCGAATGTATTGTGGACCAAATTGTGTCGATATTGCCAAGCACTGAAGTACAAAGGCGAAGCGGCAGGAATTTGCTGGTGCGAATGCAAAACTTGTGTTGCCGGCATTTAATCCGCCGCCAGAGGCATTACTATTTTTCGTGTCAGGAAAATTGATTCAAAATAATATTTATGTTCGTTCAGATACATTTAGGTTGCACATCCGATTCCAAGCACTTCTTGAACAACATTCGCATATACAATGAAGTTAATTAATAAAGAGTCATTTAAAAAATGTCATGACATTTTTTGACATAAACACTGGTCTCAATGTGTGTAGCAAAGCGCACCTGGTTACCATTAGTATCTTATAATTATTGTAAACTGTACGGTTATAAGAGTTTTTAAATATGTATATTCAAATGAAATATTGCACCATTCATTAAAAAAAAGATTAAGTACTATTAGATAAATTTTTTGTCTGGATTTATGGGATCTACTAAGCAGACAACTTTACTTCTATCAGCTAGCTAAAGACTAAATGTTTTAATTAGTCATACCTTAATTTATAAGTAGTCCAAATTAGTTTGCTGTCTCAGGACTGTTCTTGCATTAAAGTGACTATTTGTCGCTCATTTTGTGTAAAGTTCCACTTGTTAAGAATGGTTGCACTAAATCTAACCCCAAACTAGAAGATGCCCTGTAAACATACCTCACAACATTTTTATTTAGAAACTGCTTGAAACTTTGATATTTTGACAATTATGCTCTTGTTATCTTTTCTTAACTTGCGTTGTTTGGTTAATTGATAATCGTACGTAGTATTTTTGTTATATTTTCCAAGAAATAAGACTGCGTTATAAGAAAAATAAAAAAAACGTTCAGATGAAATTTTAATAATTTGCAGTCGATAGATTTCCCTTTTACTGACTCAAAAAGCTGTAGGTTTTTGTTTTTGTTTCAATATTGTTTTAAAAACTTTTTAACAAAGAAAAGGTTCAAAAGTTTCAATATAAAAAGTGAAGACACCAATTTTTTTATATGCTGAAGAGAAGTAGGTACTCCTCTAAAATTTAAAAAAAATGTTGAGTTTGCAACTATCGATCCCTCACCGTTAATTTGTATACGAGTACATATTGATTCTATTTACTAATTTACATACATGCATACATACATACTAACAAACCTCCCAACTTATCATATTTTATTCCAGGAAATGAGTGATATTTTCTATTCGTGGAAACTAATCCGAGTGATGGGGTGAATAAGGTGCGAAACATTGAAAGTAATGAAAAAGTAAAAAATCATCGTACAAACAACATGTACATACAAAAAAAAATGAGGATTAATGAATGAATAGGGAAGTAAATGTAACATTTAACACTTTTTGAGGTGCAAAGTAACTGCTTGTGAAATAGAAGCCTAAGGTTCTATTAAGCAAAATATTTGGATCTTAATTTTTTGATAAAATACGATTGATAAAAAAATACTGGAAATTAAATTACTCACTGTGGGTGTTTGCATTAACTTATTAAGTAAATTCTGTTTTTCCGAGAACATGCTGAAAGATTTTGTGAAAACAAAATTGAGTAACTACTAAAAAAATCCGGTCATGTGCAAGTCGTACTTGCGCAATAAGTATTCCGTCAGTTATTTTAACATACACATGTAACAGATTTACGAGTAACATACAGTGTTGTGCAAAACAAACGCAACAAACTCAGCAACAGCATTTAGAAGCGAATTTGTTACCGATTTATTTATTTTAGGAACATTTTTTTTTTGTGGAACTATGTTTTCATAACACTAGACTATATTTGTATACTTTTAACAAAATAATAATTCATTTATTAAAAAAAAAAAAAAATAAAGCAACAAAAAAAAACATCACAATATGCCTGTGCAAAACTAACGCAACATATGCAGTACTTTGTGTATTGTCCCTTATTTTGAATAATCTCGGCATATTTGTGGTTCATGAATGATATCAAATTATTAATTAAGCTTTGGGGTATGTTTTCCCACTCCTCTTTTAACTCCAGTTTATTTTGGAATCGTTGCCCTGTGACTCGCCGTTTGAGTATCCCAAATAGATTTTCAATTAGATTCAAGTCTGGTGATGGTGCTGGCCAATCAAGAACTTGAATCCCATTATTTTCTAACCATTCATTAATCAGCTTCGATGTGTGTTTCGGCTCGTTGTCGTATTGAAGCACCAATCGAAGTGACGTACTCCTACTCGGCGTTAGGTATTATCTCTGTTTCTAAGCTATTTTTGTAAATAAAGCAGTCCATTATCCCTCGAATTTCATGGGAATGATCAACTCCTTGTGCCCAAACCATCACGACACCACCTCCACGGTTTGCTGTCATTTTGCAATTTCGTGAATTCAGTCGCTCACCTTTGTGACATTATACTGTGGCCATACCATCGGTGTTAATTAACTTACATTTTGTTTTGTCACTAAAAAGGATGGTTTTCCAGTTTTCAAACGACTAATTTATATAAGTTCTTGTAAACTTAAGCCTCAAATCAAAAAAAAAAAATAAAAATCGATTTTGGATTTATAATGCGTCTAGCTCTAGATCAAAGTTTAAAAGAAAGTACATTTTCTGCAAATGCGTCTTTGTAAGCATTAGCTTTTTAGCTGGCCTGTAGCTCCCAATGTCGTTTTCCATGGCACGTCTCCGGACTCTGGTTGAATGCACATTAAGTTCCAGTCCACTCACAATTTCTTGTGAACTCAGCAATGTATCTTTTTTAATAATACTGCAGATTCTTCTGCACGTCCTGTAGGTCGTTTTGCGAGGTAGTCCACCTGAATGCACTGGTAAGGACTCTACCTGTTGCTTTATATTTTCTTACTAATTGGCATACAATAGATCTATAAGTGCTATATTTTTTTGCAACAAATAATAAATAAATAATCTTCAATTTTTTTGGTCGCTCAATTTTTTTCGAGCCATGATGAAAACTGCACTAATTAAAAAGATCTAAATTTAACTAATGCAAATTCTAATGATTCAAGATCTTAAACATTGAGAAGCATTTTGCAAACTGTAAAAAGTACAGTTAGTTCCTTGTATTGTGTTGTTTATTGCAGAACAGGAAGGTGTTGCGTTAGTTTTGCACACTGTCATGTGTTATGGATATTTGTTTTTGTATTTTTTTTTATGTGTGAATTGTTAGTGTTTTTTTAATTACATACATTTTTGTAGCAATTATAGAGTTAAGTGAATACCTGTTATAAATTAGTTCGAAATTCAATTGAAAAAAAAGTTATAGCAACAGAACGCCAAAACCGAGTTTTGTTGCGTTTATTTTGCACAACACTGTACATGCATAGATTTATGGACACAAATGAAAGCAAATTTATAAAATTACCTATCTGATGCCCTTTCTCATCTGCTCAGAAGAATAATTATACATCCACACAAAGCCCCAAACTAAGAATGCAAGAAATATACGCATGTGCATCAGAATTCCTTCTTCGTCTCGTTATTCGTTGAATTGTATTAAATGCGTGGAATTTGTCTCTCTCTCTCATCTTTTCCGATGTAGTTAAAGGAGAGACACCTACATTATAATGTATAGGAAACCATCAAAATTCCTTTATGTGCTTAAAATCATTGGTTTAAGTCTAAGCTCAATGGCTATACCCGAAGCGAATTTTTGGGGCATCTTTCCAGAAGCATTCCAGATAGGGGAACGTCACTTCAGGATATGTAAACAGTTGGGAAGGCAAAATTACAAAAAAAAAAGATTTTTCTGAGCTATATTTTTAGAGATAAGGTAGGGACAGCAATTTTTAAAGTTTTTTTTTTTTTTTTTTTTGAAAAAGTGTTAAAAAAAAATAACACAAACAAATATTTCATACATTTTTCGTTCTTTAACGGGCTTTCATATGACATCCCACACGATTACCTCGATTTTTTTTAATTTCCCATTTAACCCTCCAAAGCCGAAAGCAAACTTTTTAAGTTCAGGTCTGTGTTTGGGCCACTAATTGCTAGAAATTTTCCGAATTTCAATAGTCTACATACGTCAAATAGTCTCTGAGAAAAAGGCCTGTAACAGATAGACAGACACACAGGCAGACAGACAGACAGATAGACAGACAGACAAACAGATAGACAGACAGACAGACAGATAGATAGACAGACAGATAGACATACAGACAGACAGATAAACAGCCAGATACCGAACTGATTCCATTAGTGTTCCGTTGTTGGGTACAGAACACTAAAAATACAACTAAATACTTAAAAGTCAACATCTATACAATACTCACTCTTTCAACCGGTGTATGAATCCTTCAAATCAATTTTCCCATTTAAATGCAACACGATATCGAATTAAATACACGATTGTTGTTGACTGGTCGAATTACATTTCAATTGAAAGTGCGTTCGCTGTTACACTTTTGGCCGTGCAAGTGTGCAAAAGATATGTATCTTCGCTTAATTTCGATGATACTACTGTTTATGTTGGACCTTGGACATGCTATGTTTTAGCATGAAAGGAATACAACATATAGTATATGTAGATCCTCATAACTGAAAACATGCTAACAGGCTGTGGGGCTTTCAACCAATACTATTCCCAACCAATACTATTCCCCGCAATCGAAGCCAAATCGTTTCGCGTCTTTTGTGAAATAGTTTGGAAGTACTAGCATTGTTATACGTAGACTAGATATTTCTAGACTAGTTAAGAAATGCCACATCATTGCTGTTCCATCAGTATCGTATCAAAAGGACGATGGCCTTTTTTCTGACTTTCATTTTTTCAAACCTAAAGTAAACAAAATGCCTCTCATTACTTAAGGTGAATCCCATATGTGTTGACAACCTCCTTTATCAGTGATTTCTCCACTCACTTCATTCGTTCGCTTTAGTTACTATAAAAAGCCACAAGGGATTACTTGTCAGTACGAATAATTAGTACACTTACTATCAATTTATAAAATGTGTTCCACTTAAATGTCAACGCCTTAACTAATCACTTGAAAAGGAAGACAAGTTGAAACCCTTCAGATATTACTCTTCCGTCTACTTGACAGTTAAACTTATTGTCAAGTGGTAAACACTTACTTTCGCTACAAGTCAATTTATTCTTTTAATTAGTTTGTTATTGATCACACAGTGAACATTTTTTAATCCTTAAAATCACTCTAAATTAAAACTAAACAAAAATATACCGGTCTTCAAGGGGAAAGAAATTCCACGATACGTGGGAAGGGAATCACCTTCTTTCATCCCGAACAATGTGTCAATGCTACCCAGAGCAGCAGCAGCAGCAGGCACAATACGTACAAGCCTGTATGCAATATTGACAAAATCCAGTTTTTTGCGGATTAAACTTGATCATTTCTGAAAGTTTTTCCTTCTCCGGAGTAAATAAAAAAAAAAAACAAGAAAAACAAAATTAAATCAGTGCCGCAGAAATGCAAGTCCCAAGTCCGCACCACGGAACGAGTTCAAATATTAATTGACTCACTCACTGGAGTACGTAGGGAACGACCACGAACGTTGAAATGCAAAATATAAATAAATCAGTACATATTACTACCTAAAGATACTTTAGTATGCAAATGAGGGAATATGTGTATAAAGGAATTTGCTATAATATTTGCAAGATGGGTTGTAGTAACTAAACTACAGTACGACCTGAAAAAAAGCAACTAATAGAAACGCGTGCAGTTGCGTTTATTGAGGTTGTTGCAATAACCGAGTTAAAAACTGTTGGTGTCAGAATTGGAACAGAATGCTGAAAACCTTCTTCCACTGTTAAACAAATCATAACTGATTATTTATTTCATTTTAAAAATTTAAACATTCATATATATGTTTTTTGACGTACATATGTACATATGTATGTTTTGGAGGGGAATGGGTATCGATTAGCCAAAAAAAAAGGCAGAGTATCTGTACTGCCCTGCCCATTCCCTGACCCAAGCCAACCCATTCCAGACATTTATTTGAATGGAGTGGTGGTTCCCAAGTGTGAAAAGTTCAAATATCTGAGATCAGTGATCAATCATCGTTTAAGCGTAGGGTGGATGATGTGACAGGAAAACTCTGCTGTCTTCTGTGACCGAAAAATGTCCCCTAAGCTGAAAGGAAGGCTCTACACCGCAGTTGTGCTTCCGGCGCTCACATATGGTTAACAATGCTGGACAATGTATAAAAAGTATAAGTGCAAATTGACAGCAGCTGAGATGAAGATACTTCGCATGACAGCAGGAGTATTAAAGCTTGAGATCGAATAAGAAGTTTCAAAAGGAAGCCTTCACGTCAAAGAACCCATCTAGAAGAAACTGGAGCACGACCGGCTCAGTTGGTATTGTCATGTTTAAAGGAGGGATCCTACGAACCCCGTCAAAAAGGCAATGGCAAACAACGTTCTCTTACAATCGCATAAAAGAGGCAGGCCTAAAAACTTCTGGATCACACAAATGCAGAAACACCAGCATTTGATTAGCCTCAATGATGAAGTGATTCAAAATCGGGAGGCCTGCAGATATTTTTTGAGGTCGAACCGGCGAACCCCACAGGCGGGAGGGTTGTGATCCCTATAATTCTGATCATAACCTCGTCGTTTAAATGGAGAGAAGAAGATATGTACATATACATATGAATTATTAATTGAGTCTTTTTGGATGCAAAATTCTTTGACATGGCTGACTCTCTTAAATTAAGCAGGACTTAAGTGTTATCCTGAACCTGAAGTTTCTTCAGCTCATTGAAGGCAAATGTTGAGGGCTTGCATTGCAGCCCTTGCTTTAACTTATGGCCCTTGGGGGTTGCATTTCGCCACCACTTTTGATTTCTTCGACTTCCAGATTGCTGCAAGTCGGTTCCAGATCGGTTTCATTTTCGGCCAGCTAATTGCTCAGTCAGTTGGGGATGGGTCTTGAAGAAAATTAATTGATGCAATTATTTAGTCTTTGTCGTAATCAGTGTCTGGATATATCAAATGCACTTTCGTATTGCCCTTGACTGCACTTTGGCGCATGCATTAGCCAAGAGGCATACGGCATGCGGCATGCCTTATCAGTTTTTTTTCCAAATCTGATCGTTCGCTTCCAGTAGACTTTTTTTTTGTAATAGAGTTCAGTCAAGTCGATCACATTTGGATCAATTGACTGGAGAACTTGCTTTTATCGAGTAATTTTTTTTTTTTTGAAGAGTTGCAATTACTGAGTCAACAATGGTAAAATTTTAAGTGTTGCTTTTATCGACGATTTGCACGTATTGAGGGTTGCTTTTATTAAAGTCGTACTGTACTTCGACTGTAGCACAAGTTGTTATCACTTTCGACTGAACATGTAAATACTCGAATATAAAGTTAGCTTTCTCCGTTTTCGTGGAAAAGGGATTGGGTCGTATTTAAATCGGTGTCTATCTGAATCTAAATATTTTATCCCGAGTGTGGGCTTAACCAATAGTGGAGAAGACTGTGAATTGTTTGAGCTATGACAAGATGTGGACGTACATAGCTCCAAAAGTTCAATTCGAACAACTTTCTATATTGCATGGACGATATCGAGTGGAACACTGAACCTTGACTTGAATGATATGATATGATGAATCCGGGGGTACGGAAGAGATGTCCGCTAGCACTGCGACCAGAGTTAGTCTATTGTACCTCTTTTTATGTCTAGGAAACATACCAACTCTTTAGAAATAAGCCCTTTGACTGAAATACTTTTGTAGTCTTCTTCTGTTAGTATGTATTTGCCTAGTATTTTGGCCCTTCTTTTTGTTAGAGAGGGGTACTCTGAGATCAAGTGCTCCACAGTTTCTTTTGTTTGTTTACATAATCTGCAGGTGTCTGTGTTGCCGATTTTCATTTGTAGAGGTAGCTGTTGCATTTAATGTCCCGTCAGGCCTGCGCAAAGAATTTTGAAATTTCCTCTGTTTAGTTTTAGGGTTTCATTAGTTCTTTTGTGGTTGTGAATTTGTGATTAAGGAACTTTTTTGAGTGCTTTAGGCTCTCTTTGCCTCTCGTTGGTTTGTTGTCTTGGTTTGTTTCTTCTCTTGTGAAGCCATAGTGAGGGCCTGGTTCAATGAATGGTTGATGGCTGCTTTTTTGGCCAAGATACCTTCTTATTGCCCTCATGTCATTCATGCCCAAATGAGTTTTATTATGTTTTTCTTTGCCAGCAGGTTAAGATTCGAGTTGCATTGGAATGTGGGTTTTTATATTTAGTTGTGGCTTCTTAATGTCTTTAGTATAGCTTGGCTGTCAGACATTATGTTGAGATTGACTTGGAAAACAAAACGATCGCGATTTAAAAAGATAAACTGTGGCTTAAGTGAACTAGAAGTCGTAGGGGTGGACCGATGCTGCTCTATTTGCTGAGAATATGTGCTAAGTTTTGTCCTCATTTGCTGCTATGCCAGTACTCTGGGAGCAGCTGCTAATGTCGATATCGACTGCGTCTGGAAGCACTTGCATGGATTTCCTTAAGATAACACCTGTTCTGTTCTGCACACTATTTGCTCTAAAACGATATTGTGGAAATCACTTGATCTGTTTGAAAAAATTGCGAACCTATGTATGTACGTATATACTACATGTTTGAAAAAATTCAGAAGAGTTATTTTCGAGATGCACATTGAATCGCGTCTTTTCCAGCGTCACGCTACATACGTAGCCAAATGTGTTGCCGAGATCACGAAGTTGGCAATCGCCGTGTAACTCAATTCAAAAAGATGCATGTTATTACATGCTTTAAAGTCGTTAAAAGGACCTTAAACTATTCCACGATTTTCTGAAAGCCATGTTGGTACGTGAGGATTAGTGCCTTAGTGCGTTTCTGAATGCCTTGAGACATTCACAAAAGATGTTGGAAAGGATTTCATAAGCGACATTTAGGAGAAATATGCATCAGAGATCAGAACATACACACACAACCACACATCCAGTAACCTTTCCGAACTGATTCACGAAGAGAAGAATCAGATCACTGCTATGTGAACTTTGACACCCGTACATGCGCTGTAAACTTGGGTGGCTCATATCTTTTCAAATAAAATTCGACAGTTGCGATATATTATTCCTTTTATGTTTTATTGTATTTTTGATTTTTAAGACTTCCAGCTGATTTCGGTGAGTACCGCATTGTAGTGGCAAGTGCGTTGCACTTCTACGTAATGCTGTCCGGGTTTAATCCCAGCAAAATGCCTAAAAAGGTTTTTCACAGTGCCACCTCTTTTGAACTTTTGACAAGCATTCAAGAGTATCATTTGTCACGATGAGCTTCTCAATTCGCCGTTCGGAGTTGGCAAAACATTGTAGGTCCATTCCGTTCGTGCAAAAATATAACACGCACACGCACAGATGGTTGCGAGAAGCAGCCCCTGGTTCACCCCGAACTGTAGCGCCACCTAAAGTAAGTAAAGCTGATTCCGGTTGCTGCGGGACATCGTTCACGTAAGTAACCGTACAGATAGTTCTTGAAATAAATCTGTACGTCCCTTTAATTCATATGAAAAAACCACACTTACTAAAGAGGAGGCGAGATCTAGGTTCTGGTCTACCACTTGTCTAGTAATACATACGTGGATACAATACTCAGAACAGCTGTAGGAATTCGGATTCAACGTTCTGATTTACATCTACTACGAAGGTGGTGCCATCTTACAGCCAACAGTATAAGCAACAGCTAAGGTATTTTGTGTTTCGATAGCTCGCCGCCTGAACTCGCCGTTCGGAGTCGGCAAAAAATTGTAGATCCCTTTCATTCGTGGAAAACATAACACGCACACACAAATGGTTGCGAGAAGCTAGGCTGGGTTCTGTATTTTGGTGCAGTGAATAAAGATACAAGCTAATACTAATAAGAATAACAATTAAAAAATTAATCGCTCTATTGCCTTATAGCTCCTAAGTCATCGACTTTCACAGAATCAAAGGTTGCTGCGGCTCGTAATCTTAATTAAAAAAACTACCAGCAAGTTCATAACAACATATATCTACACAGGTATATTCATTCCAATGGTGAGGGAGTCCGTCACGTGAGTAAAACATTTCGTAATTTTGCACAGAATTCTGAAGTGCAAAAACTAGTTTCAGCACCCATTTTCACCACAAAAATTTAACTATACGTTCATTGAGTGCAAAGTTTCACTTTCGGTATCCACTTACTAGAACAACATACGAATAACTAACAAAAATAAAATAATAAAAATAAATCATTAATCCATTGACCGATCAAGTACAATCTAATTATTCTCTCCGCTGAGTGTACGTTTGTTTTTTTTTTTTTTTTTGATTGAATGGAGATTAATTCAAAATTTGAATTGTCATCGTTATCATAAACGCATAACAAAACTTTTACTTTCATTCACACGGAATAATGATCACATACTAACTGCAATTGTCACGATAAAAGGAAGAAGAAAAGAAGGAATTCACAAAAGTACGTGGTAGCTTGTGGCAAACGAACATGATTGGTACTATCCATTCGATAAAGCGTACAAATCAAGAGATACACTAATGTATCTGCACGAATGAAAGGTTAACGCCACCTTAATCGTGCCTGTCATAATGTATGTATTATGGCCAATATCGGAAAGAAAGTTGCCAACGTACTTAAGACTGAACTTAATAGCAGCATGGCTAAGTGTTTGTACATGTCCGATAGCTGAGATATTTATTATGCTTACAGATATATTCGCAATAAAGATACGAGTACAGTCGAACTGATGATGATGATCATGATGAAAAACATTAATCTATGATCTTTCGGCAAAAAATGTTTGTACAATCATATTTTTGTTTTTAGAAAGTTGATTGAATTAACCTCATTGTGAATATTTGGGAGTTACCCTGCTTCATACATTTCAGAAGATTTAGATTTATGTATTCAGAGATTAGGTAAGGTAAGATAGTTTTGTCAGGGGTTTGGGGGCAGTGTCATCGCTATAGGTGGTCTGGAGAACGAACCATCCTGATATAATATCTAAGCCGAACAACTTCCCTGAAGGTATAAGAGTTAGTACAGATGAATCGTGATTTGCCCTGGAATTCACGAAGTTAACTCCCGCTAAACATTATCTGAATCTTCATCCAGGAGTGCGTTCACAAATCTTCTTTAGATCTGTTTTAGTTGACGCTGAAGCTCGGGGTGGACCTGGGTCTGCTTCTCGCAACCATTTGTGTGTGCGGGTTATAAATATTTTTGCAGGAATGGAAGGGACCTACAGTTTTTTTGCCGACTCCGAATGGCGAGTTAAGAAGCTCAATCCAAAGAGGTGGCAACCGTGAAAAACTTTTTTAGCTGTTGGACCCGGACTGGGATTGAACCCGAGCAGCATGCGTAGTAGTCCAACGCACTTACCACCATGGCCAAGGCGACCACAAAAATGCGTAACGTTATTTTCATGAATCTCCGAAAAATACGAGCTTTTATGTCTTAAGGCGGCAGCGACAGTTTTTCCTTCGTCCTTGTCAGTTCATCGGTAATTTTGTTTCAACCTATCCAGAGCACATAACTGGTTCCTAAAATATTTTAATGTTGTATTGCATACATAATGCATTTAGTATTGCCACTGAACGCAGCTTGAATGTCGATATAAAAAGTAACACTTGGCGGAATATTCTTTATCTCCAACAGTTCCGCTGCTTTTTACTTAACTTTTTTCTGCCTGGAAAAAATAAAATGATCCAAAAGTCTAAGCGACACTTATATTCTTCCTTTCATTCTAGAACCGTGTCGTTAAAAGTTTTGGATTCATTTATAAAAACAGGAAATATTACTTTCAGGATATTTTGTTTTAAGGCTATGTACCGACAGGATATCATCTGTTCTTACCGAGGTTCTTACTGAGTTTCTGATTCGAAATTCGGTAAGAATAGAGGAGTTGTCTAGACCACGCGCACTGGCATCTGCGGTAGCTTGGCCTTTAAACCGGAGGTTCGGTCCTCCTTGTCATTTCGAACCTGGGGGCTGTGATTCGTAGATCCTCTTTGCTGGAGCATTGTTGTCCATTCGCTCGATGTGGCCGAGCGTAGTCGACGTGTTTTGGCTTTTCGGACTACATTCATATCTTGGTACAGCTCATAGAGTTCGCGGTTATATCTTCTCCTCCATTCGCCCTCCTCGCATATGGAACCGAATATCTGACGAAGAATTTTTCTCTCGAAAGTATACAAAATCTGCTCTGCATCGCCTTGCCGAGATCCGGTGCATGTTTGGTATAGTTCGGAGGAACTGTTTCCAAATTACACGTTGCACCGCGTGTTTTCCAGCGTCACGCAGCATAGCAGGATCAGTTTAGCCGGGATCCCGAATTCGGCCATCGCCTTGTAGAGCTCAAGACGATGAATGCTATCATATGCGGCTTTGAAGTCGATGAAGGGATGGTGAGTCTCGACTTGAAATTCCTTGGCTTTTTCCAGGATCTGCCTTAGTGTGAAAATTGGGTTGATCGTCGATCTCCCGGGTTGGAAGCCATACTGGTACGTGCCGATTAGTGCGCTGCATAAAGGTTTCAGAAGAATAGAGGTTACGTACAGCAAAATAATGGCCTTACAACAAATATTCCTGAAACCTATTTACAGTGCGCAGAGTGTAAATACTTTGCTATGCTCTGTTTCACAAAAATTGTCAGTAGGTACAGCGAAGATAGGACGTTTGCTTCTCAGTCTAGTTGCAAAAGCTTTCATAAATCTGTCCCTCTTTTAAGCTCTCACTGGGCTACCATAGCATGCATGACAAATCGCCGTTAATCAGAGAGCAATAGCCATAAGGCTACCATCTTCTGGTTTAAAAACAACATAATTTGTTGAAAGAAATAAAGACAATTGTGTGCAATCGATTTTGATGAAATTTTAGTACGTCGTGGTATGCATTTTATCGTGTATTTTGATCTTTCAATATATCGGAAACGATTAGCTTACGAGACATAAGCCAAAAATCAAAAAAATACTCACTATTCGTTTCCGCACCCAACATTCATATCGCGCAAAAAAACCTTCATTATAAAGCCCGAAAAGCGATAAATTGTTTCTGCATTTTAACAGTTTCCTCAAAAAAATAAGAAACTGAAAAAAAAAATCAAGCGGCAACACCTTCACACACTTAAATTCATTTATTGATTCTCAAAGCACAAAATCCCAAAGCTCTTTGACAATACCCACAGAAAAAGCAAAAACGATTTGCTTTGAGTTAATGATGGTAACACTGTTTTGATATTCATATTTTCCATACACACAGCGAGGGTTGATGGCGGCCCCGGTCACACAATCATACAGCCATCGGCTGTGTCGTAATGGGATGAGGCAAATTACAAAAACAAAGCCTGTGTAAGTCAGTGGTTTTGTTTTTATTTCAGTGGCAATTTTTGGAATTGAGTTCTAGGAAAATATTTACAGGCATCAGTACAGCTCCCCAATATGGGCTGTACTGGTAATTTTTCTGGAACAGAGTGTAGTTTTCGTCTGTAAGTTGCTGCATGAGTCGTTTTGATAAACCCTGAGCAGTTCCGACCGCTGCGAGCTTGACTGCGCTTTTTTTTCTTACCAAATTGTGCTTAGATATTTCATTTAGATGCCTTCTTGCGAGCACTTATTAGTTTTGATTAAATTCCCAGAGCATTAACGGCTACCTGGTTAGCAGAAAGTACCTTGCCAACTTCTGCAATAGTTATTCTTATTTCAGTCTTAATGATGGATGTGATCTTGAAGGGAATAATTGATTTCTAAGGTTTCGTAGTAGTTTCCACCCCCCATATTGATATTCATTTTGGTTCTGTCGGTGCAAAACTCTAGTTTCTCTTTATTGGTGACGGTTTGTCTAGAATTCTGATAATGATTGGAGACATATGGTAACTTTTCGTCTGTCAGTTGTCTGCCTCTCATGTCAATCAGATGGAGGAATGATCGTATGGTGCTGGTGATCACAAGCCCACTTCTCTCAGTCTAAGTGTAGTATTATCACAGAAACTGAAATCATTCGGGAAAAGCAGAAACATAAATTCCAAAGTAAAATTAATAGTAATTGGGGAAAGCGTTATAGCACGTATAAAAAAAAAAAAAGAATACATATAAGTAAAAATAAAATAAAAAAAGAAAATAAATAAATATTTGGCGCCAGTATTCCTAAGAGGACCATGTCTAGCTCCTTGCAACCGTTTGTGTGTGTGTCTTATATTTCGCACGAATGGAAGGGACCTACTGTTTTTTGTAAACTCCGGGACTAGTTGTGGAGCTCCTCTCGATAAGTTCCGAAGAGGTGGCACCGTAAAAAAAGTGTATTGGGCGTCTTGTGTGACTTTCACAAGAAAAGTATAAATTAATATTTTGCTTTCAGGAAGTTAAGCTACGGAAGCGTTGATTGCTGATTTTCCAATTCCAATATTCAAACCAAAATCAGTTTTCTTTTTTTTTTAAATACTAATTTAATGTCGAAGCCAAAAGCAAATTCACATAATGACGACATCAAAACCATAAATAACGACCGTGGTCTTGAATTATCGACCTCCCGTGAAACGCAATAAGACCGGTTCCACAGATACAACTTTTGTCAAAGTCATGGAGATAAGTAGTGTTTCAAAAAAGACCTAGATACTTACTAATTTTATAATCCAAAGAATTAACATCATCGTACAGAAATTAGTAATCCGGAGAAGTTGTTTTTCAAAACCAAATGACATATGTACGAGTACATATAGTTTTAAGTTTCGTTGCTGTGGTGGGGAAGTGGGGAAGAGTATGGCGGAGAAAAGCAGCATTGAATTTCTGTAGGGATTCTTGAATCCTCAATATGCTGCAAATTGGTGTACCTATCGATTTTGATTTGTTTTTTTTGTTCTCAAATAGGTCTAAGCGTCCAAGGACAATTAAGGTCACAAAAATGAGTACACAATGGTAAATTAATATTTTTTTTTGTATTTTAAAGCCCAGTCGATCACGGATGCAAGTAAATCCTTGTCGGTAAACTATAATATGATATTATGAATTTGGGACGCGGTACAAATATCCACTAGCACCCTTTGACCCTACTTTTGTTATATTCTTCCTTTAATATGTATTTGCCTAGTGTGTTGGCTCTTCTTTTTGCTAGAGGAAATCACTCTGAGAATAGGTCATCAAGAGTTAATTTAGCTGCTTCTTCCTGTATTGCTAGGTGAAGTGGGGTGATGTTCAGTAGAGCTTCCGGACCTGCAGTTGGTGTGATTCTCATTGCCCCCTGTTACGCTAAAACATACTAGTCTCGGATCTAGTTTTACCTGTTAATGGCTAAAGTTTTTTTTATTCTACCATTGGCGGTACTGTACTTGGTATTTTTGTCTTTTTTTTCAAGCTACTTTGGGTGTGATCAAAGCTTCTAATTTAATATCAATTTAACGCTTAATTCACTTTTTGAAGTGAATACTTCTTTAGCCACCTTCATATTTATTTGTTTTTGAAAATGTAGCGTTTCGATAAATGTGTTACGATAAATTTGTAAGATATATATGTTACGATAAAGGGGAAATATGTTTACAGAAAACATCGTCTGTCTGTCTGTCTATCTGTCTGTCTGTTTGTCTGTCTGTTTCTCTGTTTGTCTATCTGTCTATCTGTCTATCTGTCTATCTGTCTGTCTGTTTGTCTATCTGTCTGTGTCTATCTGTCTGTCTGTCTGTCTGTCTATCTGTCTGTTTGTCTGCCTGTCTGCCTGTCTGTCTGTCAACTTTTATACTAATTGACCAAAATGATTCATATTCAGAGCTTATGTTGGTATAGTGCCAAAAGAAAAAACTACAAAATCTGGACCCGATAGGTGGCGCTGGAGTCAAGTTAGGTTAGGTTAGGTTAGTGGGCTGATGAGAATGGTTACATTCCTATCACACTTAGGTCCTTGTGGACCCATTGTGATACCCATAGTGCGTTCCCACCCGTAGTATTATTGTCTCAGTTACAGCCATCCCGAAGCCTTGGCGAATTTCAGCAGGTTAGATGGTAATCCATCTGATAGCTCGTCGATATCTTCGAAGAAGAATTCGCCCAGGGTTCTGTTTCTCAATTGACAGTGACAGAGGAAATGGGTTGTGTCCTATGTGCCTCTTCATCACCGCATCCTCTGCAGATGTCATCATCGTTCAGTCTCAATTTCTTCAGGTGGTATCTTAGAGCGTTGTGCCCAGTTAGCACTCCTATGAGCAAGGACACCGACTTCCTGTCTTCTTGCAGGAGTTTTCTTGTTCTAGCTTTGTCGTATTCTGGCCACAGTGTTCTTGATGCCTCGCAGGTGGTTAGTGTTTTCCACCTGTTGTTTGCTTTAGTTTCTGATGTCTGTTCAATTTTGGCACGAAGGTTGCAGAGTGGAGGTTTGACCGTCCTATCTGCCTGTTCTCTTGGAGTCAAGTTAATAAGAGCTTTTTTATAAATTGACTAAAATGATTCATATTCACAGTTTATGTTAGTGCAGTTCCTTAAAGGATCTCAATCTTACTGTTAGTAAACTAACTATTCGTAGGTATCTCATAAAAGATCAAGTTCTGGTACGGAGTCATTGAAAGCGATATTCTTGTATAACATGCATGAAGGGATAAAGTTTTACTTCAGCCGCGCGTAGTTTACACACACGATTTTTTTTTGTTCAGATTTGATTTGCCAAGTGGTAGATCTCATATTTAATCCATTCGTTCTTGCAAATATTTGAGGATCCTGGTTGAGTTTTTTAGCGATTTGAGCTGTGAATTCTTTTAATGTCTTGATACTGATTATTCGTTGTTACGTGGTGTTAAGATAGTGATTATTGTTAGAGAACCACGTTCCAATCCAAATATATAAATACTTCTTCATATCCTCATGCCATCATCTTTAATTTCAATGGGTTCGATATCAGGTGTCATGATTTGCAGGAATTTGTTTTTGTAATTCGTGGTATCATCTGTTACATAAGTTTCAAATCATAGAGCAGAATACGTACATATATCGTCTACGTATAGCAGCAGCCTTGTGATTAGGTCCTCAATACAGAGGCCTCCTCATATGGTTTCATGTAGATCGTTAATGTATGTACAGTGCGAAAAGTATCCGCAGATTTCGTCTTTCTCATGCATACAAATATGTTATATCAGCGGGAGCGAAAAAACCTCAAAGTATTTGTCTAAGTCCACAAATTTGTGTAATAAATTTTGTTGTTTAATTGCATTTTATCAATGTCATTTCAATAGGTAACTCTTAGTTCCTAAGTGCAGATTTAATAGTTCTCAAAAACCAACAAGCTCTAGAATCTTATAAAACGCCATCTGCTTTAAATAATTGATAATTATCGGATCTTATTATGGTGCATTTTTTTACAAAGCTTCTTTGTAAACAATGTTTGAGGTTGTGTTGCCTAAACAAATACATTTTTACTGTCGCTGACCGTGTGAGAAGCTACCGGTGGTGAGGTTCACGCCCGTGGTACTCAGTGTTTGTCCGTGTGCCTTATTTATCGTCATCGTGAAGCGGACGGTGATGGAAAAGAGTACACTTTTAAACTGGGGCCCTTAGGTTAGGTTAGGTTAGGTAAGCGGGCTGATGAGGATAGTTAGATCCTCATCACACTTAGGTTCATGTGTCCATTGTGATACCCATAGTGTTTTCCCACCCGTGATATCAGTGGCTCGATTCCAACCATCCGGATCTCCTGGCAAACTTGAGCAGACCTGACGGTGAACGCTCAGATAGCTCGTCGATGTGTTCGAAGAAAAATGTTCCTAGGGTTCTATTTCTTAGTTGGCAGAGGTTAGGGCAGTGACAGAGGAAATGGGTTGTCTCCTCGTGAACCTCTTCGTCACCGCATCCTCTGCATAAGTCATCATCGTTGAGTCGTAATTTTTTCGTGTGATATCTTAGCATATTGTAGCCAGTTAACACTCCTATCAGTATTGACAGGGATTTCCTATCTTTCTGTAGAAGTTTTTTGGTTTTGCTTTTATCGTACTCTGGCCACATCCTTCTTGATATTTCACAGGTAGTTAGTGATTTCCACCTGCTATTAGCTTCAGATAGTGTTTTTTGTTCGATTTTGGCCTTGAGGTTGCAGAGTGAGGCTTAACCGTGTAATCTGCCTGCTCTATATCCAGGGCTGAGCCCTTTCTGGCCAATTCATCCGCGGCTTCGTTGCCTGGTATCCCACTGTGGCCAGGGACCCAGCATAGTTTTACGTTGTGCTGCGTGCCAAGAACCTTAAGCTCTTCGCGGCAACATTTCAAAAGCTTAGATGTTATTTGCGTAGTAGCTAATGCTTTTATGGCCGCCTGGCTGTCAATGTAAATTGTGATATCCTCTCGGGATATTGTCATCATTGACACCAATTGGGCAGCCTTTGTCACTGCTAGAACCTCAGCTTGGAAAACGCTGCTGTGGTCTGGGAGTCGTGTGGAGCTGTTGATTCTTAGATCTTCCGAGAAGCAACCCGCTCCTATACCTATTTCCATTTTTGACCCATCAGTGTAGATGGATTTAGACTCATTTGATACTTCGTTGTTCTCCCATTGTTCTCTACTTGGGAAGTCCCACAACCCACGAGAAGGGTTTATCGAAATCTCTTGGTGTGCCCATATGCATTCGGTCTCCAGTGTTTTGACTGGCGTATTCTGAGAGCGGTCTTTGCTGCCGCTTCCTGTATGTAGAGATCTAGAAGCAGGAGGTTGAGAATTGTTTCCAATCCCGCTTTTGGCGTTGTTCTCATCGCGCTGGTTGTAGCAGGGTTGACCCCCAGTCCGCATTGTTTCGCCCAATTGTTTAACGTATTTAAAGCGCTCTGTACTAGTTCGCTGACAGTATTTAGGAACTTGCCCGTAGCAAGTAGCACTACATCATCTGCATATGCAGTTGCTTTAATCCCACTGAAAAGTCTTAGAAGTAGTTCATTAACGACCATGATCCAGAGAAGGGGAGATATAACTCCTCCTTGCGGCGTGCCTCTGGATGCCATCACTTTTTGACGAGTTTCCCCGAGTTCAGCGACTATGTGTCTCCTGTTTAGAAGACTAACTATAAGTCTAGTGACGGTACGTCTTCCAGCGCTTTTTCGATGGCATGTGTCTCGACATTGTTGAATGCCCCTTCAATGTCGAGAAACGCTGCAAGCGTGTATTCTTTAAAATGCAGGGATCTTTCAATGGTGCTGACTACATCATGCAGCGCTGTTTCCACGCCTTTGCTTTTGGTCCCTGGGGCCTTTACATAAGTCTCCGGGCTTAACTTTCTCTCTCGCTATTAATTGCTGCAACTTAATTGTTTTGAACATTGCTCAGCTTTTTGTTTTATATCTCAAATGAATCAGGGACAGATTTACTAATTTCACATATTTTTTTGTTTTTCAATCCGATAAGCCAATATTGAGTTAGGGCTGTATAATTATAATTTTCCCTTTCAGATATGCAGTTATTTGACTATTTTGTAAGAACCACTGGGCTGAGAAAAAGACGACATAGCGCTTGTCCTTCTAGGATACTTAAGAAACATTTCAAAAAAAGTTTCATCGAAATCTGTTCAGCGGTTTTCACGCCATTAGGTAACAACAAAAAAACCTCTACAGTCTTCTAATATTTATCGAAGATAAAAGCGAGATATACTTTTATTGGAGCTATACACTTTCAATGTAAATTCTACTTCTTTTTCTGCGCACTCTTAATTAAAACTTAAGGTACAAGTTTCAACCTTACCGTGGAGTCGAACTTTGTTATTCGCTTTTAATATGCTGTCTCTTTGTGACAGAATATTTGTATCTTTTTATATTCTTAAAACTGACAAAATGGTTGTCATGTGACTGTACTTAAATACAGGTCATGAACTTGTTAATGGCGTCCCAATCTTATGGTTGACATCGCTTTTAACGTAGCGACTATTCTCCCAAAGCTTATGAACAAATTAAGTGATTATAGTCTCGGTAATTTTTGACGCCACATCTGTCAAATGTTCGCCAGTGCTTACCTACGAAAATTGCGATAATCATGAAAGAATTACCTTAAAAAAAACTCCGTTCGTGATCAATTTAACCTGTTAGCAATTTTAATAAATGAAGTATGAGCAGCGATGATGCTCATTATTGTATTGTGTGTAATTTGGATTTTTTTTTTAAAATTACCTTTTTACAGAATTATTATCTGAAAGACAAGGTGAGTTCTGACGTCTTGATGACTTTACTTTCAATCTTATCGCCCAAAAGGCCACATCCATTAAGTAATTTCCACGATGAATTTCAACTTAATCTTATTGCATGTCTAGTGGAACAACTCCTTATGAACCCGGAACGGCCAGACGCTGATTACAAAACCAAAAAAGTGTGAGTTTATTTGGCACATTAAGTTGTACTACAGCTGCCGCGGTTTCGTGATAATTAGTATCTGAAAATAATAACAAAACTCAATGGCAATTTGCCATATGCGATTTGACATACCAGATGCATACATACATACATAGTCACATTAACACTAGTTATTTGACAATAGTACTTGTACCTATAGGAAACAAAAAACGCAATGAAAGTAGATTTACATTTAAGTATACACACGACATATACATACATATGTATATATAAATGTCATTCGAATGAAAATGAAATTTCAATCGCAAGATTCCAGTGAAAGTTTATTTATATTGTTTCCTCCATTTACTATTTAGTTTTCTATTTATTATAATTAAAAGCGGCGCTAGGATGACTAAGAAATTAAAATTCCACATGCGCAACAGCAGTTACTTTTGGAGGCTTTAGAATAATTGAAAGTAACGTCGATTGTGTATAATACACAAGGCATGAAACAAAACAATAGTGATAAAAAGTTTAAGTACTCAACGTAAATAATCAGTTTCCATTTAACCTAGTGCCCAAATATTTTCACTTAAAAAAACATATCCAACAATTGCAAGGCCATTAAAAATAAAAAATAAAAATTCACATAATATCCTATCGCCGATGGGTGGATGAAAGTATGTCTTGACGACAAAACCCTATGTCTAAACCTTCAGGCTGTGTTACGAAAAAGGCTAACTCCCTTTAAAATGTACATGTAGCAAAATCTCTAGAAGAAAATTCAAATTGATAAAAATCATCTCGCTATCGAATTAAAAGCCGACTCTAAGAATCTTTGCTATGCGATGCTTCGCTACCACGATTATAGGCACGATTCGTTCAAAAATCGGCATACGCATTCACTTATACGATAATGACATTGACACAATTCGATGAATATTATCATTGGCATTGTTCGCGCGCTCTGCGATAACGGTGAATGAAGTTAAATACAATAAAATAATATGTACTCCTACTCGTATGTTTGCATCCAATAAGGAAGATTGCTCATCCCGGACATTTTGAACAAGACGTCACATCATCCAATCATTGCAGCGCGATAGTAAAAAAACGCTAATTTTTTTGGTAAGACAATAGAGTTGTCAAATTTTCGCAATAGGTGGCGTTGAAGGAAATCGCAACCAACTTCGTATACAACAATGCCAAAGTCTTTAGCTTTTCGTTCAATGGCTTAATTATAACTTAATAATTAGTCATCTAGAAACTAGTTCAAGTAATGATTTCAAAAAGCATTCGGTGTTTTCAATCAATCCTTCAATCATTCGATGATATAGGTATGCACATATATGGTGTATTGTCCACTTCATTTCAATAGGGTGGTACACATGATACAACAGATCTGACAGGCTTAATTATTTTTTCCAAATAATATTTTATTTCAGATTAAGATTAAAGTTTTTTTTTATTTGTGAGGGATTTAAAGAAATTTAAGAGTGCTTCGGAATGTTATCATGCAATTTAAGGTAAACTATGTCTATATTTGCTATGAGAAATGTTAAAATTGCACCACTGACTACAGTGTCATCTAGATAGGCAAGATATCAACAATTTGATTTGGGCTTTTATTTAGAAAATTTAAATTTAGAATTTCGTCTTTAAGTGAGTACGGTTTTTTTTTTTTATAAAATTCCATCAAAATTTCATTACAAACAGGCAGCCAGATGGTCAGTATAAGATATTGAAACTGACTACAAGTAAATTTGTATTTTTAAATATTTCCCTCTGTGCTGCAAAGATTACAGTCGAACTTCCCTATAATGAACTTCTATACAACGAAGCTCTCCCTATTACGAATTTTTTTCAAGTACGCACCTTTTTCGTTCTACTTTTAGTGTGTTTTGATATCCTTTCCATACAGCGAATTTTTCTCTACAACGAACTAATTTTGTAGCTGGAAATCGAACTCTCATTATTATTACCTAGGTACTCACTCGTAAACTATTGTCTAAATCTGTTTAGCTCTCATTCAACTTTAATTTTTGGTATAAAAGTCGTAAACGACAAATTGTATTACCATTAAAGTTATTTTAATTGTATAAAAGTACTTAGTAACCAAACCAAAACTTCTGAAAAAAAAAAACATATAAACAAAATGTTTTAATTTGCATGCACAAAACAGATGTATGGACGTGTTTGATTCCATCCTGTTGATTCAGCTCGATGAAGAAATTTTCGGCGGGATAATTATGCAAAAAAAAACATTTTAAAGTTGCAATCGCGGGGGCAATGTTCGTTAAATTTTCTGCTGAGATAAGAAATCAAATGGAAACTGTGGCCAATTTAAATTGAGCATATAGGAATGTGTAACAAGTTTTGATTTATCGGTCAATGAATTTATTCAAGATGATGAAATCGAGGACGAATTAAGACGAACTTGCAAACAAAATTATCAAGCTACAACTGTACAACATGTGTGTGATTAAAATATATTTCATTTTGAATACATGATCGTATGTACATATGTATTTATATGTACCGTGCGAACAATGACAGGTGGATTTGATGATGCAGGGGTGGAATCGGCTAACGCGATAGTTGACTGTCGCTTTTTTGATTGTCGTTTTTGAAAACGACACCTAAATAGCTGTTACCTAAAATCAACGCAAATAAAACGATTGTCGATTTGATAATCACCTTACACAGAGCAAAAGTGTCGATTTTGATTATCAACTATCAACTATCGCGTTAGCCGATTCCATCCCAGCAAAGTCAAAAGATTGGATAGAATTATTTACTCATCTATGAAATGTCTTAGTCTAGCATCATCATATGTGAACAAAACGCGGACTTAAGTTCTGTTAAAATTGCAAGTAATCGATATACTCAGCACCAGGGTGCACTAAGAAGTTCCAGTGTATTTTTAATTGCAGCCATTGACATTATGTTTAACATTGAACACAAACTTGCACTAAAACGGTCACATAATCACAAAAATAAAACGATTTGGAAGTTTTTAATTTTCGTGTTTACTTAATTTTATTTTATTTTTATACAAATCCTTAAACCGGTTCAATTAACTAATTTGGATTTCAACTTAATCGCTGCTCGAATAAAATAATGCATTTCTTTATGTCTGATTAACGACATATGCGTTGTGATTTGTGATCTAGGGTTTCCACTTTATTTATCTACTCAAACGTCCAACAATTTGTATCAAACGTCAAGAGCAATATTTGCAGAAATAACTTTTTGCATACGGAAGCAGATGGGGAAATCTTTGCTGTCCCAGTTGTCAGTATTTATTTACTCTGTCAATTTATACTGTCTTCTCTTAACTCTAAATTAGGGTCCTCATCGAGTTTATTACCATCGCGCCAGTTTATCCAATAATTATTGCATTAATCGGAATCGAATCGGACTAAGTTAAGTTAACAATAAATATTAAACTCAATTAATTAACCGCGTGATTACGTTCAACCCAAAGGAGTTTTAATTAAGTCATCGCCGATTTATATGTCAAATCTGCTCTTAAGACAGACATAATTCAAGCGTAACTGGAAAATGAATCGATCTTAAGGAAAATATAAACTTTGCACTCTTGGAGAATTCAGTACAGATATAGACGTAGAATTTACTATGTCGACGTACTCAGTGCAACCCTAGAGAAAAACCAATAGTACACACATCAAATAAAACCAATGACATAATGTGGGATTTACCGAAAGAATGATCTGACATCACTAAGTTGAATAGCCCTGTATAAAATCGAAAACAGCAGTTATTTTCAATGCCTAATTTTTTTTCATCTACTTTAATAGATATATAGATAGATAGAAAAAAGGATTTTTTTTTTTTATACTATTGTGAAAACAGAACAATAATTACAGTTCAAAAATTTGTAAGCATGGCATTGCCTGATTGACAAACCTAAAAATTTTAAGCGGCCACTAGACGCTCAATATTATTGTGCAATATTCGTAGGTATGAGCACATTTCTGCGTACTCTAGGGGTGTATTGGGTTGTGATCTGAAGAAGTATACCAATGCCTGGAACTGTATATTTTTACACAAAATTATAAATAATCAACGTCCGTCTTATTTGTAAAACAGACTTCATTTCACTCGTTCCTCAAGAACTACAAACATCATACCTTACCGCTACAATTTTCTTAACTCGTCGCGCTTGTTTTTTATCCACACTGTGAAATTATGGAACTCGTTACCTTCGCATATAAGAGCTAAATCGAATCACTCCAATTTCAAAAGTGCAATTCTCCTACACTTTTCCTCGAACCAACACTAAACCTTTTTCTTTCTTCCTCTTCATCACCCACAACACTTTTATTGTATTTTAGTTTTAAGTATTAATTGAAATTATATTTTTGAAATTAAAGTACTAAGTACTAAAAAAGATTATTATCTTAATGTACAAACCATTTAAATTAAGTAAATGAAAAATGAAATTAAATGAAAATATTATTGACCGTCTGTAGACAATATTGCGAGGTTGTACAATATATTGCGCAAAATTAAAATCGGTTTGATGTATACCTATATATATATTTGGCTTCAGCAGTCCTAGGTAGAACCAAGCCTAGCTTCCTGCAACTATTTGTGTGTGCGCGTTATATTTTTGCACGAATGGAAGGGACCTATAGTTTTCTGCCGTCCCCGAACGGCGAGTTGGGAAGCTTTACATGACAAATGATACTCTGGAATGCTTGTCAGGCATTCGGAAGAGGTGGGCACTGTGAAAAACTTTTTAGGTGTTTGCGGCGGGATTCGAACCCAAGACCGCTGGCTCAGTAGTCCGACGCACTAACCACTTGCGCTACGGTGCCCGGTGATATATACCTATTGTGCAATAAAAAAAAAATTGTTTCGTCTGTAGGTGATATTGCACAATATTCTTTCATTAATTATTCGAAGTGTACAAAACTCTGCCGATTTTGTGGCAAATAAGGAGCATAGAATACAGCAACAGGGATAAAAAAAAATTAACAGTATGAAAAAATGCTCTCTAAATTGAGCGAAAACACTTAGTTCAAAAACTGAACTCTCTGCGCACTAATTTAGGACAGGAATTAAAAAGAATTTCTGACTCTGAAAAGAGGTAGTAGAGTAGAGCCAACATTGTGGTACTTTGAGGCGATGCAGTTATTGGGAAATATATTGTATCGTTTAGGCAGGGCACAACGCAAATAATATTGCACAATTTCAAATACATACAAAAAAATAAAAACCAATACCTAGTAAAGTAATTTTTTGTTATTTTAAAAACTTCTATTTGGGATTCTCTCCATATATCGAAGGGCGATTTCGCAGTACCTAGGCAGTCTTGAGACTTCGGTTCCATTTATTATTATTAGAAGGACTTGATTTTCCGATAAGACATCCCTTTCGAATATCGATCTCCTCGACTCACTCAGAACTGGAGACCGACCAACAAAATGCAAGATAACTTCTCTATCCTTGAAATTGCATTATGCTGCAGAGTATGGGTAAATCGTCTCTATACGGGATATAATTAAGTTCTCCACGCAACTTTAGCACCGTCTTCTAGATATCTATATGTCTTATCTGCTTATCAACACATTCGATCTTATGGTAAAACTTGGGCTTCCAGCTTCTTGCATCCTCACGACTTGGCTCCATTCCACACCCACTAGCTAGTTCCAGCCAATCATTGTACCATCCTGTTTTCATACGGAGAAGAACACATTTTTTTGGTAGACGATAGTCAGGCATATCTAACACTCTGAGCACATAATCGACTTGCAGTTTAAGGGTCTTTACAAATAGTGGTGGTAGCAGGGATGGAAAAGTCGATACAATTGTATCGAATTCGATACATATGAGTTTGATCAAGTACAAAAGTACAATTTGCCCTAATTCGATACAATTAATCAATTTGTATCTTTCAAATTGTTTGCATGCTGTATTTTCCATAAAAGAGAAAATCGAATTAATTAACAACGACACATATATGTAGGTTTGCACATAGCGTTAACTCGATTGACTTCAAGTCGAAACTTCCGAAACAAGAAACTTATTTAGAAACTCATCCTGTTATAAATTTGACGCACATATGTACGTGGTAATATTTTGAACATAAATGTGCGAAATGAGAGCATTAACCCTTTGTTGACCAAGCTATTAAAAAAAGTTGTAATCTCCATTGTTTTTGAAGAATATTTTACTTGAGGATATTTTAAGATGGAAAATTCATTTTTGAAGTTTTCAATGACTCATAGGGACGAAATATGAAGGTCAGCCTAAAAAGTACCGTTAGGCTATACCTAACTAAAGTTATAAAAAAAAAAATTGTTTTTAACTTTTTTTATTTAACTATGATATTTTTTGCTTTCGGATATATAGGCATTTAAAATTAAGGATCGAAACTGTGTAGAAATACCAATTTAGTTTGCTGGTACCGAGATCGACTGAAATTAATTTCTTCAAAGTGTCAGAAAAACCGCTATATCTTTGGCTAAAATAAGGTAAACATATATAAAAAACAAATTTCATAGAGGTTATACGATATTTAAAAGTTTGGTCTTAGTGTCTAAATATGTTCCTATAGGAATTTAATTTGAAGTTAAACATTTCATTGTAGATTATTGTACTTGTGCTTTCTAAATTATTTATAGCGCTTTCAATAACTCGTTTCCCTTTCTCCGATTGAATTTCGATCAGATTATATCTAATTATTAGATGAACTCTGATTTTGTAAACTTTTCTCGTCGATTTACTTTTCACTTCGAGTAAAAAAAATCAAATATGCAATCACAGCTACCTATCTCAAGAGTAGGTGCAAGATTTCCTGTATTTTTCTGTTCTGAACACAAAACCTTGTAGTTTTCTGTCCAGAACAGCCTAACTGAACAGACATTTCGTTATGATGTTTTTTATGGTTAATGCTATTTATAGCTAAGGTATTGTTAATTTATTTTTGTTTGTTTTTTAAAATGAAATATTTTGAGTTAACTTTATTTTTTCCATGCGGAAAATAGTTTTCAATACAATTGGCCCCATTTCAGTACAATATTAAAACAGTTTTAAGTACAACTCAAAAATGTCATTTTCTATCCCTGGGTGGTAGGCCTGTTTCCAGCATTATCACATAGTTAGGCGTGTTTCTTGAAAGGCAGACCCTTATTTTAAAAAAATACCGTAAAATAGGCATAAAATAGAATTGATTTAGAAACCACTTCAAATTCTTTAAACTCAGTACTATGTGCTAGACAGTTGTTTCTGGGACATTTCTTCCATGCTACTAAACTAATATTTAAGGCTGTTTTTACTGTCAAAGAGATATAGGCTCTGCTGTATGCCAGGAGCCTCACTAAAGAATTAACTTTTTATTATCGGAACTATGAATTTTATACTTGAATATATGTACATAAATTAGATATATATGTGGGCACCGTAGCGCAAGTGGTAACTGCGTTGGACAACTGAGCCAGCGGTCTACCTAGGACTGCTGAAGCCAAATATTTATTTATTTTTTATGTATGTGCATTAAAGTCGAACTTTGTCCATACATATACCAAGCTCTCACTCAGACCCCACAGTGTTGTATTTGTTTCAACACTGGCATTGTTCAAAGGAGACCGATTTATTGCATATCCCAGAAAAAGCGTCAACAGCGAGAGCATAATGCGAAACAATCCATTACATCCAACGCAATCCAAGGTGATTTCACAAGTTCATAACAAAAGGTCAACGAAGCGGATTGTATGAGTATCCATATCCAATACATCGTATAATTTATTAATTTCCGACGAACATGCATCTTCTCAACAGAGTAACAAGCTAATACCGCCTTTTTACATTCATCTTTCAGCTTTGATGTAAGCAAATTGAAAATCCCAGCCTCACCTACTCACGCCAGTTCCCACACTCTGAACGCTGAACCGCCATAAGACGTGTTAGATAAATATTTTTTTTTCTACATGCTGCTGTGCGCTAATTATGCAAATGTACATTTAAATTTGTATTTTTTTATGTTTTTTTTTCTACCATACTAGTGCTTCCTTTCCGGGTGTGCAGAGATGCATCTTCAGACTTTGCACTGTCTTAAAAATAAGCACTCAAAATGCTAGAGAGTTCCTAGGATACGTAGCGGTGTGGTGGCCATTTGTTTTAAAAACTATAGCAGTAATAAAAGGTTACATAACTATCTAAATAATAAAGTGATGTATCTGCATGTATAATGAGATGGTTTACCGCTTGGAAAAGCCGCACCAAACAACGACACCTTATGGACGCTCAGATGCTAAAACTTTGTTTGTTTTATAATACCGCACCGGCTAAGGTGATGAGACGCGTTGAATGCGAGAGAAAATATAATATTTACAAAAGAAAAAAATCGTTAACGGATATCAATCAGTTTGGGTTCGAACTGCCGTTGGGCAGCGGAATTGCGTAAGTCGTTGACGAGTAGTTTCCATAATCAGAAGGACACTTCTCGCAATGACGAAACACTGTTTCCAGTTATGGAAAGTTTTCAAATTAATATTTATCACTTAAGAATAATTATTATAAAATATTATTGCGAATATCGAAATTATGCTAATTGAAAACAATAAGCATTTCTGCGGCAAGTGTTTACATTTTATAAGTAAGATGAAATTATATTTAATGAATGTAGCTGCCCCCAATTAGTCTCAGGCACTCTCTATTCGTAGATTAATTGAGCTATTTCAATGACTTATAAGGTACATATATACAGTTTAAGAACTGAAAAGTAATTTTCAAAATATAGCTATCTATGCAGTGTAAAATTAAAGAAGGCAATGGAATGCTAGGACTGATTGACGTCCTTTTATAGGTAGTTTAAACAAAATAAATGAAGGAGTTTACTCGTCTTTCAAATCAGCTTCGTTAGGTACATATGTAGGTACCTAGGTAGTAGTGGTGGTTTCGATGAAAAAAAATCCACATAGCGCAAAAAGGTGCGGTTATGATACCACAACCTCAGTTTGGCCGCATGCCCTACGCTAACTACCAGCTACTCTTGCGATGTCTACGCGAGTTCTTTGTACATGTACATATCAGCTCTTTTGTTTTTTGCGTATTGTAACCATATCTTTCCTGAGACCAGCAAGTTTGAAGACCCTGGTTTTTTTTTTTTGTCCTCCTGACTGTACATAACCTCTTAGCAAAAAAGGTGCCGAATGTGCCTCAGTTTACCATATTGTAAAAAAAAATATGCTGAATTTGTTATAATTTGGTTGGCATCTTACTGATATCAGATTTGTCAAAAGTAGATGACGAAATTGTCAAATATGTGCTTAACTCTTGCGTTAGGAATTTTAGTACGTGGCAACGTATACAATCGAGAGTTTAGAATGAATATTTGGTTCAGTTTCTTATTCTATAATCAAAATTTTTCCATTTCCCATTTTCACTATGTCTGTACATATGTACCTAGTACATAGATACATATTTTTCGAGTTAACCCCTACGATACTGCAGGAAAGCCTTTGTACTTCCTTAAGAAATAAATTAACAAGTGAATGCTCACCGCATCGAAACTCAATCACAGCGCAATGCATAACCTCCTCAACCTTATTGCCTAGTAAAACCGGGTGAAGAAAAAAAGTAGAGCTAAAAAAATAAAATAAAAACAAATCAAAACAAAAAGTTGTACGATAAAAGTGAAACTTGTTACAGATCACCACGACGACGTCAACCGCACACAACTAGCGCCGCAAAAATCATTACATGTGCTGCATGCGTACAACTGCGATATCTGTTCGATATCTGTATGATGTAACATATAGATTTGTAAATGAAAATACGCGCGTACAAGTACATATGTACATATATAGCACACAGAGATAGTGAACGAAGCACACATGCATATACATTTATGCTTAATTCTACACAGTGACAACTAAATATCGACCTGGATTTTTTACTCCACTTAACATGATACTCGACACCAATGCGATGCGGTTCACTCATTTTTCTATCAATCAACTCATTCGTATCATTCATTTCTATTTCACCTCGTTTTCATTTGAACCGGCCGCAGATGATTTACGCGATACGGGAAACTGTATTTTTTTTTAGTTTTCACCACTACAGTTGTGTGGATGAACATATTTAAACATAGCCGGTTAGTGCGTGAGCCGCTTGTCGGAACATACATACTCGTATATGTATTTGTTTTTGTTTTATGTGCGAAATTCCGATTGCATAAAGCTTTAAGCCAATCCCCGTTCGTCACACCTTATTGTCACTGAATTTTGAGATATTTCAATAACATCTAAACCGGCTGGTTGTCGTCTTTTTAATAACGGGCCATCAAGTCGATTTAATGATCACGATGAAAGACTTATCTTCCCTAAGCCCGGCCAACAGTACGATTCGTGAAGGTTTCAAGTTTCGCATCCGATTAAGATACAGCAAAATGTATCTGGAAGCAAAATACAAGTCATGCTTTTAACAAGCGCATTGAAGTTTTCAATGAACTTTTACAAGGATAACCGCTGTGCAAAATCGCAATTTAACAAAAAAAAAAAAAAAATAAATAAAATAAATAAAAATGAATACAAAAATAAAACTATGGGGTTTGCAGTGGGTTAAATCGAATGCCGAGTAGACTTTCATACGCATGGATAAAGCTACTCATACACATACAGGTGAAATATGCAATCCGGAAATGAAAAAGCGGAACGTATTCATTCGTGCTTTTGACGACCGACAACGTCAGCAGATAAAAATATATAAAAAAGAAAAATCACAGCACAGCGATAGCGAGAACTGTATCTCTATATGTGTATACGTATGTATTTGCATAAGTTTTGCTTCCTTTTTACATGGCGGTAGTTGAACGCTGACATAATCTCGGTGAGTAATTACTGGCCAGGTTACTAGTAGTTGTATAGTATCGTGGAAGTTACGACTTCAACTAGTGATTGCATACGATGACGCGGATTATCGAGTGGTCGATTTAAAACATGAGCCGTATGTATTTTGACTGACACAGTTGAAGGATATAGAGACAGCTATTTGCCTTAGCCGCTCACGAAGCTCTTGCCTACATACATTATGTCAAGTTAAGCTTATTATTATCATTATTGAAGGGTGAGATGCACCGCGACCTTAAGCGCTATTGTGCCCCCTACAAGTCCTAGACGAGGAACATCCGTCATCATTATTCCTATTGGATTCGGTTAGAGAGAGCTTTACTCACACTTAGCCCAGGTGAGAATAATTCGATAGGTCACAGCACCCCATCCAGACCAATTTCCCTGAGAAATCGCAGTAGGAGATTGGGTACTATGAGTGGTGTTGTTGAGTGGAGTTGCACTGGATTCATTGCAAAATCTGCTTGAGTCTTCATCTGATAGATCTAGCTTCCTGAGATGTCCCTTGAGTTTACAATGCTCCGTAAGGAAGGCAGCTATATAGCAAGCTATAATTACCTCGCCTGTCCTAGATCCTGAGTTTTTGTCCAGTACTTGGTCCTATTTTTCTTCTTCAGTGATCGGAGCTTCTCTTTTAATGTGTGTTCCCCTATGCCGACAAAGGGTGTGGCAGTCCCTTTCCTGGCAAGTTTGTCCGCCTCTTCATAATCTACTATCCCCAGGTGTCCTGGTACCTAGTAGATGGTGACATTGTTTCTTCTATTTAGTTTATCTAGATTCTAGACATTCCCAGACGATTCTCGATTTGTTGGCCTGAGCCCCAATTGATTTGATAGCTGCGTGGATGTCTGACATTATTGCTATGTCGCGTCTGCTGTAGCGTTTTTCAAGATTGAGTTGGGCACATCTGTCGATAGCACAGATTTAAGCTTGAAAATTTTTAATGTAGCTGCCCGTGTGTTCAAATGGTTTAGCTCCAGGCTAAAACATGGTTCATCACATACTCGATGGCTTGGGCTTAAGGCCAAAAAACACAGCGAGAAGTTCCTAGTAGTACTTACTTAGGTGGCGCTACAGTCCGGGGTGGATTAAGTCCTCAACCTACAACCCCTTTCAGCTCAACCTAACTGCCTTCAGTTGCGTTCTTCAAGTTGGTTGAGGTCCTTTTCCACTTGTGCGCGCCACCTTAGACGAGGTTGTCTTCTGCTGCACTAGATATCTTCGACCAAGGATATCTTCATCCGCTTTTGATAAAGTCCATGCTTCAGCTCCATGTAGCAAGACTGCGATGATAAGGGTCTTATATAGAGTCTCCTTAGTCGATAGGGAAATTGCTTAACTACTCAATTGCCTTCGTAACCCAAAGAAACAGCTATCTGCAAGAGTAATGCTTCGTTTGATTTTCGACGAGAGGTAATTTTTAGATGTTATACCAGAGCCGAGGTAGACAAAGTCCTTTACTACCTCGAAGCTGTAACTGTCTTTTGTGATGTTCTGTTCAATTCATCGATGTTGAGTGTCCCTTTTCGTTGACAACATATACTTTGTTTTGCCCTTGTTTACCGCTAAACTCATTTTAGCGGATTCCGTTTCTATACTATACTATACCGGTGACAGCTCGCTGTGTTCTACCAATGATGTCAATATCGTCGGCGTTCCTAGTAGTATCGAGACTTTAATGTTGGGCTAAAATACTTAAGTTCGTCACTATTTCATTCTTCTGTGATCTTAAGATTTTCCGCCATTGGACTATTTGGTTCGGTTTAAAATTATGACCTCGAGATAGTGCAACATATGTCTTGTTTGGGAACAGGTCATCAAATATACCCAAATCCAGTGTAAGGCTGTAAAGTGTTGATTCTTACCTCAGTTATAATATTTTAGTATACCTATTTCTAAACTTTAAATAAAAAACTCTGACATTCGAGGTTTTGCTACAGCAATGACATACATATATGTAAATAAGCCTTCAGTATTTTGGCAATGGATGACCTGTTTTTTAATTGCTGTTAAAATATAACATAGTACAGTTTCCAAATTTAGTTTATGTCTAACATGTGGTATCTGATGAAATATGCCTCTATTTCTTACCGGCCTTCTGCCTCATATACATACATACCCAATTCATTCGTTCGTTTAACTTATGACTGACACACAAATCTGATTGCATCAGTCAAACTTAAGTCACAACTAAACAAATGAAGTTCATCGCTGATTAACTTCTCTCGTGTCCTCTAACTTTTGTAGGTATAGCTTCGCTCCAGATGTGCCAGTAGGCTCATAAATCATCTGTCCTGAGTCAGTGTATACACATTGCCATTGCATCATTGCAACAGACACCCCTTTTTTCTGTCATTACTTTCAACACGGCAACCCTTTCAAGTACTCAGACTTGCTACCTAATTAAGCTGCTCGCTCTTTACCTGAATTGGAGAAAGGTTATATTCGCAATCAAGAAAACATCATTTATCTATTCATAGACATGTGTGCAGGTAATCGTTTTCCTTTGACAGCCCATATGCGAAGATACCATCTTGCATAAGTGAATGTGTATTCTCGAAGTCTGTACAGCTGATTTTCACTTACTCATAACTCAGAGATAAGAAAACAGAGATTGTTGTTAAGTCAAGGTCGTGTAATAAAATGAAATCTTCCCCATTATTTGTGCAAGACAAGAAAATCCTGCTGAGATCTTGGTGCGATACGAAAGTTTTTCTACATAAATTTGCAATCACTTACGAGTATTGTGTATTTCGCTTTGATGAATTGCGGCACGCCGCGGCAACTGTGTATCTCAACACCTGCACGCGTGCAACCTACCCAGCACGGCTTTATGTTTTCTCTCCCCGAGGAGGATATCACTTCTTCACTTAGTCATCCACCCTGTCAGCTCAACGGTATTAGTTCAGAAGATTTCTCTGCACAAGAAACAGAAACAATATGTCAAAATCGGTGTTCGTATATCTATGCAGGTTTCTTGTTGCAAAATTTCGCTTTTTATGTTTTCTTTGCGCAATCCATCTCGATAGCAATTACAGGCAGAGCGCCCGTGTGCATGCGCGCAAGTACTCATACCACATTAACTGCTATTGGGGCTAATGGCTAAGCTGGACTTGACTTTATATTTATTAGCTCGAAAACGGGTTTCGATTTTGGCCTGGCCGCACATTTACCTAAACAGATAGATAAGCTTGACTCGCTAAACCTAACGAGTGTCATTCGCAGCTTTTCGTATCTTGAATGCGTTAGGTAATTGCTGTAATGGGTTTTTAATGTTACTATTGCGGGTGGAGCGGTATTTTCTTTTTTTTTTCAGGACTTTTGCGGTGAAACTTTTAATTTATTTTCACGTTTTCTTTTCTTCTTACAGAACCCCCACGATTATAAGCTGGAAAAATGTTAAATTGTACCGATCTGGCATGTGTGCTGCATCATCATCACTTTTACGCTCATTTACATCATTTGAAGCATCACCTACAAGATGACGATAATAATGGTGAGTTTTTTTTTTTAGTTAGTTTGTTTGCAGTTCATCGTAAATCGTAGTGTTTCTTTTAGATATTTTTCTTATTCCATTGTTTGTTGTGTACTTAGGCTACAAATGTTTGTTTTTTTATTGCGAAATCGTGCGGTTGTGCTTTTGCGGGCATATACGACTATACGAGTTTGCAATTTTGTGGTGGTGTAGTATAGAAATTTAATTATTTTTGTCAAATGAAGTATTTGCGTGCTGTCATGAGGTTTGCATTTTTTTCGACTATTTAACTTGACTAGCCTTAATAAAAATATTTTTTTTATTTTTATTTTTTTTAAAAATAGAGACATTCATTGAATCTTAACGAACATTGTACCCATTGTAAGGTACTTGAGAGGATTAAAATATACTCGTAGCTTGCTATTTCTCATCACTTTCTAATTTTTAACTATATACACATGTATGTATTTGATTATGTAGAATCGATATTCGTGCAAAGTCCAATCCAAGTACTGGTATATGGATGTAGATAAGAGTTTGTTTCAATTAAAAGTAGTGGAAGTGAAACAGTTAGCGGTTAGGATGAGTCTTAGTTAGTCGTCATACAAGCTCTTTCAAATCTAAGATCCAATTTGGGTTGTTCACCTATTTTGTTTAATTTTGACTATAATTTTTTAAATAAGGAATTATAAAGAACATGCTGACATCCAATTCATTCACTTTCATTTTGCAAAGGCAGTGGGCCGGAATGAGAACAATTCTGGAGCTTTAACGTTAAAGTCAGCTAGTTCAAAGTGTAATGACATAGGACAGGTTTCCCATGGCAGGGTCGCAATGCAATGCGTCTTTTTCTTTCTGGAGGAGGTGGAAGAACAGACAACAGAGCTACGTCACCTACTTAATCTATGGGAGTTTTAGGCTGATCCAAGCCGAAATTTGTGAATGGCTTAAGAGCCGAACTGTGGGAAGGCTAAAGAGCCGACCTATGTCAAAAGACTAAAGAGCCGTAAAGAAAATACTAATTGTTTCCTTGACTGGATTGACAGAATTGAATTTTTATTAAAAATGCTTAGCCTATTTATACCAAATTTTACCAGCTTTATATTAACTTCACTTTTGTGAGTATGGAATCTGGGAATCGATTTTACACCCACTTCCAGATATCCGAACATCCTAAAATGTATAATTCCGGATACAATACAATATAGGTTATTTGATGACATTGTAAGTCCAATATGGCGGACGCTTTTTTAACTTTTCCCTTTCTGTGAGTGCGGAATCTGGGAATCGATTTTACATCCACTTCCAGATATCCGATCATCCTGATATTTTGCACACGTATATAGTTCCGGAGACAATGCAATATGGGTAAATTGATGACGTTGTAAATCCAGTATGGCGGACGCGTTCTTTACTTCAATTTCTGTGAGGGTCGAATCTGGGATTAGATTTTACACCCACTTCCAGATATCCGATTATGCTGAAATTTTGCGTATCCGGTGACAACTCAATATAGTATATTTCATGATCTTGTAAATCTAATATGGCAGATGCCCAAAGATGGAGGATTACAATTATCTTCACGACCTCCTAAATTTGGGTATCAAAGCTAAGTGACGATTAGCTAAGTGAGGTGATTCTAAATTCAATATGGTGGATGCCATAAGAGAGCGCCCCAAGCTTTAATTTATAGTCACACATTGGTGACTCGGAAAAAAATTATTTTTTTAATTTTTAGTTCATTAAAGCATGTTTTTAAAAAAAAATTTGCTTATCTTTATATTTTTTTACATTCTACTTACATTACATATACAAAGAAGAAATAAAATCGAGTCAGCAAATTTGACTTGAGATATTTGAAGCCTTTGTTTTAGCTTTCAAAACTAATGCAGTTTACACGTATTCAAGTCGAGGAAAATATGGAAGTGCTCAAATTATATGTGTTTGTGTGTCGCTTTGGTAAATTATATAAGTTAATGGCAGTACCCAGGACTACTAGCCTTCTTCACGATTAAATTTATACGATTAAAACGACTTTAATTTTACTTATATTATGGAAAAAAAAATAACTTGAAAATTCATTGCAGTCAAATGAAACTTGAATTACGTTGTGGTATTAATTTAATTGTTTATCGAAAATTCAGCATTTTGTAGTACATCCGTTACTCTGGATGACAGCTCGTAATCGGGGTTGGATGCTGTGTGCCAAACTGTTAAAAGTTCCAGAGGTATTTCTGAATCCAAGATAGACCACAAGTGCTCTATCGGATTGAAATCAGAGATTGTGGTGGCCATTCTAATGTTTTGAAAGGCTGTGAGCTGAGAAAGCCCTTCCCTATTCGGGATGTGTGCGTGGGGTCGTTGTCTTGCTGAAAAACAATCGACCCCAATCCATTTTTTCTGCCAATTGGGGCAAATTACCCATTATTAGCTCTGTATAGCTGACTTCGATCACTACTCCATCTATTTTACAAGCTTGTCATCACCAGATAAGGAGATGCAACCTCACACCACTATCGACCCACTACCGTGTTTGACCGTTTGTTGAACATACTATGATTTCGGGCGATTCGACTGGCGGCATCAAACTCGTTTACATCTTTTTGCATTTCTGAGCTCGGGTTTGAATTTATCAGGCCATATAATTGAGTCCCTATAGCTTCTTTTAAGGCTTATTTACTTTGAAATTCATAGGTCTCTCGATCGCCATATAATAAGGAAGGCTCAGTGTTCTTATTTTTTTTTCGCTTAGTTCATTCAGAATCTCTTAAACTGAGGTCTTCAACTTCAGTCAGTGCTCGAGTGGATGTACGGGCTCAGTCAACAGTTGTCGGGAGATCCGTCAAGTTTCGTGCTCGACTACTTACGGTTTTCGGCCACTCCCATACCGAGTTTGAACACTATCAGTCTCAATATGTTCCATTGAAATTTCAATTTTTTTTAATATTCCCTAGTTGTACTCCGCAGACCGTCCTCAACTATCAGCGCACGTACTTCAGTCGACGTTCGCACGAATCGAGCTCAAAATGTGGTACAATTTAAATTGAAATGTAATGTAATAGGCAATGTTTAAAAAAAAAAGAAAAATTGCCATCAAACAAAATAAGACGACGATCGACAAATTTCAAGTTTCAATTGACTGGTACTGTATATGTGTAACTTTTGTTATTAATTTCTTGAACAACTATTATTGATGACCTGGTATGGCTCCTTTGAAATCTACTGTATCATTGGCAACATATTTATCACATTCTATCTTCAACGAGTAACAATTAGTGGTGTCAATGTGTGTCAAAACTAAAATTAAATGTATTCCTATTTAAATTTGATCGGAAAATTATCTTGTCATCGAGGCAATTCACTTGAGTCCCAAGGCCCTCAATGTTTCAGAAAAGTATCTTCAATTAAGTGCACGTATCTTATATCCAAGGACAAGAGTTTCTCTTCAATTCTTTTTTTTAAGTATGTGGTCCTCTTCGTTCACCTGATTCCCATATAATAGTCATGCATCAAATTCGAGTACCATATCAATTTGAAAAAAAAAAAAAAAATAAAAAACCAAATTACAGATATTTAAAAATCTATACCCATTTTCAGCACTCGTGTATCATTAAACTGTCCAAAAACACTCTGGCATTCGTCGTACTCATAATCCCCACTATCATTTATCATAGATCACACATTCTGATTCTCTGACATGATTTTTTTTATTTTATTAATTTGATGCTTTACTAAGCATCAGTCGAAGTTGGAAATGCTGCTTTCAGTGTGGATATTCTGCACGCTCAGGTAGGTAGCCTTTTCTACGCACTTTAATTGAGTCAAGGTGAACATGAGATCTAATCTGAGTGATTGTTATTCAGTTTTTACAGTTTTTTTTTTCAACTAAGCTCAGTCAAAGCGAAATGTAAAAAAAAATTGTAATTCTTTTATTGTAATACTTTTTTTGTACAAAAAAAAAAAAACAAATAAAAAATTAATAAAAGAAAGTTTCGTCTTTGCAATTGAATTTGTATTCGACAATTAAATTGACATAACAACACAATTAACCGTATTATAAGTTTCAGCTCCAGTGAGTTTGACGTACAATTGTTTGTACAAGTACAACGCACCTAGACACTGATGCGGGGGGTCATTTGGTGTGCTGATGAGCCATACGAGCGAGGTCTTCGTTTTTCTTGATTTTTGAATAATTCAACAGGTGGCCCTACCCAAGAGAAGTCACCCTGTTGTCACCGTTGATAAAATCATCGATTTTAATCGCGTCATCTGTTTGTCAAGAGTGTCAAGTGGTAATCCATGACGCCAAATAGTTATAAAAAACATATTTTACGGGTTTTAAATAAAGTTTTCCGTAATACGAGTCCAATGATTTAGGGCCTAGCTTGAGTGTTATTTATAGAGGTTAAACGCCAGGTGAAGTTTAATGTTGTTGAGGTTGGAATTGGAATATGTGCACACATTGTTGAGTACATAGTCACGTTTTGCGGTTCCTTTTTGTGGTGGAATTTCCCTGAAAATTTCAATTTACCTCACGTTTGAAGGGCGCACCAGAAGTGGAGTAATCGAATATCGAGTTGCTTCTGAGAAAACAGTTGTAAAACTTTAAAATATTTTATTGTAATTGTAGTTGTATGGGAAAATGAATTTGTTTGCACAAGTGTCTTTAGGAAATATGCACCTAACAAGAAATGCCGATGTAAAGTGGATTATTGTGTTACTTGAACTGATTGTGTTCAAAAACAGACTGTTAGATTGTTGGAATACTCAAGTGGTAAGGTCAACAATTTGAACAGTGGAAGGTAGATGACCGGCTGTGAAATTTTTATTTCTGTTTTTTTTTTCTTTTCCTCAGACAGAATTAAACCTTATAGCTTGATACAGTACGACTCCGAAAAAAGGAACTAACAAACAAATTAAATCCCTCCGACCACAGTTTTTTATCTGCCACCGTATTAGAGTTGTGTCAGCGATTAACAAAACAAATGTGTGCATTTCGATTCGTCATTCGTACAAATACTGCAAAAACACTAATATGTAATCGTTTACGTTTTTTATTTAATCTTGTTGGTTGAATCTGGGAGGTACATAGTCGGTGGTCGATTCGGTATAAAACAATGTCGTACCTGTGTTGAGGTAATTAGGGGTGGTCATAACTTGAGTTACTTATGTCGTATTTTATAGATGTTAAAAAACCCTTCACTAATTGTAATGTTTAATTAGTTATTTTAACAGTTTAATCAAAAACACAAACATTCTATAAATGCTTTCACTTACGAAATTCGTGGTCGTTTCTTTAATTCTCGTTCAGTGACAAGCTGAATTGCAACTTGTGCGAGTTAGAGGTTTTTCGATTTCTCAATTAGTTGAAATTTTTATTGAAAGTTAGCTGTTGCACGCCCGGCGTTGCTCGCGCCCCAAAACATTCGGGTTACTTACATATATGTATGTACTAGGGATGTAACGATACATAGTTTGGTCGATACGATACCGATACCGATATCGATAGCTTAGTAGATAATAAATCAAATATATAATAAGGAATGTACCTCGCGCGTTTGTATATATTTATTTTGCCTGTCACTTACCTACTTACTTACTTAACAGAAAGTCAACCTTGAGTGTAAAAATAAACAAATAAAAACTCAAAATTCGAAGTTATTATTTTATAAGATAAGAATTATTGTTAACTAAGCTTAGTTATTAAGCAAGGAATTGCCATTGCATACAGTAAGTAATAATCCAACGACATTTTTTAAAAAAGCACGCGCGAATTTATGTTGTCAATCTAGCAACGGTTTCTTACTTAGACTGACAAAACCGACAGGCGAGGTGAACCAGATGTGAAAAAATACAATGTTCAGCGAAAACTCTCGTGTTGCCACGTCGCTTCGTCCGCTTTTGAAACTGTCTGATATCGGCTGGTAAAAAATCGGCGATGTATCGGTACCGGAATCGGAATCGTTACATCCCTAGTATGTTAATAGTATGTATGATAGAAAGGAAGTAGTAGGAAGCAATTACGGCTGTTCTATTTTTCAACTTCTATTTCAATTTATTAAAAAGAAAAAAATATTTCTACTCAATATACACTTTTCTTTACAAACTGAACTTAGTGGTTGTTCTCTACCTCCTACATATATCGCTGTTTTTTTTTTTGGCCAGATACATCAAAAATTTGAAATTTTTATTTTATAAATTTACTAGTGGTTACCCGATGAGGTTCGCTGCACCCATTGAGAACAGTCCTTATGACAAAAAATATTATGAAATTTTTTCGAGTGACTCTTGGTCTTGGCAATATCGACACAATTTGGTCCAAAAACAGCTAATGTTCACTATATGTAGTTAATTTCCGGATCGTCATCGAATACAATACATTCAAATACAAATGAAGCAATAATACGTCATCTATTGTCTGCAATTCATTCATTTGCGACACGTTGGTCATGCACTTTGTCTGTTTTATATGCTTGTATTACGGTAATACGAATTCGTAAGCTTTCAATACGCACTGCACTTTGTTCGTCTTTTGCTCATCGTACTTGATTTTGTTCACCAATTTCGTTGGTTCTGATTTAGGCTTTTCGCATAATATTTACGAATCTTATCTTAACAGACTCACGATCATTGACAATGGCTTACCTATGAAAATTCGAATTATGGAATTATATTTTTCGCAAGGGGGTAACCCCTTAGGAATGGAATCTCAAAAAATCCTCTCTTAGCTCAGCTAGTACAGATTTTGGTGTTCAGCGAATTCTTTCGGAAAACTTAAAAACTTTTATAAACGAACGTTTCTCACTTTACAATAAATATATTCTGTAAGTTTCAACTTAAGCGGATGGTTAGTTTTGAAAATTTTGAGTTCCAGTGCCATGTATCGGAACACTTTAAAATTTTTAATGTATGAACACTTCAAACATCATAAAAAGTATTTGAAGGAAAGTTTTTTTTTCAATCTTACCTATACAGTATGCTGTATGCGCTTTTGACTGCAGTTTAATTACAATTTTTCTTGTCTGTCTTTCTTCTGGAAACTCAACTGTAAAAAGCTTATTCTGGAATTCAGCAGCAGCAATTATATCGACGAAGAGGATTGGGAAAGCATGCTTTTACTGATGCCCAGATAAAAGATCTGCGATCTATCTTTTTTCTTCATAATAAACCCCAAAAAAATTGTTGATGCGTTTTACGATTTTAAAACAAATTGGGCAGCACCTAACAGAGCATAACATAAATCAGAGATGATTTTTTGGTACAGATGCAGGCCAGCATGCCCGATTACTTAAATATCCGCTCCATACACCGCATCTATGGAAAAAGGCGATATTTTTATTTTATAATAACGATCGTCGCTTTTTTACCTCATATGGAGTGTGAACGCCATAACGTCTCCCGACACGTATCGGTGTAGTTCCGGCAGACCGACAATAGCCATATTTTTACACCTACATACCCATTTCCTTTAAATCCGCACATAAAAGCATTCATTGTCCAGATATTATCTTTGTTTTAAAGATCAAGCAATACCGGATATCACGAAGTTTAGTCTAGTGAACTACAAGCACCGTGACCAGGAACGATGACAATCGTAGGCCACTCATTACTATCGTTCTTAAATATGTTTATTTATATAAAAAAAAAAACAAATCTCATATGTAAATAAATTGGTTTTTGCAAATAATACTTCCTTAATTTATTTACTAATGACTTTGAGTTAATAGTTTTGTTATGTTATTGTTTACGACTTTTCGTTTTTAACTCAATTTCTTTCATAACGACGCTTTTTCAGTGAAATATGTAGTTTTATTTTATGCCAAGTCAAAGCCGTCAGAAACAGTCATATAACACCCTGCAGGTAGTCATTAGTTATTATTTGGCTTTGTTTTTTTTCGGGGAATATCGTTTGTGGATTCACTTCATTCTCGAGATTGTTAGTTCCTCAGGGTGAAGGCATGGGTGTACCCACGGTGGGGCATCTGTCTGATTCGAAACTAAGAACATATAGAAAACGGTGCAAAAATTGCCACTTACACTTCACCGAAAATTCAAAATGCGGGGATGTTATTAGAGACGATATCATAACTGACTTAAGGTAGTCGTCCATTGTGACGGCTGAAATTTCAACATTTTTCGTGAATTTTTTTTAACAAGAAAATAAAATGCGATCGTTTTGTAATTTTTACATGTTTTTATTAGAACTTTTAAGTGTACAAAAAAAGTTTTTTTTATTTTTTATTTTTTATGTAAAGGTGGTTTTGCTCGCAAAAAAGGTGTGCTATTTTGGGGAAGCACACAGCCTTCGGAAGTCATCTGAAATAAAGAGAATTAAAGAGATTATTTTTGTTTACACCTTATTCTAATGAAAAAAAAAAAAGAAAAAATGGTGGACTTGTGAAAAAAAATTCTGCAAATCTAATTTTTTCGTTGATAAATTGTTAAAAAAAAAATCATTTATTATGAAAAAATGAATGTTTTAAAGGTTAGACATTCATTTATGTGTGTCTACAATAACTGATACAACTCAATTTTCAGCTTATCGGTTAATTGTTTTGAGTCAGTGCTTCCCCCAAATCTTAAAAACATGGTTTCGAGAAAAACGCGTTTAAAATTTTGACAATGTGTACTTACATTAATCAGCTATGCCTGGTGCATAGAGCAATCTTTCCGTTTCCTCAAAGTTATCATTTCCAGCGGTATATTTTTAAGATGTTTTTCTTCCGAAAAATTAAAAAAATCGATTTTTTGAACCCGTCACAGTGGTCTACACTAACTTAAAGAACGCGCGTGCCTATAGTATCCTGGCAGATGAGAGCTGTGATATATTACGAAAAGAACAACTTTCCATTGGCATTCGATTTTTTGACGAAGAAAATAAGGTTGTTGTGAAGAGCTTATAGGTTTTGTGGAATTGACTGCCAAACTATAGCCTCTACCATTGATAATTTTATATTAAACATAGGTCTGGATCCAGAAAAGTGCGTAGGACAATGGTATGATGGATGTTCAACCATGTCAGGAAAGAATGGTGTGTTTAGAAAATCGCTGTATTTTCTAGCCAAAAACTGAACTTAGTTGTGCACAACTTTAACCAAATCCTCGGCTGGATGCTATCTTGTTCAATGTCCATTTTTCAAAATGTTGGGAAATTGATTTTTAAAGTTCAGATTGAAATTTTTTGTTTATGTCAGAAAATTTTTGATTGGTATTGATTTTTTTCTGAAATTCTTGACAATTTTGTTTACAAAACAAGTCACAGAACTTGTTTTTCTTTTATTTTGAATTAGTTATAAATTAAAATCAACGAGGAAGTCAGTGTGGATATTGAACAAAGTTATATGGAGTGACAACAAGTTGGTTAATTTTTTTGGATATTGAACAAAAAAACTCAATCTTGAACAAAATAGAAAAAACCATAAAAGGAGAGTAAACATAAAGTTGATTATGTTATAAAGAACAAAAATGACATGACAAATCGTTAGAAAAGTATCCTATTGAAAAAAACAGTTTTCTGTTACTTGAAAACTAACAGAGATAGAACAAAATGGTTTGCGACAAACGAAAGAGCGTTCCAAAGTTATGAAGACTGCATACCTAACTCAATTTCGTCAAAAATGGCCCTTAGAACAAGATAGTATCCAGCTGACGAAATATCAGTAATACGAAATACAGTTACCACAATAAAAGAAATAATAAAATTATTTCGAGAATCTGTTCTTCGTCGGAAATATTTTGGTTCCAGAAATATAAAATTATCGCTATTTTCAAAGAGCATTATACCCAGGCGGTCATGGCACTTTTAACACTGTCAAAACACGGTAAGAGTATTCGAAAATCTCCTTTTCAATTGCATTGCGCAGCTATGACTTCAGAATTTATTGTTAATGTTTGCCTAGTAGCCTAGTATTCCACACTGCTGCAATTGGTAGTAAATGCTTTGCTGTCAGAAAGTATAGCCTAGCTTTAGAGTGCAAATCATATAAAAAGAATAACCGACACTTTGAGAAAACACCGTGAAAATGCCGATGTTCAAAAAGAAAGATTGATAGCCGAAGCAGAGTCAATTGCCGATGATCTTGAGATAGATTTAAGAATGTAACGGATTACAAATCGGCAGAGACATCGTGCAAATCCTCCGGCAGAGACTCCTAGCGACTTTTGGAAGAAATCATTGATGATTCCATACTTTATTTACTTACTTAGTTGGCGCTACAGCTCGAGGTGAACCTGGGCCTGCTTCTCGCAACCATTTGTGTGTGCGTGTTATATTTTTGCACGAATGGAAGGGACCTACAGTTTTTTGCCGACTCCGAACGGCGAGTTGAGAAGCTCAATCGTGACAAATGATACTCTTTGATGCTTGTCAGACATTCGAAAGAAGTGGGCACTTTAGGTGTTTGCGGCGGGATTAGAACCCAAGACCGCTGGCTCATTAATCCGACGACCACTTGCGCTACAGTGCCCACTAAGGATGATTCCCTACCTAGATTCTTTAATCATGTCTCTAGAGTAGCGTCTTTCTGAGAGCAATTTACCTATATATTCACTACTTACATTGTACCCGCACGTAATGCTTCAAAAATCTTATGAGGACTTTAAAAAAAAAAATGGAACCTTTATGTAATTACTACAATTTAAGTAGTTTTCTTGGTGAGGCTGAACTGTGGTATAACATGTGTGAACAAAAAAAAGTGACACAGAGCGAACTGAAGGAAATGGATTTAGTTGTGCTAGTCAAATAAATACAATTGTTCTATCCTGCCGGAAAACAGGCGCTTTCTATTTCACTTACACAGCCCTGCAAAACATGTACTATCGAAAGGTCACGTAGCACTTCACGCAGAGTAAAAACTTGGTTGCGGTCAACAACCGGCTTGTCGGCCTCTGCTTGATGAGTGTGCATAAGAACAGGGTTCTGGAAGTACAAAATAAATTTGAAAACGAAATGTTAGCAAGATTTAGCCAGAACCCTCGCAGGTTATTATTGAAATAAGGTCAGTAAATAAGAAGCATTTTTAAGCCCCTATAACCTATCTAGTTTATTTACTTCTGCCCCACCCCTAAAAAAATGCTGGGTACGCCCATGGGTGCGGGAACAATAAAATCCCCATAATTGTATTTTAAAATTCAGCGTATGCATTAAATTAGCTATTTAATGGAAATTTATTTAACATCAATTGTCATCAATGTATTTGTTTTTTTTATTATTCACATCTTAATTTTGTTAAAAAACCAGCTGTTGCCTGCCCGGCGTTGCCCGTGCTAAAAATCAGTCGCGTCATTTGATTGTACTATGTTAGAAAGGAAGTAGTAGGAAGCGATATTATTTAAATTAAGATTCTAAAGAATTCTGAAGCCAATACGTTATTATCTGAACTAAGTGGTTGTTCCCTATAGATGAAACGATTGCATAAAAAATTGATGGAAATGTAATATACCTGTGTACAAACACGTCTACACACATATGTACATAATATGTATTTTATGAGCATCAAATAATGGTACTTTCTGGTTTCTTGTCTCTAATAGTTGTACTTAATGTTCATATTTAAAGTACAATAGCATTATGTAAACGCCAAAGATATTGGGCTTTGTTGTAAGCATTAATCGTGGAGTAACTGGTGAGGTTTGTCTGAAATCACCAACTATTTACTAATTTTAAGACTCAACATCGCCTGCCTACCCCTACTACAATATATGTATTTGTGAATTGAATTAAGGTAACCAAATACCGCTGTAAAGTGACAAAAAAAAGAAAGTAAAAAAAAATCGTGCATTTCCCCCTTTCTACAGATCTAGATCCCCACGCTGATGAAGCAGAAACACAACTAACTAAGTCGGTAGCAAATATCAGCAAAATCATCCCTCCTCTACTTTGAGTCACAACTCACAATCCCAAAAAGGAGCATTAATTATTAACACGAACAACCCTCTCTCAACAGAATGACGATCATCGATCAATGGCAATGGTTTACCCCTCATTCAATGCGCGTATGGGTAGAAAGAAAATTAAAGAATAAGCGATAGCGATGGATTTGTGGCGAAGAGAAGAGCATAACATCTACAGAAACAACCCTCTCCCAATAGAATGACGATCAATGGCAATGGTTTATCCATCATTCAATGCGCGTATGGGTAGAAAGAAAATAAAAAATAAGCGATAGCGATGGATTTGTGGCGAAGAGAAGAGCATAACATCTACAAAAACAACCCTCTCCCAACAGAGTGACGATTAATGGCAATGGTTTACCCAGGATAAACAGAATATAAGGTATGCGAACTGAACACACTCAAACCACCATTTTCTTTGGATGCTGACGTCACAATATACCGATTATTTGACAAGCAGAGTTGTGTTTTTGAGTATTTTGTTTTTTCCGGATATAATTGTGTTTTTTGTTTAAATTCTGTATAAATTAAACTTTGAAAATGGTTCGCTGTGCTGTTATGGGGTGTAAGAATGGCCCCCACAAAAAAACCTGTGAGAAAAAACTAAGATATCATTGTTTTCCAAAAGACGAAAAAACTTGTAAACAGTGGATAAGTGCGTGTGCAAATAAAAATACATTTAAAATTGAAATTGCGCGAGTTTGTTCAGAACATTTTCTTGAGCAAGATTATAGATTGCAAGATGTGCTATTAAATGTTCCAGAACATAAACGGAATTTAATTGTCGGGTCAGTGCCGTCCATCAATCTTCCGAAACAAATGGAACCATCAGCCCGATCAAAAAGGCTAGAAAAAAGATCAAATTAAGGGCTGGTGCAGGAATGTCTTGATGCTTATGAAAGGTAAAAATATTCAGAATAAGTGTTGATTTTCGATAAACAATAATGTCGTATTGTCGCAAGGGTCGAGGCCTTCGGATTGGCTCCAGACGTTCACCGTAGCATAATCGATGCAATGACTGAGATAATGCAGAATTTGCGATGTCCTACTCGACGTTCACTACTCCCCTTTCAAAAGGGAATTTTGTTGAACAATGAATCACTGCCGCAACTTTTAGAATATGTTAGATTTAAATATAGTATAAGGTATATTATAACAAATAGAATTAACCAAGACGGCTTAGAACGTTTCTTCGGTGTAATTAGATCTAAGGGTGGTCTACACGATCACCCAACACCACTAGAATTAAAATATAGATTACGTTCTTGTATATTGGGTAAGATAATTTCAAAATAAATATATGTTTGTGATGTCCTAGTTTGTACTTAAATAGCTGGTGGGGATGGAAATAATATTGCACGAAAAGTATGTGAGTAACATACATGTACTTTGACTTATTCAAAAAAGAAAAATTACTTAATTGTATTAAACGTAATCCTAAGTTCATTATTATTCTTATTTTAAGGACGGTCGGACGTTACTCAACAAGTTAGTGACTACAGTAACGTCGAAGAACCACAGCAAGAATGCGATGACCATCTAGTTACGAGGCAAATGCTGTCCAAAATATATCCCACAGCAAGTACTTCATCTGAAACTCCACCAGAGGAAGATCAAGATATACCATTGTTGGAGTTTGAGGAGCTGAAAGAAGATTCTCTTCAAAACCTTGCTGGTTACATTTTAAAAAAATGTAAAAATAACAACTACATTGACTCCTCTTCCAGTAATTACACTTGGGTTGATGAGCTATCGGAAGGTGGGCTTATAAAGCCAAACGAGCATTTCCTGAAAGAGATAAAAGTACTCGAAAATATTTTTATATTTCTAAATAAAGAACATTTGTTCACAACAAATAAATTCATCGAAACACACTTAAAAAAAGCAGAAGAAGTACCTATAGACATCAAAGCAAAACAATTATTTTTCAAATGCAGACTGTATTTTCGAATTAAGCATTTAAATAAGACCAATGTAATCCACACAAATGTAAAAAACAGAAAATTAATTAAAACCATTGTATGAAATCAAAGAGACTTTTTCTTCTATCAACGAAATCGGTATATCGTGACGTCACGTATTAAACGTCAAAAGTGAGTTGGCATACCTTATATTCTGTTTATCCTGGGTTTACCCATCATTCAATGCGCGTATGGGTAGCAGGGATGGAAAAGTCGATACAATTGTATCGAATTCGATGCAAATGAGTTTGTTTGAGTACAAAAGTACAATTTGCCTTAATTCGATACAATTTATCAATCTGCATCTTTCAAATTATTTGGCAATCTGTATTTTTCAAAAACGAACAAGTTGAATCAATTACCGAACGACACATCTATTTGTTTTAAGTTTTACACACAGTGTTGACTGGATTCTACTTTTTACGACACACCTCTCTGAACGTAAGAGGCAATATTTGGAGCACAATTTATGCAAAATGAGAGCATTAAGCCTGAAGATGAAGATGAAGAACTGAAAATGTGTGTAAAATCTTCTGTTCTTTTGTAATGTTTTGTTATGAAGTTATTTGTGTTTTTTTATGTTAATTATGTAGACGATAGGCAGTATCAGCATTCTATAAGAAGGGCTCAGTCATCTACATCCAGACATATTAATAGCTCTCTAAACCATTCTCAGGGCACTAGTAATTACTTCTCTAGTCGTCTTGGACTTGACCAAATAAGTTTAATCTTTATGACGCTCACTGAATTACTAAGGCTTAGCTATAGAGCTTATCGACAAGATATGCACGACTCAAGTGTATGTAGCCGTTGTAACCTGAATGCAGTGGAAGACGTCTACCACTTTATAGCAGTTTGTCCTATTTTGTCAAAACTACGCTTGCTTTACTTTTCCAAGAGAACTTTCACACTTGAAGCTTTAGAAATTCTTAACGGGTTACGGGATTGGAAGCTGCTTTTTCGGTACTGCAGTTTTGATAGCTTAAGGCTTATGTTTATAATTGTATAATTTCTCATGCATACAAGAGTTATTACATTTGAATTTTTAATTTTTTTTATTTTCAATTTTGTAAAAGTTAACTAATATCAATTTTTTCCGACAGACGACACTTTATGGCCATGTTATTTTCTTAATTTCTTAAAATCACATTTTGTTATTAACATTATACAATAAATAAATAATAGTAACAATTATTATAAATAATATGTTATTTTTTTTGTTTGTTTATGTTTTTTTACGCCAAAGATAGTTTTCAATACAATTGGCTCCATTTCAGTACAATTTTAAAACTGTTTTAAGTACAACTCAAAAATGTCATTTTCCATCCCTGATGGGTAGAAAGAAAATAAAGAATAAGCGATAGCGATGGATTTGTGGCGAAGAGAAGAGCATAACATCCAAACATCCAAACTTTCACATTTATATATTAGTAGGATAGGATAGGATAGGATAGGATACAATTAATTTCACCAGAAACGACAAAAAAACAACAATTTCCTTCCACTTTTTTTTACTTTCACACTGTCTGCGATGTTACTAATTTTAAAATTTGGCCAGATGACCTTTAATATGTTGTGAATTTTATATTCAATTGAAAAGAGTTTGAAATAAAACCTAAACAAATAGACGGACACTTAAATTTCAAAATTTAATCGCGCAGCACAAAGAAACGTGCCGAACTTTTTTTATTGATCTTGAATGTTGTTTTTACAATTATTTTATTGGATGATGGTCGCGCAGTAGTCATAGTTGGTCTATCAAAAATGGCCACAAAAAGTTCATTAAAAACCGGAAGGATTTCCATAATCAGCAATTCAAAAAAATAAAAAATAAAAACGTGACTTTCATGGTTTAATAGAATTTTTTTTCGGTTGATGGGATGATGTTTGGTTGGGGGTGTAGGGAGAATTTGGAAATTTCGAAATTCACGGCATTTGCATACTCTTAGGCGGCGTACAATTCGAATTCAACCGATAAAGCTTAGTTAAACTCACCACACTGTAAATAAAAAATGTATTGACAGGTTTTTGCTGCGTGTTCAGCAGGTTGAAAATATTTACGATATCTCAAAGTGTCTTTATGGTAAATATATTTACATAATAAACTTTTGCTTTATTGACATGCAAAAGTATCTTTGAATTATTGCTTACTGAATGGAGAAAACTTGTCGGAAGATCATTTATCTGTGATGAGTAAATTTCAGATAACATTGACCTTACAAAAAAGTGTTATATGGAATCTTTAGGGAATATTTGCATCTGCCAGCAGCGGCTGCGATCAATTATCATATTTATGTGGATTTTAATTTTACCGAGCATCAAGCTGGTAATAGCTGCTTATTGTGTGGTCTGGCTAATGGGAGTAAAAAAAATTGTTTTGACGTAAATTGGGGGTATGTTATGTCAACTAAAAAGTGATCAACACATTTTGTTGATAGCATTTGCAAAATTCGGATGAATTTTAGGTAATTTTTTTTGACGGCAATTAGAGTGGTGATTTTGTTCAAGGATGCGAAAGATGCAGATTTGTCTAAGTGCCCTGTGCTGTGTTTATATAAATGACTAAGTTGAAAAATCAATTAACATGATTTAAGCTTTTGTTGATTAGTTTAATTAATAACGTCATTTTTTTTTTTTTTGATAAAAGTATAAAGAATTGCAACACTAGTCACATACATATATTATATGTAATATGTCTGGAGTCGAAGTATCATTTTTTTTAAGGTAACAGAAAATTTCACATTGGCTGTGACGATAATAGTGGCATGAGCCATGATTCAGGCGTGTGAAGTTTCTTCACCTTCACCGTGTACCTACGGGACATCGTTAGAAAGTGTAAATATTTATATTTCTTCAAAAATCAATTCGTATTTATTTTTAAATATGTACATAGGTACATTAAATGTAGATTTAATTAACAAGGAAGTAGTTGGGGGTGTTTTTTTTACAAGATCAGGTGTACTTATTATATGTATGTGTACGTGTACTTTTCGAAGAAATGTTTGTTTCTTTTAATATACAAGTTCTATTTTTAGACAATTTAATTAATAGAAATAATAAAATAAGGTAGATGAACATTAACCACTCACTTATAGTATGAAAAGAATTAGTGACTAAGAGTGGTATTGTTTAAGTCACTTTTCCATGTTTTATGTTGAATATAAAATCGTTAATTTAAAATACTCCTTATTATCACTCTAAAATGAGGAGCTGGAATAAGACATTAGGGGTGTCGAATAGCTGGCCTTTAAAGTTATGTTAAAGGAAGCGTTCTTTATCGGGTAAAACTTTTCAATTTTATTGAATAAAACCCTTTTGTAATGTTCCGATGATATTATATTTTGGAACTTTGACTTTTCATTATTTAAGCTAAATATATTTATGTTAAAATCATGCGATGATAGAAAACCAAAATGTATATACATATCTACATACATACTTACTAAATTTTTTTTTGGTGTTTAAAATAAGCTTTTCAATTTAATAGCGTATGAAAGATACAGATGGCAACCGCTGGCTATTTCAAGCAGTGTAGCACTCATCCAAATTGAAAGGTATTTTGAGGTTTTGGTTTAATTTTTTACTTTAGTTCTCTAGCTTCACTAAAATGTAAGAGCAATTGGAACTACTGAAAGCCCTTATTGTCAAACTTTGGTTTGCATTTCGGGAAGATGGTACCAACGACATAAGCTTACAAGTTGTTAACAACATTTTACACTATGAAAAACTCCAAGTAGTCCGAAATTTCTTGACCAAGATTATATAAAAGGCTTAAAAAAAAACAGCTAAGTAGATAAATAGATACAGTGGAAGTCGCTTATAACGACGGTAAAGGGACCGAGCAAATGTGGTCGTTGTAACCGGCGGTCGTTATATCCGACTGTCCTCCATAAGTATTCAGAGAAAACTTAAAAACATTCACAGACAAAATTAATTCATTTTATTTTTAAATTATGAAGGACATTATACAGAGTTTATAAATATATTAAATTTTTTTTTTTTGTTGTAAGTTTAACAAAATAAATCACTCCAAACTCGTGTGCTATTACGCTATTTTTTCACCTAACTCCAAACGGTAGAAAATCACTGCCTTTTCCTCTACAGAAAAGTTCCTACGTTTTCTAGAACTTATGGCTGCATAAGTAAATAAAATCAATAAACTCCTAACTAATATCCTACTTTTTAATGACAATGCGTCATTAAAATAAATACACAAACGGTACCACCTCTTTCGAATGTCTGACAAGCAGCAAAGAGTATCATTTGTCACGATTGAGCTTCTCAACTCGCCGTTTGGAGTCGGCAAAAAACTGTAGGTCACTTCCATTCGTGCAAAAATATAACACGCACACACAAATGGTTGCGAGAAGCAGGCCCCGGTTCATCTCGAGCTGTAGCGCCAACTAAGTAACCAGCTGAAAGGAAAATGGTCGTTATAAGCAACTGGCCGTAATAAGTGAGGTCGTTATAAGCGACTTTCACTGTATTTGATTTATTTAGTTCTTATAAGAACTTAAAAAATATAAGCTATTTATAACCAAATGAAACAATTTTAAGCATTGATAGCCGCACTACTTTGAAAGACACGACAAAGTGATTTTGCAGTACGACAATGCTCGTCCGCACATCATAAAATCGGTCAAAACATACATAGTTGGAAACTCCTTATGATTATCATTTGTTACGATCGAAGACTCATGGACTGTCCGAGCAGAGCTTCATTCCTATAAAGACTGCAAAAAATTAATCGATTGTATCTTAAGATGAGGCGTTCTTCCGACATGGTATTTTTATCCTGTTGGAAAGATGATAACAATTAGTGGCTAGCGATGGACAATACTTTGAATTATATAATTGTTCAGTTTCATTTTAAATAGACAACTTTTTTTTTTGATGAAAAAATTTATTCCAACTCCAATCCAAAAATACAAAAAAAAAAATTAAATCAGTTCAGTTAAGCCGTATTACGAAACCGGAAGAAACCTTTTTTATGTACGGGTGCAATCATCAAGCAAACAACTCGAGTGAAACAATAAAAAAAAAACCGCAAGCTGAAATTCGATTAATTGTTGTTGCATCGCATCATAGTCGTATTAAAAATTCATTTTTTTTATTTTCTCTCACGCAAAATAACAATAGATATGGGATGCCAACCTCCCACACACGAGAGGCGGATGAGTACCCTCTGACCTTGGTGAATGCCACCGCACATATGTACAACGGTAATTACAATTACAATGAATGAATTCGCGTTATAAAACGCAGTATGTAATCGTTTGCGATTGCGATACATCGGCTACGCGAAGGGAATGTAAATATAGCACGAAACGAGCATCAAACTATTTAAATATTGAGTATAACGTGTTTGTATGTGTGCATCTATGAGTATGGCACTTACGTGATGGAAAATTTTTATTCATCAATTGAAATATTACAAATTGGTTATTTAACTTGCCGCATGTTGAATCAGTCATATACGGTTGTGCCTTATCATTCTGTTAGGGCCGCTTTTGATAGGCACCTCATAGATTCATGAATCACTGGTGTTCTTATGTCAGCGGAAGCATATGTACATAGTTCTTGGCCGGTTCTGTTACTATTTACTGTCAGTTAGGATCTTTGAAATTCTATTTTTTTCTCCGCTTAACAGCAGATGGTGGTTAAAATGGTTTCCCATTTCTCATAGGAACGTATTGTGGAAAATTTTACAGCAATAAAAAAAAATATGCCAACATTATCAAATGATAAGATGCATTACGAAAGGTGCTAAAAGGTGGAATTCTAGGCGTAAATGAAATACAATGAGACTTAGCACCTTCTGCCGGCAATGAAATGTGATGAATGAAATGAAGCATTTAGACTCATTCAATGGTTAGTTTGGAAATTTTTATCAGATACACCGACATCAGAGTGCAAAATATTGGTGATGGTCAGTTGATAAAATGCAGTTATATCATATGCAACGCAAATTGCGATTATTTAACCTTTCTGTCTACACCCACATACCCGGGTATGTTTTTATTTTCAGATTGATATATTTTGAGTTCTAGATGCCGTATCGACTTGAAATTTTGAAAAGGCTCCTAAAATATTGTTTTTTATCATATTCTTTTTGGGTCAAAATGTACAAGTAGTTTTTGCGATTTGCCCCTTCTATCTATAGCCAACATACCCGGGTGTGCATAGAAAAATCAAAAATGTATGTAAATTGTTAGTTAGAAATGCAAAAAAGCATTTTTGTTTCATTATAAATTCTTATTTTTTATTCATTTCACAATATTTTTTTATTTTGTTTGGAAAAAAAAGGAAAATATTAAATTTTATAAAAAAAGTATTATTTTAGGATGGACATCTATCACATTGGGCTATATCTTCTGAATGTTCATCACAAACTGGCTTTTTGCATTCTTTGCAGGCTTTTCGTGTTGGTCTTCTTCTGGGATAAAGGTAACAATTTCCTTTCTGCTTGATTCTGCCAGAATTGTTACGTTCTTCTTGAGCCCTTACTGGAAGATCAGTCGGTGTTACTGAGTGGCCCAACAATTCCACTATATGATGGAAAATTTTGCATGATTTGTGCATTTTGTGAACGATTCTGGATTTCTGCCATAACTAATTGTTCACTCAACTGTTGTAGGAACAACCTTCTACGGTTTGTTGATGTCTTCAAGTGTAAATTATTTTCCATGTAGATCGCGAATGCTGCAAATGCAGCCACATCCACAATGTTATAAAAAAAGTCAAAGGCCATCTCTTCGCTGCATATTCACCAAGACATTTGACAACACCTTCTTCTGCTTCCGTTGTAATCCAGTATCATTTTTGGACCTTCAATTTCGATATTATAATGGAAAGTGGAAAGAAGCACAACCAATTTGTTCTTTCGTCTGGTACAAATGTACGCATATGTTGCGCAACATATGCATAGCAGGAGGTTCGCAAACGCATAACTGCAAAGCAAACGATTCTAGAACGCAGTAGTTTGCGCAAAAACAAAAGCATCTGCGCAACTCTCAAATAAATGATGCTCACTTCACTCTGCATTTGCTTTTGTATAAGCGCTTTGTATACGCTTTTGACGTTGCAACTGCTTTGGAACATTTGCTTTGCAAGTCTTGCGTTTACGAATTCGCCCTACGTCTTTTGTTTACAGTGCTCAATAGACAAATTGTAGTCTAACATCAAAGTAGAAGCCAAATTATAGCTTGTCAAAAATTTGTTACATACGATGTTTCTACCACATACGATGTTTCGAGCCTGAAATATTTTTTCTCAAATGCGTTGCGTGAAAAATAAATGCGTCTTTGTATCCAAATGCCATCACAAATGTTGTAACAAGAGAAAACACTTCAAACAATTCTAACATACAATTGGCAGAAACACAACCAACTCCTTCCGACGCCCGTGTACATGCAAAAATGAATGGGATACCCGGGTATGTTGGGTGTATGTTTATGTATGATTTTTTGGTTATAGACACAAGGGTTAATTGCTTTAGTACTGGGTGCCGATATATACTTTTTAAAATGTAAATGAGTCAGCTTTTAGTTGCCCGATATTTGTATGATCATTTCATCACGTCACGTCATCTAAAGCTGGTTTTACACTTTCGTTCTTCATTCAGTATACTATATGTTCCTCGGTTTACGTAGTACGTATACCGAATAACGATGAAGAAGCATTTACATCATACAGTTTTTTGATTCGTTAGTTCTTTGTATCAAAATGAACAGTGGCGGCACTTTTGGTTGTTCACAAATAAAAATAAAATAAATAAATAAGAGATCCTGTTGGACCAAAAGCTGGTTATTAAAAAGAAAGCAGTTATCACTTTTTTTATTACTACTTGATCCTTCCCCAAGGTTACTGCATGTATCATAGTGTTCTTGGTTGACGCATTTTTTGAGTTATAACGAAAAAATGAAGATCTGTAAGGGTGAGATGCCAATTTTAGCTTCTAGAGCTTCTGAAGGGCAGGTGTGCCTAGCATTGATTCTATCGAGACACACCATCTGTTAAAGCTAATCGAGCTTCTAAGCTGTAGTTTTCTCGAGAGCTTTAGGCCACCAGACTAATGTTCCGTACGAAATGATGGGTCTGACCATCGTGGCATACAAAGATTGTATAATTTTTGGGTTGAGATCCCAAGCTCTACCATACAGTCGGCGAATTGCATGGTATATAATGGAGTTGAGATGAGAATTCCAATTGAGGCGCATATCTAAGATAATTCCCAGGTTTTTAACCTCACTGGAACACAACATTGTAGTGCCCGAACGTAACAAACACCGGGTAAAACAACGAAAGTGTAAAGCCAGCTTAAGGCGGGATCTCCATTTGCCGCGTTATTCCACTGGCATGTTGGTCATATGCTCTACCAGGTCTATGTCGCTCTTCAGCTCGTAATTTTGTCGGTTATCCTTAATTTCCTTTCAATAGGAAGGGACCAAAAATCATTTAATTATGTACATCAACTCCTTGGTGTTTTTTGAGACGACTTCATCAGTTCATTGCCTACTGAGTCCAAAGAAATAACGGTTGGCAAGAGTAATTCTTCGATTAATAACGCAGTAGTATTTTTACTATTTTTCACTTTATTCAAAATTCCGCTACCTTTGCTCATTTCATTTTTCGTTTCTCGTTTAATTTACTTACTTAAGACATATTAATATGATATTTGAATTTAAATGTTATTGTTATTTTCTGGTTTATGGTTCTGGTTTCATAAAAAAAAACTTGCTACAGTGTGTGACTTGTTCTATCTTAAATGTACCTACTAAGTTTTTTTGCAGAAAAAATAAATAAAATTGCTTCGTTGATAATTTTTGATTACTCATTTAATAAGATGATGCTATCTACTTCCGTTTTCTGGTTTACAAGTTTCATCAATGGATCGGGTAGATAGACAAATAATTCAAAACAAACTTCGTAATGAAGTGAACTGGGTTCCAAGCATAAAAACTTGAATTTGTATTTACATATGTACATATATATATATATGTTCGAAGAACACGTCCCTTATATGTAAATAGTCTATGAGAAATAATTTATCTTTAAGTTCGTAAACCAAAAAGCTGAAGCGCAACTACTATTTAATAATACGTTGATGCATAAGAGTTCTCTTTCACTTCACCTTACTCTGAATAAACAAAAATGCGGTGTATAGCCTACGGTACTAGTTTTGGGTGGCGATCAAAGGTTCATATTAAGCAGGACTCGCAGAGATGAACTTTGAACCTTAAACAAATTAATTCCTTTGGAATGGCGAATAATATTATAATTTAGCTCTAAAATGATGAAACTTATTACGGTTGACAGGCTGAGACGTCAACTTACTCGTATTTATTTATCTATTCATTTTCTGTATTTTTATTTTAAAGAAGAGTTGCATGACGTGTTTGTTGACATATTGTGCGTCATAAGAGATGCAACTTTGTTGAATAAGTACAATGTATTTAGTGAATTATATTGATTTAACGTCTGACTACGTCTAACCAATGAGAAGTACAGTAAAACTTGTGAATAGTCGAATGCTCGGAAAAGGAAACGAATCCGACAAATTGTATATTATTTAGGAGTGAATTTGTATGAACAAACAACAAAATTCATTGAAAATGTTCCATTATTCAAATTTCGCAGGTTTCAAATAATTTATATAAGTGTGAGTTTAAATGAAGACAATCAATATTGGCAACCAAAAATGTCCACTATCCAGATTTCGGAAGATTCTTTTATTAGCAGATTCCACTATACACAAGTTTCACTGTAATAGAATTTTGGAATTCGGCCTTATTTCGCTTTCAAATTCGAAATAAAGTCGAAGATTGTTTGCGAAGTAAAACCGAATTTCAGAGAATGCAAGATAATTAGCATTTACCGTTATCAATGTTTGTTGATAGTAACTCAACATGCAATTACCTGATTAGTTCGTGAACTTTTAGTAACAAACGTCGATTATGTAATGGCAAATTTGGGTTACTCGGTCCTTTCATATGAAATTTGCGAGGGTTTCAGGAAAGGAAGTCTAAGCTGCCAGAATTCATTACTTCTATAAATAAAAAAAAGGAAGCAAAAAGCCTTTACCGCAAGTTTTAAGCTGAAAATCAAATGATATGCACTCTGCATTTGATCTTTTAAGTAACGAAGCAAAGGGTGTTAACTTTAAAATAAATAGGGAGTACATATTTAAGGATTTTCTGACATACTTTAGAAAGCACCGGATGAAAAGTTTAAGAAATTAATATTTTACTATTGAACCAGTGCGAGAAATGCATGTAGAAACCATTCAGAATTTGAGGTTATCATAGTTTGAAATTCGCGCGAATTATGCTTCCTATATGAAGATTTAATAAAATCAAAAGAATTTATAATGTCAACTAAAAAGTTTGAAGCATTTGTGAATACGTGCTTTCGGTAAATTTTCTGTGTGGAAATATGAAAACATGCACCTCTGCCTAAATGTGTGTATTAATGAAAGCGTAATTAGGCCGACTCGGCTTTATTTCGAATTTGAAAGTGAAATAAGGCGGAATTCCAAAATTCCCAGTCTAAAAGTAAAACAAAACCGAATTTTGAAATTCGGCCTTATTTCGCTCGGCGTTATTTCACGGCACCACTGTAGACATAAGCTAGTTTGAGATAATTAAAAAAAAGTAATGTGAAACTCTTAGGCCATATACTCTATGCTTGTTGTTATACAATAATTACAGTAATTTGAAATATATTCAAGCAAAAAAGGTAATTTGTTAAAGTCTAAGTGAAAGAAAAGGTTTAACAAAAAGGTTTTAAATTAATATTAGTAGAAATATACTCAACAGACCTTTTCTGTCTTTCGGAATTTCGTATGCATACACAGTTCATCATGTTCCAGCTCCATTTTCTACGATACTTCTTATTTAAAGTAAAATTTAAGAGGGTTGCTACTTCTTCAGTAACCTGGAGGAGGTAGGCCAGATCAACCATAGGCTAGTTCAAAAATGTTTTAGGGTAATAAAATGCTTTGAGGTCGGTTAAGTACCTTCCTGTGATGGATTTAAGGGGATAGCGATGGGCCCACTATGGTGCCTAGTGTTTTGTGATGAATCAGCCTCACAATCCCTTTCAAAAAAATGAAAAATGAAAAAAAGTGGTAGGAGATTCTACCCCTTTTTGTGCAATTTTTATTTATTTACTAGCGGACCCGGCGAACTTCGTCTCGCCCCAATTTAACGCCTTCAGATAACTCCAGAGTTATAATAAAGCACAGATAGTTAAAATTTCAATGTGATTTATTTGAATGGAATCGAAATCAGTAGAGAGCGATATGATAAACAATGTTTTTCGATTTGTTTTCCGCCGCAAAAATAAACAACAAAGACGGTTTGTCAATACGCGAACAGGACACGTACAGCTGACCCTGCGAAAAACAGGGAAATTCGAGAATAGTTCCACATACTTCCAACGATTGACCTTGCAATTTATTGATTGTCATCGCAAAAGCCAATCGAACGGGGAACTGAATCCGCTTGAATTGGAATGGAAGATCAGTTGGAGTAATCGGAATTCATGGAATAAGGACGACCTCTCCTTTGAATTTGCCCTTGATGATCGTCATTTGAATCACATTATTCATCAATTTCTTGACGGACAACCGCGTACCGTGGAACAATTTCGGATGATTCAGATTCCGCGACATGATTATGATCGATCCCATCTTCAGCTGTAAATTATGCGTCGGAGTTCCTGGCACATCAATCGAGTTCAAAATTTCCGTCGGATAGTTGGTCGCTTCATCCTCGTCGGTCACGCTGTCAACGAATTTGTACGAATGCAGTTCTTCAGCTATTTGACTTTGAATAATGAAATTCAAGCTATTGACATCCTTATTCTTCGCTGCTAGTATTGCCCGTTCACTAATCCAATCGAGATTTTGATAATTTTGTCTAATGCCGGGGAACACTTTGGTGATGAGTTCCTCCTTCGACGATGTGAACTCGCAAAAATTTGCCGGGAACGATATCAATCCAGTCGAAACATCAACAGGAATTTGGCCTTTGCTAAGCGCCAGCAGTTGTCTCGAGAATACAGCAGCCGACGGGTCGCTCTGCAATGCGACTCTCATGCTCCTAGTCAATATCAACTTCATGACATGCCGCCATAAGGACGACACATTAAGTTCATCAGCAGCAGTAGATTTCGGAATGACGGGAAGCGTTTGACGATATACGACTATCCGAAATCAATGTAATAATACGCAAAACTCGAATCAATTGCAGCAAGAAAAATAGCACATTTGCTCAATAGAAAATGACAATGCGAAAAGGATACTTGTCGAATTGCGCACAGCCTAAGTCAACGAACAACGCCATCTATCGAGTTGTGGCATTCATCGCAGCACAGCGCCATCTATTATTTATCTCGTTAACTTCTCCACCCAAAATGCACGCAAAACGTCTATTATCCAATGAATTTCACAATTATCCGAAATTTTCAAAGCTTCACAACGAATTTTCCACCTTTACATCAAATCATGCGATAAAATGCAAAATTTCGTTGAGAAAAAAATTCAAACTTTTCGCGTTTTTCCGGGATTATCCGAGTTTTCCACTAAGAATTTTATATTTTTCCATTCGAAAGGCCATTCCGAAACAATTGCACACAAAATTCAATACATTTCGATTTTTTCAATTTTCTGACTTTTCCGGAGGGTTTTCCCAAAATTTTTACGGCCCAGTCGTTTTCAATTGATGAATTACTATACATTTTTTTAAACCATTTTTATATATACATATATAGATATAGATTTATTTATTAATTTATTAAATCTTCGATTTGAAATCAACAGATCAAGCTCAAATCTAGATAGTAAATTTTTAGTACAAAATATATATAATATATTATATTAATTCAGATTTATCAATAACATACATAGGTCCATGTTACAATAAAGTATATTACAAACGTGAGGACAGTGAGCTATGGGTTCACGCTGTCCATAATTTGTAATTAATCCATAGGTTAGGTAAGCAGCAAACATCTACTTTTGTTATTAGGAATAACGATCCCACTTACTGAAAACTTTTTTAAAGCGAACCTCAGAAGTTTTTCTGAACTCTTTCAATTCTGTCCGACAAATTTTTTTTAGTATACTGGGATTCCGCACTATACAACAATACTGTAGAGTAAGTAGGACTCAATAAAGCAAAAAATGCTTTTAAGGTGTATAGATCTTCGAAGTTCAGCGTATTTCTTTTAATAAATCTTAAAACTGAACTGACAATATAACAAACATTTAGTTCAAAAGTAAGTTTTCATCAAAAGCTACCCCAAGGTCTTTTACGTCGTTTGCTCTGCAAAAATTTGCAGTACCTATGCTGTAATTAAAAAAATAGGGCTTAAATGTTAAAAGGGAACATTTTTTGAAATTAAGTTGTGGATCGTTTAAATCATACCAACGCAACGGTGAAAGCTTGTGAAATCTTTCTGAAAAGAAGGGAAGTCATCGATGAATAGAAGAGGGCCTAAATGAGTACCCTCTGGCATACCTGATACTAAATTGATTAGTTTCGATTGCAAAACCCCAATCTTATGTAAAAAGACAAGCTGGAAACCAAACACCGATCGCGCATAGGAGAAATTGCATGCAAAAAGCGACCAAAAGTTTAATGCCCGTGGAACAATGCACCATTATTAGTTTTTTTTTTAGCCAAAAGCCTTGGTAGCTAGCGCTTTACTTTGTAATATTATTCGGTGTTATTCGGTACCTAATGATTTAAACATCATTGGATAAAGCAAATCTTCAAGCTTAAGTAAAGCCTCTTAAAGGATCTTCTAGCTTGAGAGTTTTAACCAAAAAACATTTACATACATATGTTACGTTATGTAAGAGAGTAGGAGGCAACTATTTTAAGGCAAATCTGGAACTTTGAAACAATATTTGCTTAGTAGAGCCTATTTTGCGCACAATAAACTAAAAGATAATTCATCTTTCATTTATAATAATTGTTGTCATCGAAAAAACAACAACAAAAAGAAGAGAATTGCCTTTAAACCTGAATTCATTATTATTTCAGATGTAGATCGGGCCATTAAGACACACACTCTCATGAGGATCAGTTAACATTATTATTATTATATTACCATTCATACGTCAGGAGTTAAAAACAGAAATGATCAGCAATTTCTTAATTATTAATTTAATTTCTTCTCGACTTCGAGAATAACCTTTGTATGAAATGGTCGACTGCATTTCTAAGAAAAGCAACTATTCAAATATTTAGCACTAAGAGGAATTGTATTTATTTCCGAGAAGAATATTCAATTCGAACTATGGGCTATCATCGAGTCTAGTCAACTAATTTTTGACCATCTGCTTTGTGGAATCTAATTTAACTATTTTGACTGCTTGACACGGTGGATTTATTCTAAGCACTGAAGCTCTGGTCACTGTAAAATTAACTGTTACTTGTTTTATCTTTCGTTGATGAATCGGAAACAGTTGTATAATTTTTAAATGGTTTGAGTGTGACATGTTTGACAACAAAATACAGCAATACAAAGTCCACAATATCGGGTTTCACTGTTTTGTATTAAAATTCAGAAATCGTAACCGTGAACTCGATTGGTTTTTAATTATTCGCGTCACAGTCACAGCAAGTGTACTGTAATTGCAAAAGAAGTACCGAATCTTGTTTCTTGGTAATTGATTAATTTGATGACAAGTTGTTTATAGGCATGTTTTTTTTCTAATCTATATAAGCTGAACTAAAAGTGAGAAAAAAAGCTCGTCAGTGGCTTGGCAGCACTTTGATAATTGACATTTGCGAGTTTAATGTCTGCTGTTATTACATATCTGTGGCAAAAAGGCAAAACAGCATAAGTCGTTTTCTAGAACTTTTCAGTAGAGCATTTGAAAGGTTTGATGTTAGCTTAGAAAAAAACTATGCATCGTATAAGAAAGTTGTGGATACAGAAATAAAGATGAGAAAAAAAATATTTTTCTACAATTACTTATGGTGGCGTTAGTTTTAGTAACTATTGGATCATAAGAACATATGTCAAAAGCTTATGGAAAATCTTTACTTATGCTGCTTTTCCATTATGCATATTATACGGGAAAATTACTTATGTATGTTGTTTTTTGCTTTTTTTTTTTTTTTTCCCCGAGGGTAAGTGAAAATCTTCCATAGACACTATGAGAATGGCGAGCGCGTGCTCATTGTAGTATCAGATTTTTACTGACCAAAAACACCACCCTTCGATATAAATTTGTTAGATACTGCAACTAAGTTATACTACTTATCAAGCAATTTTTCTATCACGAAATATAAACGTTTGGCAGGTTACTTTCCAATGAAAGATCTTGCATATTCCGCAATTTAGATGCGGTTAATCCTTATCTCGCCAAGTCGAAATGTTTTGTTCTTTGTAGTCGGCGCAATAAATTGCTCTCATCCAAAATAAGTAGGACTGTATTATTAACATGTCCGATTAGTCGGTTTCTATGTTTTCGCGCGAAGCTTCTAGTTTCAGCTTCGATTGTCGGAATTCCGAGATCCCTGTGGATATCGTCGTTTCTAGCATACCACGGTGCTTGGATAATTTCTCTAAGCACTTTATTTTGAAAGGTCTGTAAAACATTTGTTTTCTTGGTACAACCCCAAAGTTGTATACCGTAGGTCCACACCGGCTTTAGCACTTGCTTGTATAAAAGCAGTTTGTTCTCGGTACTGAGGTGGGAATGTTTGATTTCTAATTCTTTACGTTTAATTTTCACGTGCGAGTTCCACTTCAGCTTTGCGTCGAGTGTCATTCATTTGCTTCATTTGCTTCATTTGCAAAGGGTATTCGGGCCAAATTTATAAAAATTGGCAAGTCATTAATTTTTCTATAAGTGAAATTCACGTGAACAGATTTAGTTCCGTTGTTTTTTGCTGGTCTATAACTCAGCAACCAGTAGAGATAAAAATAAGAAAAAAATATGGCAAATAGAATCTAATATTGCGCATCCGTTGGTTTCAAAAAAACTCATTTTCGACATAAGTCGACTTATGTTGTTTTTCCTTTTGGCCACAGAATATGTTACATAGGAATCTTTGAGCACATATTTTTTTAAAGAAATAATAGGACTCTTTGGTATGTTTTTGTGGTCAAATTGGACAAACCTGACAAATAGTAAATAATTTGAAAAGTAATTTGGAAAAATCCTCTTAAAGTGTGGAGAAATTGCACAAAAGTAACCAAACGCATTGAAACACTTTGGATTAAACCAGTCAATTTGATTTTTTGGGTTAACTCATGAGATTTTATGAAATTTTACGTTACATACAAAAATAACGAGTTTCCAAACAGACCTAATAAAATGACGGACTCATCATTAGTTTTAGCTTCTATTTTGTTAATTTTTTACATTTTCTCTCTTGAATCCATGTTACATGTCATATTTAATATTTCGATAACATTTTCGAAAACAATCGACAAAAAATAGTTTAGTAGCACATTTTTCTATCCAGGCTAAGGATCTAAGACCGGATAACTATCCAGATTTCGTAATTCTATATAGGCTTAATTGTTAGTGTATTTAACATGGAAACATTGTTCTAAGCGTATATAGATTAGAAAAAAAGACGTGAATACCAGGTACTCGTGAAATTTGATGTGTCAACATACATTTGTTTATGATGGCGGATAAACAGAGAATGCACTAATACTGAGAGAATCATATACAGAGAACGCACTAATACTAAGTTTGGTTATGCGTGACGACCGACGGCGAAAAATTTGCCCATACCGGGAGCTATAAGATATTTACACATCAAAAAAACACCCCTAATGATACAAAAACTACTAAGAGATCACTGTGAGCTAAGAATGATATGTGCAAAATTTTCAAAATACATCTTTAAATTTGCTCACGTTCTTCTCATCCCATCTCTACGAGATGGACGATTTAACTGCTTAAGATAGCTGGATATTTTTTAATCTTTCCTGCATAGCATAAACACATTTTTGAAATGAGATCAGAGATGCATTTCTCATTAAAAAAAACATTTATGTACTTTCCAGTGTTAGCTATTTGTTTAAAAGAAAATTTACAAGTACCCACGTCTCCAGTGCCATTCATATAAATTAATTTCATAGCCCTATTCATGAAAATTAAAAAAGACAATTTCCCACGACGCGACGTTCTCATCTCACAATCACGTACCGAGTTGCAACTCATCTTGTTAATCTTCTTCCGTCGTCATTACGACAAATAAAAATAAATTAAATTTCATTTCAATTTGTATCTACATACGATAATTCGCATGTGTTTTTAGAGAAAAACAAAAAATTCATTTCCTTAGTTCACGTGAAAAGTGGTTTGTTTTTGATTTTCGATAAGCTTGGTTAAGTACTCGTACGTTGCGTCGTGAGGTATCCGTATCCCGTATGAAAACTTGTTACCGCTTTGTAAAGATTTAAAATTTATTTACAAAATCTAATTCACAAATACGTAAATCAAATTTGTTAGCAGTACAGACTGACATAATGTTGACAGTTAGTCACAACTAATGGCGGAGGCTTGTAACAGCTCACATCCGAATACATGACTATGCGAACTGTGTCTTTCTAAAAAAGATCGTGACTTATGTATGTTTGATTTGGTGTGTGTTCTCTCTTGTATACATTTTTTGATTCTTTTAAAGTTGATGTATCTGCTTTTTTTGGACTTAATTGTTGTGTTTGTTATGTAATCTGGTTATCTTAAGTACTCGAAATAAAAAAAAAAACCGTAGACAAAATAAGTGGAATGACGTCAAGTGATTAAGTAAGACAGCGGGCGTCATATTTTATGATGTGTCTTGCGTTTAAATACAATGAACGTACCTGAATTAACACGTTCATCATCATAGTCATGAATATATGTAAGTTTAACCTTATAATTTTGAAAGACTATTTGATATTAAAAGTGTGTATAAAAATTGGACAGTTTGCCTTATCATTGATATGATGAACAGACTTTGATAATGAGGATAATCCCAAGGCTCAGACTCACTGTCAATGTCACACGCGCCCTGTTTTCTCAAACTTAGCTGAACTGGAAGCCAACATTAAGTTATTGCTGATATACGGCCCCAGTTGCCCGAAAAACTAAGCGAAAATTGTATTTCCAGATTGCGCTCTGGCATCAAATTATCCTTCCCTTTATTGTGTTTCATTTGATTTTAATGTTCTATATATCCCCCCCCCCCCAAGAAAAAAACACCCTCTATAATTTTCTGGGTGAAGCGAATTAATGATGATTATATGTCGCCCCAAGATGCCTCCAGATGGCTATTGATACTGCTCCTAAATTGTTATGTATAAACTATATGACCCCTGGAAGTAGATATACTTCCAGAGCTTCATTATTATTTGGTACACATATATTTGCATAGTTGATAGTGATAGTTCTTGACGGCTTATCTAGTATCATACCTAAGGATCGCATTCATCTTTCTTATTATACATATAAAACAAAGTTGGGTTAGTTACACCATTTATAACCCAAGAACGACTGGACCGATTTTTATGATCTCTGATTTGCTAGATGTGTCTCCACCCCGAAAAAATTCACGAAAAAATACTTATGAAGAAAATTCACTTTTTCATATATTTTATATGTAACGGCTTTTTTGATGACATCTCGAGAACGGATTGTCCGATTTTAGCTGCCTTTTTTATTGTGTTCGTCTACGTCCAAGAAAACTGTTTTTATTTTGGAAAATTTTAAAGGAAAATTGGAAAATTCCAAAAAATCGATTTTCTATACATTTTCTATGGGGAAAATATTTTTTTTCATTTTGACGTAATAATAAAAAAATAAAAATAAATATACGGCGTCAGCAGTCCTATACAGAACCAAGCCTAGCTTCTCACAATCATTTGTGTGTGCGTGTTATTTTTTCCACGAAATGGAAGGGACCTACATTTTTTTGCCGACTCCAAACGGCGATGTAATAATAGAGGGAAAATATTGACAGATTCGCTGCACCAAGCTAAAATTGGTCAGTTTTCACCTAGAAGCTTGAATGTATTTTTACGTTCCAGCAAAATCAAATGGGAGCCTCACTCACACGCTCTTACAAGTAGGTGGAAGATGGGCGCGGCCATTTTGTTTAGATCATTATTGTAAATTTTGTTGATGTTAAGGGACAGGCAGAAAGGTTGTGTTCAAAGCGAAAGAAAGAAACAACACGCCACACTTTTAGACAGTTGCACATTCATATGCATTCACAGATAGGAACATTTAGGCTGCGCCAATTTTTGGCAATGCGTGGGCAGGGGAAATGCAAGTTTGCCATCTATTACAGGTGGTCTGTTATTTTCACATTGATCTGTTTTTGCTACAGTTGATGCTACATTTAAATTACTTTCTGAGCATTAATTATCAGATTTTGAATATTCTAACTGAGCCAAAATCATTCGTGAACAACTATTTCATCTCAGTCAATGAAGTTTAGCGTGATTTTGATGATTGTTCAGGCATCAACTCATGTTTTTTTGATTTGCCGCTGGTTGAAGCGGAAATTGCAGTAACTCCGGTGAGTTTATTGAAAACATTCAACGTTTTTAATGTTTTCAGTGAATTTGTGAATCAGATAATATTGCTTTGAGAATAGTAGTTTTCTTCGATATCATGCCGCCGGCCGATCAGAAGATCAAACATAAATAAAGGATATTGAATTTAATCGAATTCGAAAAGTGGTTCATTCAATCAATAATAGAAATTCGAGTGGGATCATCTACTACCGATCGCGAATGTTCGATGAAAAAATTTATTTCGGGTGTGATCGTGAATTCTCGAAATTATTTCAATCAAAAAATCAATTCTGGGCAGACGAAGTTCGCCGGGTCCGCTAGAACTAGTTCTGGAATGCATGCCATCCGCGACTGGGTATTTATTCGCATGCCTGTGTTGAACTGTGTGTACCCAATTGCGGATGGCATGCATTCCAGAACTAGTTCCAGAAGTACTTCTAGGGAGTCGGAACTACTTCTCAACTCGATTACAGCACATGAAAAAAGGCATAACATTTAGCATTGCATGTAATAGGACGGAAGCGATCTCTTCTCCACTCTGCAATAGATACCCAGAAGTTGTCTCAGAAGTACTTCTCAAACACATTACAAAGAAGTAGTGCATCCATGCCTTCGAAAAAGTCAACGTAGAAGTACCTCTTGAACACATTACAAGGAAGCTGTGCATCCACTTCTTAGTTATTTTCATAATTTTCGAAAAATTTTCTATTTTTGGGCTTATTTTTTTTTCAAAACAGTTGAAAATCTGTAAATCAGAGTTTTATAAAAAATCCTTTTACACAGCATATACATACATAGAACGTTTCAAATGCTTTGAGTACATAGCATATCCGCACTTAAAATCTTCAATCAAGTGTTTGCGATTGGCATTTTTAACAAACAAACGCGATTTTAAATGCGACAAGCAGGCGATAATCATTAACAACGGGGTTAGATCATTTTACAGAAAAGTATACTTGTTGAGTCCTTCCTTGCCGCATTACCTTGCATTCGTACTGTAATGCCCTCAACTTTTCTTAAGCATATACCAATTCCATCCTGCATTACTCTTCACAAGTTTGGTAATGCCTTCCATTTCACTAGTTCTAGGTTCGATGAACAGTATTGCATTATGGAAAGACTGCTTTTATAATTGAAACATTTCATTGCCTGTAATGCGGCCTAATCTTATGTTCACTCTTTCTAGAAGTAGGGTCAGAGGTAAGGCCATGCAAAACCGCGACTGGGTATTCTTTGATTTGCAATTTTTTTTTTAGTTTGCTGAGTTCGTTTGCTTTTGGTTTTTTTTTTTTTCAATGAATTTTCAATGTGCCAAGGAGATAAATGTAATGTAGGTACGTTTTAAACTGTTTTTTTCTTTTATATAAAAAAGCGTTTATTTCACTTTTATGTGTAGATTTAAAAAAAATCCAAAAAATATCTTAATTGGTTAAAAATAAGCAATGTGTAAAAAGTCAAAGGTCTATCGTCCTTTATGAAAAACAAATCTATAGCTGCTGCATCCAGCATTTTGTTGAAATTTTGCAACTTGTTTTCTGGGTAAATGAGCTGAATATGTCATTACTATTCTTAAATCAAACCTGAAATCATTGGATAGAATCAAGTCTTACAAGCTAACTCAGAACTCAGCAGACAGATCCGGTTGCTTCAGTATTTGAGAATAAATTTTAAGTATGCAGCATCAAATCCTTAATCAACCGAGGAAGCAGGCGATTATAGTGTTTTGTAGCGATAATAACTACATACAGAGTTATCGATAACACTGTCAAAACTAATCCACCCAAAAGCTATATGGAAATGCTTTAGAAAGAATCGTGACTGATATTCGTGTATTACAAAAACCATATGATAGATTGGTTGTGCCAACAGCAGAGTCAAATGAAATTTCATTCATTCCATCATTGACATCATTTCTCCATATTCAGAGATGTCCTGTTTAAATATTTTAATTCTACGAAGACTTGCAGTTTGATCTTCTTGAGATATATCTTTATTTCTTTTCAGAAACAACAAATAAATAAATCCATAATTTTATTTCAAAATAAAAATAAATGCTAAAATATCAAAAATTAAACACGCGTGGAAGCGAAAAACCACCCAAAGTCGGTGTTGTATGCATTGCAAAACAAGTCACGAATAAAAATAATAATGACGTACAACAAAGACTTGATTTGCTTCAGACTCAAAATTTATCGATGATTGTTTACCAGTTATGCCGAAATACAGTCCTTAGAAAAATGCCATTGACAACTGTGTGACGTTTTCCAATGGCATTCAGCATTCAGCATAAAACATAAAACTCACTGTTTTAATTTGAATGGAAATCAAACGTTCAATAACCGTTATTTGCGTTGTCACTTACAAAAAACACACTTTATTATGATTTATTCAAATTAATGTTAATTTTGAATGAAATTGTTTAAAAACAAATTATAAACCAATTTTTGAGTAGCGTGCAATCGTACAGATTGTGCGCATTTATGGTTCCCAACATGAGAGTTATGCATAAATCGTAGACTGAATCTAAATGCAAAATGTCGATATTACCATAAAAAGCGGATTAATAAACTTTCGTTCTGAATGAATGGAAGTGTGTGCAAACACGTTTGGATTTTTGTTGTTTTTTTTTTTTTTTAATTTATTCATACTAAGGCTATAAAAAAATTAACCGTGATATAAAAAATAAAAACCTGTTTTAACCTTAGGTTAAAGAAATTTAATAAAATCATTAGTAAAACTGATACTCTTATAATTCTTCTTAAATTATGTTATGTAGGACAAACAAACTTAACCAAATTATGCGAGATATTTTTTTAATACAAAAAAAAACCGAACGCGTGATTTTTTTTCTTTTACAAAATTTTCATTAAATATTCTCTCATATAAGCAAAGCCTTGGCAATGAACTTTAACGCCTGACATTTTTGTAATTAATGGTTGCATGCATAATTTCATGTGCATGCCCACTGCCATGGCAGTGCTACATCATGTCCCATATAAAAAGTGCACTTTATGCGTCGGTTTCGCTGTATGTACTTCCTGTTCTCCTGAACAGGGCCACGGTGTTTTTGGTAATCAATTTGATGAGAAAAGTATAAAGAGGTCAATACTTTTTTAATACGTTTCATTGAAAGGTCATTGAACAGCCGAGGTGCAGCCAAAAAGAAAGAAAAGAGGTTGCGCTTGTGTGTGTTTTTCATGCGTTGTTTTTCTCCCCTTTTTTGCGTGGATCAAAAATGATAAATAAAGGATGATGTGTCAACAGAGTAACACATTTTTGTTTGCTTTTATTGTTTACTCAGCGAAAGGTGAGTAAATGATAATGAGTTTCCTCATATCCATATGTAATGCCATGAGTGGTTGTTGATTTTCCCAATTGACACCCATGCAAGTTGTAATTAATTGCATTGTTATATAATAATCACAGACGCCGCTGCTTAGTAATTAATAACAAGATAAATTGTTTTCTATAGAAGATTTAAGAAAATTATTAGGGCTTTTAACTCAAAGATTATACCCACACGTAAATAGACATTTAATTTAATTAAAACGTTTCTACTAAGCAAATCGGTTTAAGATTGTTTTTCTTGTGGTTTTATATTTAAATAAATTGCATTGTAATGAGCTAACGTAACGTATTTCATTCTATAGTGAGGAGCAGCGAGGACTACGCTAGAATCTAGAATGAATCGAAACAGAATATTATTCATGAGGGTACAATTACTGTCATAACATTGTTTTTGACTCCCACTTTCATATATACGCCTAGAGTTTTGACAATTCAAGGTCGTTGATGATAAATGGGAGTACACCCCGTGCCCGTGCGTCCATTAGGGATTTAGTATTTTTATGTTCTTTTTTATTTTTACATCTTAAGGGCAAGTATATTTAAGCATATGCTTGTGCTATTTTTGGCTGAAGAACACCCTCAAGTGATGTCAAAAATGTATTATTGCCGTGCATTTGTAGATATGGGCGTGTTCATTTAATTTTATATAGTGGATTATGGCTCTGCACTAAGGCTGAACCTTGCAATGCAATTATGGAGCTTAGTATGTGTGACGTTTTCCTATGTTGCAAATGGGGAGAAAAAAGAGGTTGGAAAGAATTTTGTACTCGTAGATAGTGGAAAGAAGCATTGCCAGTATGACATAACTTATGTCACTGAAATTATTTAGATGCTGACATCATTTGGAAACTAAATTTTGCTGACTTTTTTTTTAAGAAATGTTTAAAAAATTCATTTCAATTTTCAAAAATCTGAGTTCATTTCGTTTTTTGGAAATATTTCATACGAGCACCGATATAATTACACTTTTAGACTAGCACACTACTGCTGTTTCTAAAAATGTATTATTAGAATCTTAGTTATGATAAATATGTACTCTGGTACCGGGTAAAATATTATTCGCGTTTGATTGTTTCTCTCAATACATGAGCAGAAAGTCTTTCTAGCTAATTTGATTCTTCACCAGCTGCAACTTGTTTCGCCAGGCAAATTGGTCAGTTCCCGTTCTAACTGTACATACTTCTGGAGAATGCCCTATTAAGAAGCAACCTGATGGTATCACGTTCACTATCACTTCATTGCACAACTTTACAAAATTTTACTTCTTGTTTGTTGCCGCGAATCTCATAGCTGATAAAACATATTTATAGCAGACTAAAAATTTTTATTTTTGTACACGAAGGTGTACTTTATGATTTACTAGTTGAACCCATGCTCACCTTGCTTCGCATTCTTAGGGCTTTTTTATGCCTACAAATATGCAATTTCAGTGGGAGCGTAGAAACATCAAAGTATTTGTCTAAGTCCACAAAAGTGTTTAGTAAATTTTGTTGATTACCTGCGTTTTATCAAAAACGTTTCAATGTGTAACTTTCAGCCCCTAACTGCAGATTTCATAGTTCTCAAAAACCGCACCGCACCGTAGCCCGTCAACACTTCCGCCTCTACCAGATATCATTGCAAAATTGTAACTCTAGGTCGGGTGCCATTACATTACTTAGGCGGGCTCAAGTTTCTTAGAAGAATAGTAGGTACACCCACTCTTAGTTTTAATTTATGTGATGGCAGCAAAAGCGAGAGTTTAAAAATTCGACCAGATATCTGGTTGTTACTTCTTGGTCCACAACCCGGGTGATTGAAATTCTTCCGGAAAATTGTGGGCGATGTTTTGAATAATTGTTTTGAACATTGCTCAGCTTCAGGATAACACAGGAGGATGTTTTATATCTCAAATGAATCAGCGACAGATTTACTAATTTCACCTGTTTTTTTGATTTTCAATCCGATAAGCCATTATTGAGTTAGGGCTGTATAATGATAATATTCCTCTCCGATATACAGTTATTTTGACTACTATGTAAGACCCAATAGGCTGAGCAAAAAATTACATAGCTTGTGATCATCCCGGGTACTTAAAAAGCATTTCAAAAAAAGTTTCATCGAAATCTGTCCAGCGGTTTTCACGCCATTAGGTAACCAACAAAAAAACCTCTACAGTTTTATAATATTTATAGATTATAGATTTATAGATTATAGATTGTTCGCCATTTACGCGCATTTATTCGTTGATCACTCGCATATATTCGTCAGTATCACGATAAGACCCAAGGCTTTTTGCAGAATAAGCTGGGTGATCTTGCAAGAGATCTCAATCTTTCTAAAGAAGCCTCTGAATTTTTGACATCACAGAATTAACAGACTCGATGACTGCGCTTGAATCAAATGCTTGGACAGCTTTAGTCTCAAAACTTTCTTGGAAATCGAAAATCAGACAATAGAAGATCTTCTTTAACAATTAAAAAACATGATGTTATATGAGTATTAATCTTCACTTTCTCCATAGTCTTCTCGTCAGGTCTCCCGAAAATCTAAGAAATCTAAGCGAGTAGCAAGGAGAACGTATGCATCAGGATTTTCGCGTCATGTAGGAGCGTTATCAGGGTTTCTGGGATATGCATATGATGTCTGACTATTGTTGGTCTCTGTTACGTCATTTTTCTACGTCTACTCATAAGAGAAAAGTTTGTTTTTCCAGATTTTTCAAAATCTTATCTATTCTGGATAATGACATGATCCTGAATTTGATAGAATGTCCTTCTGCAGTATCGATTTATATAAATGTTATTTTAAAATTGTCGCCTTGCAAATTAAGTTGCATAGAAAAAATCAAAAATTTTCTGAGACACTCTGGCGTATGAGTAATTATTTTTCCTAAATGGTAATGGTTTATGTCAGAGTCGTATTATTGAGTTTTTTTTTCAAGTTATCAATTCAATTGATAAATCCATGGAATTGGTTTATATGGGCTGCTTACAGGTAACTTTTTCCTGGAAGTTCTACATTTGTCATAAAGTGATCAAAGTTGGTTTTTATCTGCAGCTGTTTGGGATAAAGCCTTCGGTTGTATTCTGTTTTGGCAGAAATTATTTCTTTTGTTACTTGGTTGATAAATAAAAAGGAGATTTTGAAAAAATACGACTGGTAAACACTGCTTAAAATGTATTCCATTTTTTCGATAATCTTAACGTGTCAAAGATGATTTCCATTATCACGCCTTAGTTGATATTGCTGAGCATCACCAACCTGTCTGACTTTATTTGTTAAGACGTTGGTTCCCAGTGTATCACTGGTGATCATATCAGAAATCGTTCCCCAGAGCCCAGCGTATCACCGGTGATCACATCAGAAATCGTTCCACAGAGCCCAGTGTTTCACGGGTGATACACTCATAGATCTCCAGAATATTTATTCTACCACAAAAGTGAAAAGATTTTATGGAATTTTTTTAAATTAAATTAAAAAGTAAACATATTTTATTACATAAAAAACAAAACAATTAATTCAGTACTTAAACAAAAATTAACAAAATATAATTAAATTCATAAAAAACCGTTATTACATGCACTTAGGATAGGGTATACAAATCAGGCTTTGTGCGCCTTAATACGTTGGCTCCCAATATATCACCGATGATCACACCAGAAATTGTTCCCCAGAGCTCAGTGTATCACCGGTGGTGACTTCAGAAATCGTTTACAAGGTACGAAGCAGAAATATGCATGTAAGGATAAATTGCTGACTGAGATCTTTTGCACAAACAATAGTGGGTATGTCAGGACATTAATTTTTGTATTCTTTGGAGTTCGCTTGGATCATTTGCGTTAGCTGCACGTGCACTATTGCAGTGTGTGTGTTTTTTTTTTTTTTAGATTATTTAGAATTCTTGGAATAAGTAATTTTGGTTAAATTTGTAATTTTGCCAGCCAGTCTAAGACAAACGCTAAATGAGTGTTCCAGTATTTATTTAGTTCAATGTCCATTCCAGATATTCATCGAGAGTAAACCTAATCTTTGAGCATACTATGTCTTATTAGAAAATGTCCGGTAAATACACATATCAAGTAGTGAGCTGCATTCTATTCTCTATAATGTGAGAATGTCTTAAGTCTTGCTTTAAAGGAAGATAATAATAATAATATTTGGCTTCAGCAGTCCTAGGTAGAACCAAGCCTAGCTTTCCGCAACCATTTGTGTGTGCGCGTTATATTTTTGCTCGAATGGAAGGGACCTACAGTTTTCTGCCGTCTCCGAACGGCGAGTTGGGAAGCTTTACATGACAAATGATACTCTTGAGTCTTGAATGCTTGTCAGGCATTCGGAAGAGGTGGGCACTGTGAAAAACTTTAAGGCGTTTGCGGCGGGATTCGAATCCAAGACCGCTGGCTCAGTAGTCCGACGCACTAACTACTTGCGCTACGGTGCCCAAAGGAAGAAAGCTGGTTCGATGGCATCGATTTCATAGACATATTTTTGAATGGACGCTGATATAGTATTGGGTACTAAAGTGAGTAGTACTCCGTATTTGGACAGTTCATCCGCTGTTTCATTTCTATTTTGGGAAATGATGACTTGACTGACGATCAATGAGTTTTTGCAGTGGAAATAGCAGTTAAGAACCATTTTGGATTATATTGTGTTAAGTGCAAGCATGACTATCTTAGAGTATATATAAATATGTTTGTTTGTTTTACTATCACAGTGTTTCTTATATTATATTATTGTATTCGCTTTCCCCATATGCAAACAAGTCTTACCAAAGTTCTGTGATGTCATAATGCAGATTTTTTCCCAGTTAAACATTTGTTATGTCTCCTTTTTGATTTAAGTTAACAGTTCTTAGCTCTTTTGTGTAAAACTCTTATGACGTCTTCTTTATTTATTTACAGTAGTATTTATGACAGCTATGTATGTTTATAGGCAAATCCAAAAGTAGGCTATAATTATTTATAAATAAATATCTTTCAACTTATCCACGTTTGTTAATTAAACACTGAGCACTCATTCAACAAAACATAATAATATAGCATTGCTGAAACAAACAATAGACGAAGCATGAAATGTACAAAAATTATACTTAATCGTTTCTGGTTGTTGTTGGAATTATTTCCCCAGCAAAGCGATATAGCCACTTGTACAGCAATTATATGGCCAAAAATAAATACACAAGTTAAACGACAAGTTTAACAAAAAAAAAAAAAAAAAAACTATAAATCGCGGAAATTTTGTCGTCGTCGGATGATAGATTTGCAGATCATAATTGCCGCACGTGTGTACATACATAGGTCATACAACCGGCGTGGTATAAATTTTAATTTTTGTGTGTATTTGAAATGAGATTTTTTTCCTTTTTTTACAGACTCAAAGATTCTAATTCACGTATCGGGAGTTAATACCTAAAAGTCACATGGATGGCTTGTGGCGTTAATTTAATTTGAATTTTTTTGTTCTCTGCACTAGGCGTTGTTGACAAATCACCGGTGATTTGTTTTTAGTTGTTGTGCTGTTTGTTTTGTTTTGTAAATGATTATTGCTTAATGTGGCAAAGCAAAGGAAGAGGTTGGAATGACGTTATACTCGTACATGTCAGGATTTTCCTAAACTGGTCAATGAAGAGGATTAAGATTTAAGATTCACAGATAAGTGTTAAATTAATAAAGGTATGGAATCTAGCGAAAATTCTAAACATTTTAAAAATGATAATGATTAATGTCACGCTAGTGTTGGAATTAAGTGATGTTTTTTTTTGCACAGTTTTTAGATTATATGTCGGAATCGTTTAATTATTGGAATCAAAATTGTTAATAGATTTCTTTTTAAATAGCTTTCTTAAGTTCGACTTTTGCACACAGCACGTTCTGAATGCAATATGGCAGAAGCTCCAAGATGGTTGATTATTTTTTTGTTTACAATCAATTATGCAGTATTTCGTATTATAAACATTTTTATTTAAGTACCAAACTTTAAGTACAATGTGAATGTAATATATTAAATACTGACCGATATTGATGATATGGAATCCCAGTTAAAAGGTATAATTCTTTAAGTGGAGATTCCTGAAGTTCCGGCGAACAAAAAACCGTATCGCAGTGGGAGGTTCTGTTTTCACCCCTCTCCAAGTTATACCCCGTCGAAGTGGGACAACTCCTATTTGGAGATATAACCACTTTAAGTGATATCATTTCTGAACTGTTATAGCTATAAAAACAGTTAAGTATATTTTGGAGAGGCAATTCAGTAGCGCATAAAAAATGCTAGAGTCTTTGCATAAATTTATGCAGCCACAAAAAGGATATGGCTCCTCAAACTTCAAATTATGAAAATTTGTTGTTCCAATTTTTTACTTAAAATTAATTTTTCCCAAATCTTTTATTCAATAATTTTTATTTTATTCTATTTAACTTACAATCACTTTGATGTTCCGTGTCGATAAATTACACTGTGTGACATTTTTCAGGTCATCGTCTCGGGCCTAAGATTTGATTGATCCTGAAAGTAAGGCCCTGCATGCAGTTTTTTTTGGCGCAGTTTGTTTTGTACATTTTTTCTCCTAATCAATACCTAAAACTTTGCTGAGGACCGAAAAAAACGGTTAACCAAGATATAGCTATGAGAAAAAAAACCAAAAAGTGCTCAAAATAAGGTTTGAGCCAAAATATTCACGAGGGTATAAAATACGTTAGGCAGCCAAACTAGCAAAACCAATGATGCAGAGTTTCTAGTTTTGGTAGGTACTCTCAGGATCAATGCATAAATCCTGAGCCCGATATTAGTGGTTGCACTGTGTTATTTTTATTTTCATTCAATCATTTTGTTTATGCCCACGGTTTATATACATGCATCAATTCTGCTCAAATGTCAAAAACGAAATCGAACAACAAATGGAAAAGTGGGAATACAGCGCCACCTATCAGAATTCAATATAAATACAAACATTTCGGTAATCATAGCTTACGTACTTACATACATATGTATATCCATTCTGATGTGAACAACTATCAGTAATGTTTAGTTTTTCGTAAATAACTCGACTCCATCGCCACTAAGCAGGCCCACATTTTATTAGCAAACTTATTTATATTTAAGAAATTAATTTTGTGAATTTAAGTCAAATCGAAGTGGATACTCAGATGTAAGATTTTCACTAACTGTGACGGTAGGATAACTGGAAAGTTGTGTACCATTGAAAGTTTGGTCGTTGCTTATGATTCACAGAAGTTTTTTTTAGAGATGTCTTATTATTCATTGTGTGTGCGATCAATTTTTCATTCATACCACCATCCTACTGCCAGTGTTATGCCTTCGCAGTAGGTTTTTGACATAAACTTCTGAAACTGATCAACTTATTTTTTTTTTTTTTTGTTAAGAAATTCATTTTTCGGAGACATTTGGATTTGATCCGTGAACCTTCAGCGTGACAAGCGACTACGACTACTACTCTGCCACATTCACCCATACAATTTAAGCAAATTGAGCTTTAAGGTTTTTCTTGACAGCTCACTTATGTAGCGAAGTGTGTGCTCATCCAGTGGTATCCATTTTTTGCTTAGGAACTGTATGGTTCTAAATATTTTAGCCTACGGCAAAGTAAGCATTTTAAAAAAGAACTATAATTTTTTTTGGAAAAGAAATTATTGGCTTAAGTCAATGTATGCATATCTTTTTTCTTACCATGATTATGACTTTTTTGAATAAATTAGAAAAACCTTATTATTTTCTTTATTTTACATACAAATTTCGACTTTTAATAAATTAAAAAAAAAACATGGCTTATAATGAAAAAATAAAAAAATGGGCACCGTAGCGTAAGTGGTTAGTACGTCGAACTACTGAGCCAGCGGTCTTGGGTTCGGATCCCGCCGCAAACACCTAAAAGTTTTTCACAGTGCCCACCTCTTTCGAACGTTTGACAAGCATCAAAGAGTACCATTTGTCACGATTGAGCTTCTCAACTCGCCGTTCGGAGTCGGCAAAAAACTGTAGGTCCCTTCATTCGTGCAAAAATATAACACGCACACACAAATGGTTGCGAGAAGCAGGCCCAGGTTCACCTCGAGCTGTAGCGCCAACTAAGTAAGTAAGTAAGTTATAATGAAAACAAACAAAATTTCTAATCCGCGTTAATTAATTTATTAAATTTGTTAAGCTATATGATGGTTTTAATACTCCAATCGAAATTTAGTGCCATGAAGCTGAAGTTGTGATGAAAAGAACTTCGGATGAATTCTGGGTATGCGTTAAGCAACCTTGGTGTTATACTCCAACTAAATAATTTTAGAAGCAACAGAAGTTGATATTATTTAAGGAAATTTACGCTCTGTTGTATTTTATTCTGTTTGCAAACACAATTTCTTATAAAATGTCATCAACTTATAAAACGTGTCTAAAGAAGAAACAAAAAAAAAAAAACACCATCGTCATTATATTGTGGCATCATATTGTCACAGATGAGAAGGAAACGGGATGAAATCATCCTCTTACCACACATCAAGTTAGGTTCCTATGTGACGCCAAGGCGCCAAGTAGGTTATGAAAAACTCATTGGTACTGTAGTGCACTGGCTAGTCATAGTCACGGGTCACTAGCCAGACAAAAGGGCGATTGTTTTTCTGTTATTGCCACCCAGCTCTGAAAGAATTCAGCTCATGGATCTGTATGTATTTGGTTACTAGGGATATACATATACATGTATATACAATGTACATATAGTATGTACATGATACTCATGTACAGATACTCATTGGTGCCAATATTTGCATGGCGAATTTATGTGAATTATTCGCATGTTTCATTCTTCTTATTGTACTTTGTGTAAAATTGAAATATAAAATATTTGATACATATTTGATAATATATTTGTATATTCAACTAGCTGATAAACACCTTAATATTGTACATAAAGAATTTTATTCGCCAGTCTGAAGCCACAATGAAAGGCGCGGTTGTGAGTTTTTCTGAGTTTCTGTGAAGTCTTTTAGTAGTAGTATTTTAGGACTGACATCTAGACCCTGGATTTATTTCTGTTTTAATCATCAGTCGCAGCTCAGGTTTTGATGCAAGAAATAGCCTCGCGAAATGATTGTCAGATCCGACGACTTACCATCACTTGATTTTATCTTTAACTCCTAAGTGGGAGTCGTCCTTGTTGTTAATCTCTTCTTCTGTTTGTACTACTATAACTCACAATAGATCTCAAGGTCGCGGTGCATCTCACCCTTCAATAATAACAACTCACCAAAAGATTCACTGCTATGGATCGTCATGAGCTCAAGTTTGTATGTCATGATTTCCTGGTTCTGGCCACTAATCAATTGAGCACTTCTTTAATTAAAGGTGTGAAATGCTCCTGTTTCAGGACGTTAACCTTCATTAGTGCCATTTAAGCTCGCAATAATGACAACAATGAGTTGCACTCTTTGCTATATAACAAGAACTGATTCAGCGCCATAATTACTCGGAAGTCAGATTACTCACCACTCAAAGTAGTTAAGAGGGTCTTAATTTGTAGCACTTTCCAAAAAGCACTCATACTAAGTGTATTTACGTCAGTTCCTGTTAAATATACATTTATACACATGTAATCGTATGTATGCAAAGCATGCTAAGCAAGTGAGCAAGCTATGAACGGTAGCTGAATACAAAAACAACATTGACGTTGACGTGACTATCTTTAAAATCTTTTTCCGGTCTATAAGAGTCATGAGCATTGGCTGAATGTTGAAAACTATATAATTATTTTTATATTTTTAAATATACGGTATATTTGGCAATAAAAGTAATAAAACGGATACATTTTCTAACTGTTGTTCCACGACTCAGGTGATAAGTTAAAAGAACCCAAAATGCATTGTGTATAGTTCGATAGTTTTCAAACGTCTTGTTCATTGACTATCATCAGGCAAGTCACATGTTTCAGTGTTAACTGACAAGAATTGAGATAACGATTCTGGGACAAGCAGAAGCACCAAAGTCTTTACTGAATCTTCTTTGAATTTTTTCATTGATAACTTGAATAATTATTTTCGCAAAATCGGACAAAATAAGAGGAACGATGATAGTTTTCTATTTGATGGTTAGATATGAACTAACGGGATATTTTATTTTACATGTTGTATGTTTCAATGTACTCTTATGATATGTAGATGACAGATTAAAACCCATTTGGCTAAGGGAAATGTACTTAAAGAACTTTAAATGCAGCTAGTCGACAAAAAAAACTGAAAGGTCCCTTCCATTCGTGGGAAAAATACAACACGCACACATAATTGGTTGCGAGAAACAGGCCCTGGTTCACCCCGAGCTGTAGCGCCACCTAAAGTAAAGTAAAAGATATTTGGTCATTAAATTCGTATAAGCTTGTATGTTTCTCGCTTTTTCGGTTGGTATCTTATTTATGATTAAGGTGAATAACTAACGTGAAAATGCCAGACTTAACTAGAGTTCAGGTAGCCTGTGCTACAAGTTGAACCAAAAATGGAGATTCGTACCAAGTAGTGGCCTCAATGCTAAATGTGTCCAAGTCCGTTATTTTTCGCAACGTAAAGCGATATAACCGAAACCGGTTCTTTGAAAAGAAATCGGGGACAAGGTAGGAAAAGGGCCACGGCCCGAAAAGACGAGCGATTTCTGATAAGTTATTCCCTCAGAAAAAGGACCGCAACATCAACCGAGATTAGGAGTAGATTTCTGGAAGTGCGCAATTTTCGGGTATCTTCCCAAACTTAAAGAAGAAGACTCAAAGATTCGGGATTAAGATCATTCAGACCAGGAAAGGCCCCCCTTCTCACCAGATGCCATAGAGTAGCGTGTGCACAAAAACTGGTATGAGGACGATTGGAAGCGAGTGCTTTTCACTGATGAGTTCAGATTTTGCCTGAAACTATCAAATAGACCGGGAAAAGTGTAAAGACGACCAGGCATATGCACAATGCAATATCGTTGCAAGAGTGGCTTATGGTGGGGCTTCAATAATAGTCTGGGGTGGTATATTTGGTGGTATATATTTGGGAGCATGCACAAAGTTACACGTGGTGTAGAGTTATATAATTTATCCCAGCCTCTATCTCCATTGAGTTTGCTTATCGCTTCCTCCAACTCGAGTACATGCACTCCAAATATACCTAAACGGAGTTCTTTAAGGATGTGGCATACTGCTAGAAAGTGGTATGCGTCATCGCGCTCTTTCCGGTTGCATATATTACACAGGATGAGAAGTTCTGTGCGGTGCGGGATATAATTAAGGGGTAAGAGTTCCCCTCTTATTCTAAAGATTATGCTCATCTTATCGGTTGATGTACCATCTAGAAAGTATGTTTTATCCCGTATGTAGTGGTCCAGTCTGCTATAGTATAGTCTGTGTTGTGATGCCTGGGCGTCGCTTACGAATTTGTCATATAATCTTTTACCTGATTTTTATAGTAGGATGTTGAACTTTTTCTTTATAGATACTAGCTGTTCGTTAATGGTAACCGATAGATTGAACTGGCAGTCAGACGCTAACTTTTCCCACTTTTCTACGCAAATTCCTCTGGTCAATAATATTTACATGCGATAAGACTATTTTCGGTATTCTGTTTTCATCCATTGCCATTACTCGTACCACATAGTCTAAATGAAGCTTAAGTGTGTCCAGGAACAAGGGAGCTATACCTGTTTCTAAGTGGAGCATGTATATGGGTGAACTACTTGGCAGTCTAAGTAGTCTTCTTATAAAGAAGCGAAGAAACTTTTCGATCTCATCGTATGGACGGTATCCCCATACTTGTGCTCCATAAAGCATAATGGAAGATGCAGTTGCACGGAATATTTTCTGCTTCACACTGTGGGTACTACAAATCGGATTTCGGAGTATCTTTGAGAGTCACAACTATGCACGCTAGTCTGGCCAGCTTGCCCCCCTGACCTTTATCTCATTGAGCATGTTTGGGACAGGCTTGGCAGACAGTTGAAGCAGAGAAATTGGGAGCTTAAAAGTGCTTTGCTTGATACATGGGACCAAATACCTCAAGTTATTATCGATAACAGAAGTATGCCAAAAAGATTTCGTGCAGTTAAAACAGAAAGAGGGGGTTATTTTTGGATAAAATATCCCTATTTCAGGTTTTGTGCTATTTTTTTTCCATATGAAAACAAGTTATAGAATTATTTTCTGAAGCATGATGTAAAATCGAATAAATTATAAGTCCTATATCAACAAAATAAAGATATGTATGTCGAAAAGATATTAACATGTTAAGCTTTTTGCTTGCGTTCCTCTAATTTTGTCCAGCAGTGCTTAAATGTACTGATGGACAATTGTAAGAATATCTAAAGTATCAATATTCAACAATTCAACAAGTGTCAGCCACTTTGAATCACCAGTAATATTACCATCGGTGTATAAAACCTCCAAATACTTTTCAGCTTTATAAATTCAAAACAAATACTTCCGACATTCTTTGTTTTATAAGCAAATCTATTAATCAGTGACGTACGTCGCGTCGTTGTCACATAAAGCGAACTTATTTATGAGACCAGACACCTAAGTGGCAATGCACTTGAGTGCAAATACCACTTCGAAATACTTACATGCATAAGTATGTATACAATAATACAACTTATGAAATCGAAATACCAGTCAATAGGTTGGCAAGAATAATCTGACGTAAAATGGAAAGTAACCCACACGAATGAAAAATTAAAATGCTTATATTGTCATTTGCATTATTCTCAGAATGCCACAATGAAATCAATTTACGTTGAAACAACAACCTGCTAATCAAAGTATAATTCCCGCATCATTGCCAATACACTGCAATCAATCATTATAATCAAACCGTGATTTCAGCTTCTGCGGTTTTAGTGGAAATGTACTAAATTCTTACATTCAATATTTACCTTCGCCAGGAAAGCTTAGAGAGAAAAAAGAACTACAATTTACACACGAAACGTAAGTTTGTTTAATACGAATAAATAAAGCGTTGAAAAGCCTCCAGTAAACAACTCACGGCAAACACCTGTTGTGTATGTGAAAAACTCGCAACTTCTCTTCAACGTATTTAATTTGCAAGCGGCTAGAAAAACCAACCATTACTTGGTGCTACCGTTAAATTACTTCCCGCCCGAATCTTTAATTCTCGTTCTCTCGCGCACAGATACACTGTGTATCTGCAGTATTCCATCAGAACACGATGTACGGGTATCTACCTGATTTGCTAAAAGCCAACTGTGACCTGAGAGCCGCCACAACGATGATGATGACAACTGCCAACGATGACGACACAATTAATTCATCGTTGGTGTTGTCGTTGTCGCTCGTTGCTCGTTGCTCGCCGTTGTCTCCCAGACACAACTACCAGACCAAACTCTACCTGCTTTTCTGATGCTCTGCGCACTGGAGTATAATATTAGTTCGAGTTCTTATTGAATTGTTGTTCAGTTGTTGTTCAGAGATTCCCGTGTTGTCACGATATTATTAGAATTGCGTTTTTTTCTCGCTTTTATGCTTTTATTCGCAAAACAATACGATTGTTTAGTATCTATGCTCTCGCGTTAGCTTTCTGTCCAGTATCTTGTATCTTTGTATCTCACAACTAAATGCTTACTAAATTAAAGTGTTGATAATAATTCAACTCTCAGTTTGGAAAAAAAGGAAGATACTCGTGTCGTACTCGATTGTGTCGGTTTTTAGTGTCACACGTGATATTGGTGAATTGAAATCATTTTGAGGGTGAAATTTCGTGAACGGTGAACCAACTGTTGTTTGCCAATTTATTTAAAAAAATATAATATTTAAAAAAAAAATAGAAATAAAAATATTACATGCAATTAAAAATATAATTAGTTAAAATTCAAATTGTGTAACATCAGTGTTCAAAAGTTACATCAAGGAAAGGTTATATAAAAAAAGATAAAATAGTTTTAAAATTTGTTTTTATTGTGAATAGTTTTTTTTTGGTTTAAGTCTTCAGAGTCCTTGCTCCATATCTGCCGGATTGCCTTCGCTATAAAACTGGATTACTATCAATATCATGTCCTGGGAAATAAAACGAGTACCCTGGTACCTCCAATAGGTAGGTTCAGGTTTTTTTTTTAATAATTATTTTTTTTTGGTTGATTTCGCTTTAGTTGTTGTTTTGTTTTTGTTAATTAAAAAATTTAATGGTTTCATTCTTCGGGTTTGGAGTAGTCCTCTTATTTTGAAGAGGTTACCATAAATGTTGATCGTAATAAATGGGGATTGTTTTTTTTTTTGCCTTTGTGTTTTTGATAAACAGATGTATACATATGTATTTTTAAAACCTGCTTTTTTCGGTTGACCTGTTTTGTTAGGATAATGCAAACATTTTTGGTAGTCATCAAAAATTAAAATGCAAACAACATTTGGTCTCTTCGCCTGTATTGTAGTTTTTTTTTTATCTATTGAGTCGAAAAAAAAGATCAACTAACTATTTCTGTGGTAAAATCAAAATTAAAAAAATCGAAAAATTAAATATAGTAAGCCATGTAACTCTGCGTGTTACCAAAAAAAGGTTAAAGAGATGTTTATGTTGATGAGTGGTTGAACTTTTTATCCGCCATTATGTATGAGCATTAAACGCTAAAACTCATAAATTTTTTTTTTGTGTTTAGCATGTGCGTTGTTAGTGTTTAGCTTTGGACCTCTTCTGCCGAGTTTCGCATAATGAATTAGCCATTAACTTGTATTTTTGTTGGTATTCGAGAAGGAATTTTGTTTCTTCGAATAGAAGTTTTATTATTCAGTGAGGATCTCATTAGAAATTCACTGACTCAGTCTCAGAAGTGTTGCGCGAATTATTGTCATATGTATTTTTATTTAATTTTTGTGTACTTTGGATTTATAGTTTGACGTAGATTGAGTATTGATTTGTTATTTTACATATTGTCTTTTCGTTGAAATTAAATATTTTATAATGGTACTTTAATTTTTTGAATACAAAAGCCTGTTGTTCATTTATGCATGGTCTCCATTTCAAATTTGAATAAAATTATAATTTTAGCTGTAAATTTAAAACAAGTATTTATTGTTAGTATACTAATTTGTTTTTAAACGAAATGGCAATTGACTTAATTAGATATAAATGTATATTAGTGTATGTATTTATTGTGAAATACAAATATTATAGAATATTATTTATAGCCAGTGGAAAGAGAGCACTGCGGGTAGAGTAGATAATGTATACTACTTTTAGCGAATTGTAATCAATTAAAAAAAATTATATAATATATACAGTGGGAGTCCAGTATAAAGAATTGAGGTCTTTCACTATATCTAGCGTGTTCGTTATATCGACCGATTTCTTATATTTTCTTTTTAAAAGAAGTCATTCAAAAATATGTTTACTTAGATTTTTTTTTATGTTAAATTGAATAGATGATGGTCCTGCCATTTAAGTTTACAAATTTTGTAAATTACAACATGCTTTGAAAAAAAAGTACTCACCGATTGTGAGCATAAAATTCAAAACTGTTGAAGTGACCAAAAGTAAACCTGATTGTTTACTCTTTGAGTGTGTGGACATGCAAATTCAGAGAAAAAGAAAACTGAAAAACACCATCGTATTAGGTACAAAATAAATACTTCCAGGGTTTTTAAGTCAATCTATCGCCTGTAGTCGAAATTCGACCTGTTGTGCGAGAGAAACGCAAGTATTAATACTTATTAATTTACCCGGCTTAGAGACGATATATTGAAAAAATAATTAAATCCTGCACTACCCTTTTCACAACATTTCCAACAAAGAAAAATATTCAAGCGAATATGTTGTGTTTAAAGCAGTTAAAAAGGGGTTGAACTGCTTCACCTTCGCCTATTTATATAATGATGTTCGCTATATCGGATAGCAAATCGTAGCTCCCATTCGCTGTATAGAAATACTAATGTTAATCTGAAAAGCGTTTCTTATATCGCAAATTCGATGTATTGGTTATTTGTTATAATGGACGTCCACTGTATTTGATAGGAACCAACATATATATATTTTAAGCATTTTGGGTGGATATGACACACTTGTGAATAAAAAAAAAGCCTTCAAGAGGACGTCTGCATTGTACCACCCTACCATTTTGGTATCAAGATTACCAGTAATCAAAAATATAAGTAAACATAGCTATACATAGTTGGCACTCAGTTTCTTAACTTGGATAAGTTCTTATCTAAGTACGCTTTTAATGCTTATCAGAATTTAGCATTACGTCTTAAGGTGAATGAAGACAAGGGATTTGGTAAGAAGGAATAGGTTTTAATTAAGGTCACCGATAATCTAAAATAATCTTCTGAATTTCACTCTAAGCATGGAGACTGGTTTTAACTTATCTGAATTGCATCTTAATTTTGTCACATTCTTCGTTTATGATGACTAAGGGAGTTTTTGAATAGGTCCAAAGGCAACAAAACGTACGTAAGTGACAATTTTTGAGATTTTTTACAAAATTTAAAACTTTTAATTTAGATCTCCTTCTTCATCGCTAAACCGGAATCAACCAACACTTTAAACAAACTTTTTTTTTTGCAGTTTTCTAGAATGTAAGGACGACGAGTTCCTCGAGCATCAGCAATATAGCGAAAGCGAATTTTATTCTTCATATTTTGCTTAGAAACAATCATATGGGAAATGTGGTAAAACTACAGTAGCGAGCATGGAAAGTGCAACACGAAAAAAACGCACATCTCTCTTCATTTTTCCTTTTTCGTCAGTGAAAAAAAAAACAATAAAATAATAAGCATTTTCTATAAATTGCTTACCAATTTGTGGACAATAAAACAACACATAGAACTATTTGCTCCAGGTACAGAATCCAAGCAAATAAGAATTTCCAAGAAAGTGTTGAAAAAAAATCATATATTCTCTAACAGTAGGTAGCAAGCCTCTTAAATATTTATTTATTGTTTACGATCATGAACTTGAATTCATAGGAAAGAACATTTACGTTTATAACATTTAGTAACATATTAGTACTTTAAAGCGCCTGCTTTATTTTTTATGACCTTCTTAATTCGCTTTTGTATCGAATCGACTTAATTATGAAGATGTTCCGTATATATTTCCCTATGCCAAACTTTTTCAATCACTTCGTTTCGTATTTTCATCGAGGTAGGCATTTTGCTATTTATTTTCAATGCCATAATGTGCCAGAGATTTTCGATGGGGTTGTGATTCAGTTAATTCCTGGCCAATAGAGTGTGGAAATTCCCTTATATTTAGATCATAAATTCTTTAATCCCTGAAAGCAATTTTTAACTGAATTCTATCTGATCCATAGATGCTGAATTTGCTCTCATCGGAGAATATGACTTTTCTCCAATCAATTTCTGTCCAGTTTTCATATTTTTCTGCCAAATTAGCTGAAATTTCACCATTTTAGGTGTCAACATCGGTTCTTCTGCGGGGCAGCCACTAAGCCAAATTCTCTGAGACTTTGACGCACTGTATACACACTAATTTCAGTTGCATTTGATTCCACAAACTCTGGTCTTATTTGTATAGCTGTTTGAAAACGGGTCCTTAATGACATCGGGTGTAAAACTCATACTGTGCCGCTAAGTGTTTTTTTAATATTCTATGAACAGTTTTGCTGCAACCAACCTCTTTACTAATTTCGGCAATAATTAAATTGCCCACTGCAAACAGTACAATTATTTGATTTTTTGGCCCTCCCTCAATTTTTTCACAATTATTAATTTTTACACGAACGCAGATTACTTCAAAAACTAAAATAACCACGACTTGTAGCACACCTATATACCCAAAAAGGATGGATGGTATTAATTAGAACTGCTACTTAAAAGATATTAAGGATTATTCTGTAAAAAATGGGTGCTCCACTTTCTGTGATCGTTACTGTAGTTTTATCGCAATGGCTTAAGTCTTTGCTCCATACTAGGTGTCCGAGTTTATTTCACAAGAGTTGTTGATATGGCAATTTCTAGAATTTTTTTATAATAATAAGTTTTGTTTAATTTTTTTTTAAGTTGCACAAACGGTTGAAACATGTATTAACAACTTTTCAGTTAAATCACATAAAATGATGTCTTACTAATGTTCATATACATATACCTATACTTACTGTTTTTATTTACGCAGCATCATTGACAGGTTTAGATAAGAAAAAGAAAGGTTGGAAGCATCTGTTCAGATTATTTCCAAGGACAGTCCTCAGAGGAAATTTTGTTTTCTTATAGATTTGAGCTTACCACACCCAGATTACTTGCAGATGACAATTTTAATACTTTAGAAATAAATCTTCTCTCAGTCTACTTTAACCTTGTGACTCATAGATAGATTTAATAGTCAAATAGAACTGTGAGTCAGTGTATACAAAATCCATGTGGCTCTCCTTTAAACCGATTGAAGTTGAGCTGGTCATCGACTTACATTTTTTTTTGCTTTGTTATAAAATCATTCCTTTGTCATATCTTCTATCTACAAATGCAAACACACTGAAATATACAAATATAGCTGTTATGGCCAACGTCTAATTCAGTATTATCCTTAGAAAATTATTTTTACCCACCCCACACAAAAATATAAAAAAATCTATATAGCATACATATCTATGTGTATCCGGAGAATTGATTCTTTAGCTGACACATACTATACCATATTGGTGGAAATAGAGGCCATACATAGATTAAAATACTTAATTTCTATAAACATAAGTATAATCTCTGGTCATTTGTCATGTGGTACTGGCATTAGTCATCATTTCATTTGACTATAATGTCTGCAATATCCATCAAGGACTGTAGTCTTAATGGATAATTTGAGGAGTGATAAATAATTTTCGTCTCAATAAACTCTTTCTCGATTGAAAGCATTTCTTTAATAATTGAATGCGGTCATTAAATTATTAGATTGATGGAATATTTTTCACGCAATTTGCCAAGGAAATTAATAAAAAAAATAGATGCTTTAAACGGTATTGAATCGAAAGCTAAACCAGTTTAATGCTTGTTACTCGTTGGGAAGAAATAGATGTTGTTTATTTGAGAAAAGGTTGCTAAGATGAATGATTATTTTTAATGCGAATTGAGATTACACTAGAAAGCCGATAAATCAAATTTTGCAGGCAAATACCATTGTTTATTAGCAGGGTTCGGATTTTGTTGACAAAAAAAAGCAAAAAGCAAAATTATACCGCAGAAAAAGGCAAAAAAAGCATTTAATGATAAAGGATTTTATGCATTATTATTAACATTGTAACAGCACTGCACAACCCAAAACATTTTGAAGTTCCCTGGTAACAATAGCCTGCGATCATCTCTCAGGAAAGCCTTGAATGAAATAAAGGATCTCTTAGCATGGGCAGATCCTAGTGGAGCCAAAATAAGAGATGTCACGTGCGTCGTTGACTTTAACATTTGAGTCCAATTTGGAGTTTGCAGCGCTATTTCGTTTGTTTGCTAAAAAAACCGGGTACAATTTTTTCATCACATCTTCAGCTACTGGCCATTTAGCTTGTTGTAATTTCTTCTCGATCCCGTTCAAGTAAGTCTTTAACACCTCGTCAATGGGCCTTCCTAAATATTACGCATTGCACTAAGATGAAATGCTGTAATTAAAATATATACAACTACTAGGAGTCACCTGTTATTTGTGCTCTTTCGGGTCGACTTAAAATCATTTTCCAATTTCACCACAAACTTTTGCAATTGGCTTGAATCTTTACCCGGGTCTTGGGGCATTTTCACAAACAACAAAATATTTTGGGAACAGCACGCATTTAAGCATACACAATTTTCAACAGACTAGCACTTAGTATGACCAGTATGTCACAGAATGAGTATGAGTTGATACAATAATGTATTTAAAGCTGTATTGGTGTGTAGCTAGTGCGCTAGTGTAAACAACGCGTGCAGTTATGTGCATGTTCATACGAGAGAAAAACCTCCTCTCATACGTGTGGACACTGAAATTTCTTTCGTGTGAGCAAGGATAAATTGTATAGTTAAGAAGAAAGTGCACAGCCACTTTGACAAATAGTACCAAAACGGCAAAAAATTTAGTGTGGATTAAAAAAGGCAAAAAGGTAAAAAGGCAAAGTGTCCATTACGTAACGAAATATGCATCCTACCCTCGTTTATATATGACCAATTGGCGCTAATGTATCTTCAGTTCGGAATATCCTTAAAAGTTAGGTATCGCACATGTAGGTTTATTTTTTCATTTGTAAAATTTGCGTATTTCACTATTCATTATGTTAGTAAAATCTATGTAAAAAGATACTCTATTGCAATATTAACAGATATCTAACAAATAACACCGATTTCCTTAAGTAAAAGATCAAAATATAATATTCTTAACATATATTCTTAAGAGGGCAAATAAATAGCACACTTTGGTCCAATTCATTAAATTCATTACAAAATCTAATTAAGCCTTCAAACGTTTAAGAATAATTTTTTTAACAATACTAGTACTTTGTACCTTTATTTTAAGTAACAGCAACACACCCAAATCTTAATACTTATATTTAGGTTATTTCTCTCTCTTATTTCTATCTAAAGTTGGCCCAAATTTGTTGCCGTAGATTTGTCCATTTTGCTGTCACACATTCCACAAGTTCTTAATCGATTTGAGATCAAGGGGACTATGCTGACCAACTTAAAATATTAATCTTTGGGTTAACCATTGCTTCACAGATTAAGTAGCTTGCTTCGGGTCACTGTCGTGCTTAAACTTTCATTTCAGCTATATGTTTTCTTCAGCATATGGAAGCACAAAACTGCTCAGGATTTCCTTGCATTTAGTTTGGTTCATTATACCCTCAATGCGAAGTAAAGGTCACACGCAGTACCATTAAAACCACCCTATACTATGGTGCTGCCACCACCATGTTCCTTCAGGGTGTATTTAAGATTGCATTCCTGGTCTTACGTATTTTTTCCCATCAAATCCAAAATGATTGAACTTAGATGCGTCCGTCCACACAACATTTTTTCACCAGCTGGGTTCCTTATTTGCATTATCTCTGGCAAACTGTGGCTAACAAGATATATTGTGCCGTGACACTAATAGTTTCTGTCTTGCAATTCGTTCGAATATATTTTTTCACAGAGACGATTTTTAAAAGTGTTAACTGAAATGGTTATACGCTGAGTTGTTGTTCGATTTTTGGCGAACAATGGCAACATCGGTTCTAGAGGTGGTTTTTCTTTGCCGGTTTTACGACTTTTATTTTTAACCAACCCTGTTTCTTGGCAATAGTGTATTCATCACTTTTTTTTTCTTGAACAGTTTAATTTTCGAGCTGTTCTTAATTCAAAAGTCTTTTATTTTTCAAGCCAAAAACACGTTCCATGGAGCCCTATATATTTATATTTATATTTATGTACTAAAAATTTCCTCAATCATAATAATTGGTGGTCAAAATAAATGAAGCTTCGAAAGAAACAAATGTGTGTTATTTAAATTGCCTAGAGTCTCTACAAAGTTGACGAACTTTCACAAAATGACGTTTATTTTGTTATGGTACAGAAATTTAAAGTAAAATATACGCCGATACTTTTCAGTGTGGTCCCGACAAAAAAGTCCCAACATCTAATTCCTTATTCAAAACAAGTTATATGAACTAAAGTGTATTGAACGCATTTTCTAAAACTGTGCTATTTATTTTGTCGGCACTGTACGAGGGTTAAGTCAAGGTAACTACACACTGATTGTGTATAACGAATCACTTAATAGTGCCACTAGACAGCTCCTAAATAAAACAGTTCACTTTATTGTTTCTTTATACATGCAACACGTTTTAGGCAGTAATTTTGGCGATGTTACCATATATTGGCCATAGATGAACGTATTATTTCAGATTAACATCAGTACTCCCACGGATAGCTAGGTAGTTATAAAATTGTGTGTTTAAAAGTATGGAATTTTGGTGCCGTTTATAAAATTCTATAAAAAGGAGACGGACACTTTTCCACTCAACGTTTATAGATTAAGGGGACTTGAATTGTGCAACAAAAATATCTTGACGACATTGAAATTCAAATTAGAATACTCTTTCTTTATCTACAGTGGGAGGATATACTGCAGAACAGTGTTGCCATAATTTGGTGGAACAAATGCCCTTTTTTTCATGAAAAAAATATTTTTCCCGGCTTTAACGTTTCCCCGTTTTCCATTTACTTTAAATTTCTTTTCTTTGCCAATAAAACACTACGTTTTATACCATCTTTTTTTTTCTAACAACATAACAGAGTAATAGTACATACTTACAGTATATAAAATAACTTACAAAAATTATCGAAGTTGTACATATGTGTATATACTTAATTGTTCATTTAGTAATAATATAATAGTTCTATGGGTATAAAGATAACGAAATATAAAACTTAAAATAAAAAACCCAAAAATTAAAAATCAGAACTTAAAAGAAAATTCAGTAACGACTTAATTTTAGTAGTAAAATATGTACCTTAGGTTAGATTTTCACTTGTCGATTTGAAATTGACAAACGACGTATTTTTAGGTCAATTCGAAAATTGGCAATTCGAAATATGCAATGATAAATAAGCAGTTTTTCATTATTTCCACTTGCCAATTTTCTAATTGACCTAAACATATCGTCGTTTGTCAATTTCAAATCGACAAGTGGAAACCTAGCCTTAAGGAAGCAAATATATTTCCTTAAATAAAACAGGATATCTTTTGTCAAATACATACATATATAAAAAGGGTGCACTGTGGGTAATCTTCAGCCAAATGGAAATGTGAGATTGTGTGTCTAAGATTGTTTGCATTGACGCACTCTATTCAATCTATTGCTTTACTAGATAGTATTTATTTATTGAAAATATCCATTTATGGAAAAAAATTTTAATTCAGTTAATTTTCCTCGTTTTGAAATCTTTTTCCCCGTGTCCACTTTTGGGTTGAAAATACGCGGAAATGGGGAAAAATCCCACAACCTGGCAACACTGCTGCAGAGTATCCATCGTTACTTTACTTCCCTTTTCATCAAAGAGTGAATACAAATTTCAGATAGCCATATTTTCTTAAAGTGGCACCTAAGTAGTCAGTGCCTCAGTAGATAAGCACTTACGTCTACTTAAAGCCCTCAAGTTTTCTTTGTTTTGCAGAAGTAACTTTTAAAATATTCTACGAGGTGATTTTATGAAGTTCTTTGCTCTTTTTTAGCCCTTGAGACTGGGCTAGTCCACATAATAATGGATCGTGATTCTGCTGAAACGATGTTCATCACCTTCTAGTGGTATAGAAAATCCACACTCGAACACATCTAAGTTGTAATTTCGATAGTATAGTATGTACGGCTATAAAGCATTGCCAAGCCCGAAAACTCACCATTAGTCGAACAAAATTACACTATGCCATTATCGCTTTACAGAACCACTCCCAAACCTACTTTTCCAGCGAGAAAGGCGGCAAAAACCATTCTAAATTCCCCATTCATTTCCTAAATGGCAACTAATGACCGAGGTCGTCAAGTATGAGAAGCAGGCAAAATCCCCCACCAACGCACATCCCTCACCGTAAAAGGAATCAAAGCTGACAAATCAACCCGCATTTTTACTAATTAATACGGGTGACGGGTGCGGCAGGATAAAATAACCAACCTCACTGTGGGTGATTGCATGCACATGGTCACGTAAGCCCCTTCCAACGTACGAGTAATCCCCACCAACTATACAGGTAACAAAAAACACCTTCGAACCAAATTTAGAACGAACATAAATCCAAAGTGTTTTTGGTATCCTTTATAGTGATACTTTTTCGTCAACAAAATTCATTCATCAAAATCAGCGTAACGATGCGTATTCAAGCAAAGCAACAATGGCAGCAACTAAATAATTACCAATTGATATGCGGTAACCCTTCAATGTTCATTTTGGATACAAATCAATAACCGCTTAATGGCGAAAACAATGTCGTATGCATGTAAAAAAAAAAAAATGCTTGTGCCTCTGCTGACAGTCACTATTTTGTTGGATAGTTTTCTGCTACGTGAACGTGTATCTATTACGTGAATGTGTCTATTGGCCTATTAGCGGACTGATGAATTGGCTATTTCGCATTTATCACCATCACCGCAGGTTGGTATCTACATATGAAATGTCTAACCTCAGCCATTATAACAATTAAAGTGCTTTTCTAGGTAGTGATTGTTTACGTCTTTGGAATTGATTATATATTCAATGGCTTTTCTTATTTTATTTTCCGTGGAATATGGATACAGATTGAAGATCAGTTTGATATGATTTTGAAATTTAAATTTTAAAAAATTTATTTAATTAAGAAAAAATTATGAATCCAAGTGTAAACAACAATCAACACCTCTTCAATTAAATAATCAAGTTCGTGTCAAATATTATTTATTTATAAATATTTAATATACATATATTATTAAGTTTTGGAGTCGTGATGCCTCCATCAAAACAACTTCAATGACAAATGTTAACTTTCCTTCCATTTTCAGAGGTAAATTTTTATTTCCTATTTACTGACATTTCCACTAAGCCAAATACTTACTCGTTAATAATCTCTAACATTTTTTTTAAAGACAAACACTGACATTACTATTAATAAGTTAAAGTGTCCACTTGTAATTGAATAATAAGCACATCTTAAAAACGCTAAGCTTTAGCTTTCAAGAGTCATTAGCCTTTGAATTCATGATTGATCGTTTGATCTTAAAACAATACAATCTTCCTCGGAGATGAATTTACTGCATTGAAACAGATCAATCTTTGTAATTTAATTTTCAATGGAATCTCAAGATTTACCGCACAATGATACCAGATTAGTAGTCTGATCACATCCGCCGAAATCGGAAATTAAGTATAATTATATTTTTTACGAATAATCATTTTTAAATAGTTTACTTAGCATGTAACTTATTTAAATCCAGACCGAATTAATTGTTTATAAAGTTATTTTTTATTCTGTCTGGGATTTGATTATACTGAATGAATTTCGATCACAATTAAATTACAAGTTATAACATGTCAGATACTTCAAACGTCAATAACAGAATAAAATATGCTTAATTGATTGAAATCAGTACGATAAAAAGACAAGGGCCTGCGCTGCATGGAAGTGCGTAGGGAACATAAGTATGTCTTTGTAGTTATTTTTTTTTAAATCATTTATAAAAAATAATCGTAATAGATTTTGAGAAAAGTTGAGAGCAGGGCTATACTCTCAACATCATCGTTTCATTTTATCCTGTGTCGTACTTTTTAGTTAGGTTTTCCCATAGCAAGCAGTTCCCCTACTTTCTTTAGGCAAACTCGTTGCCTTCTACAACAGACTGGCCCAACCCAACATAGTCTTACCTGTTTCTACGTATTGCATAACGTCCTTAGCATTATTCGACAGCTCCTGACTAGTGCCATTTGGTAGTGAACTATTCTACTGTCAATGTTAATAACAATATCTTGCCATAGCCGGGTAAAAATAGAAGAGAAACAAAAAAAACAACAACAAAGCCAAAGGAAAACATTTTCTGTTCTGTTATCACGGTTGACAAAAAAAAAAAAACGTCAAATCCGCATTGGAGATCTACACCCGTGGATCTAAGACAGGTGATGATATAGGAGCGGGTATCTTTTCGAGTCAGCTCAGGCTGAACTTGTCCTTGAGACTTCCAGATCACTGTAGTGCCTTCCAAGCGGAGGTGATGGCTATTCGTGAAACCGCAGAATGGCTGTCGATGAAATCGATGTACAATCGTGACATTTTCATTTACACCGATAGCCAAGCAGCTATAAAAGCCCTCGAATCATCAATTATAAGATCAAAATTGGTAAGCCACTATCGCGCATCTCTAAACGAGATATCGAGCAGATGCATGCTCACGCTGTGCTGGATTTCATAGTGATATATATACCAGGTAACTGTGAAGCCGATGAACTAGCCAGAAAAGGTACAAAATTGGGGAATTTTACAATAGAAAGTGAACCCCCTACAAAATTTCTACAAAAGCACTGCAACAGGCTATTGAAAGATGGCGTAGTTTTAAATACGTGCAGCCACGCCAGACAGATTTGGCCACAGCTAAATCGACGTAAAACTTGCAGCCTGCTTAAAATTAGCACACCACATATCGGTATCCTAGTTGACGTATTGACAGGTTATTCTGCAATAGGCAGACATGCGAGTAGGCTGGGAACTCTCGCCAATGACTTCTTGTCACAGCTGCATGGATGAGAAGGAGGAGGAATCCCCTGACCACCTCCTATGTAGCTGCCCACCACTCTAATCCTTAAAAAAAATATTCTGGGAGAATACTTCTTTACAGACCTTCAAGACATTTTCTCAACGGATATCAATAAAATATGGAATGGAAATTTATCCAACCATCAAAATGATTCCAAGATTCAATAATTATCGACTCATGCGGCCAGCCCTTGGTCTAAGTGAACCTTACCGAATACGGGGAAATCCGCCTTACTTAACCCAACCTCCATTTGTCCTAGCCATCTCAAACGTCCAATGTGCAGATTTTTCACAAGGCTTGAATTTATTTCACAAATCGTCACTTTCAACTTCACACAATTTTCACACAAATGGTGAGCTAGTCAAGTAGAATTCCACATTTGAAGCTCTATCACTCGCCGCTATCCGCCAATTAGAACTGAAGTTACAGCGGTTAAACAGTCCAGTGTATGCCCGAAATGTGACTCATTTTCCCCTCCGCGAGGTATGAGGGAAGAGGAAAAAGTAGGTTTAAAGTCGACCTAGTGAACGCGGCCCACCTGCACATCACATTTATCCCCATAGGGTTATTCCCCATAGAATTTTTGGGCTTTGAAATACCATAACTTTTCGTGACACGCAAGTTTCTGCCGATGACACACGTACCGATTTTAAAAAAATTAAAAATATGGAAAATCCTATTTTTTATCTTTGCAAAATACCCTTAGGTTCTATTGTACTCAACCATGACAAACTTTACAAGCTTAAATCGGATAACGCAGAGCTATAAAGTCGTAAAACCATAAAACCAAAACTAATCATAATACACACGAAATAAAGTCTTCCTAATCGTAGGTTCTTTTTTGCATTCACTAAATTAGACCTCGAGTAGCAGTAAAGTATTTCATTGGTACAATCAAAGGAGTACTATAGATTATTTCGATTCTAAGAACGGTTCCTGTATGTCATTGATTTAATGAGTAAGCGAAGCACGAGTAGTTGAAGTTTTGCTAATTGAACAAAAATATGCCAAGTAACTATGATTTTCGATATCATTTTACAATTATTTTTGGGGCTGACGAATTGGCAACAAAGATGTCAATATCGAGCCTCAATAAATAACTTAATCCCGTATTTTTTTTAAGGCGGTCCTTCAACAACTGTCAAAACAACTTGCAACAAATACTGGGCAGGTCTGTTGACCTACAAAGTAGACAGATCACCCATAAAAGAGCCAAGCAATACCGAAACGTATGCACTTTAAGCTCCAGTAGAAGACTGATGGTGGGACTATTAACAGGCCACATCAATCTAAATGCTCAACTATAATGCGCATAGGGAAAGCTAAGCTTATGTCAAAGTTGTACGAAATGTTCCATGTTTCCCAAAGTACACGGGGTAGCAATAATAGCCGCATGGCTTCATGTCAAATTTATGTATATGACATTTGTGCTCTCGAACATCGAATTATTTGTTGTTGTTTTTAAGCTATTTCTTCGCATGCCTTTTCCTTTTTCATCCCATTGAAATGAAAGTCATCTCTTTTATCGTAGAGGTGGCACGCTACCTTAAAAACCAACAACCTTAAGGTTATGACCAAAGTACAGAGAAAAGCATGCTTTGGAACAACCAGTGCGATAAGAACAACGCCAACAGCGGGATTGGAAGCAGTTCTTAACCTTCAGCCTCTAGACCTCTAGTTGCAGGAGGTCGCAGCAAAGAGCGCTCTCAGAGTAACCAGTCAAAGCACTGGAGACGAATACATATAGACACACCCAAATACTTAGCAAATTTCTCAGCAGAAATATCAACTCAGACTACATTGTCCCATACTTGGATTTCGAAAGACCTTTCTCGTGGCCCTTTCCAAGTGGAGAACAATGGGAAATAAATGAAGTATGTATCAAATAAATCCAAGTCCATCTACATTCTACACCGATGGGTCAAAAATGGAAATGGGTAAAGGAGCGGGTTACTTCACGGAGGAACTAACAATAAACAGCTCCATACGACTCCCAGACCACAGCAACGTTTTCCAAGCCGAGGTTCTAGCGGTAAAGAAGGCCGCTCAATTGGTGTCAATGATGACAATACCCCGAGGGGATATCACAATTTACATTGACAGCCAGGCGGCCATAAAAGCAATAGCTGCTACGCAAATAGCATCTAACCTTGTTCAGTGTTACCACGAAGAACTTAAGGTTCTTGGCACGTAGCACAACGTAAAACTCTGCTGCGTCACTGGTCAGCGGGATACTAGGTAATGAAGCCGCGGATGAATTGGCCCTAGACAGATAGGTAACAAGCAGATTGTACGGTGAAACCTTCACTTTGTAACCTCAAGGCCAAAATTGAACGAAAAACATTAATTGAAGCTAATAGCATGTGGAAATCATTAATTACCTGCGGAATATCAAGAAAGATGTGGCCAGAATACGAATCAAAAACCAGGAAACTTCAACAAAAGTATAGGAAATCGCTGTTGAGAGGAGTTCTAACTGGTCACAACGTACTAAGATGCCACACGAAGAAATTACACATTAACGATGCTGACATATGCAGTGGATGTGGTGACGAAGAGGCTCATGAGTACCCGGCCCATTTCCTCTGTCACTATTCAAACCCTTGCCAGCTTAGAAATAGAATCAGATTGATCACCATCAGGCCTGCTCAAGTTTGCCAGGACGCCCGGATGTTTGGAACCTGAATACTGACACCACGGGTAGGAACACATAGAAGGTACCACAATGGGTTCACATAAACCTATGTGTGATGAGGATGTGACCATTCTCATCAGCCCGCTTACGTAACCTAACCTTTAGACTTTTAGAGTAAATACAGCTATTTTGCCGAACATAGTCAATTGAAATATGAACAAATTCGTATCCTTCTGAATTTGCCATTATTTTATCTCCTTTTATTTGATTTGTTTTTTAATTCCAAACAACGGAAAAATTGAAAAGTTAACGAATCTGAGCTAGCCACAATTATGGGCACAATATACTCGTACATCTTTGTATGTATTTCTATATTTTTTTATGCGCAAATGTTTATTATGGTTCTCACTTAAATAGGCATGGCTTTGTAAAAAATGCAATCTGCACCAATTGCGAAGAGCAGGATGAAAACCTGAAGCACTGCCTCTGTCACTGTCCAGTAACAGCGAGACTGCAACATTAGACGCTGGGAACATTACATTAGATACCAGAAATCGTAAAGATTGCAACGGGCCTAATCGGTGGCCTTAGTAAGTAGAGAGAAGCTCACCTACACCAAATAACCAAGCTTTAAAGTTATTCAAGCGAAAACTTTTAACTGGCAAATTTGACCTTAGCCTGAACTTATTCTAGCATCGAAATGCTTGTAGTTACGTTTTTTAACAATAAATATTTATTTATGTCAGAAGTTAATGAGCTTTTATGCATAAATAATTTGTTTTAATTTAATTTACTGGCGCTGGCAATATTCTTTGTATGAGAATTATTTTACTTGTATATAATTAGTCATGTTAATTGCACGAATGCATGTAAACATTGAACTCAAATCATTAACCATATTCATTTTTAATAAGTTACATGACGTGTTGTCGGTTCGATTCTCGGACTGGAACGGTTCATATTGAAATAAGAAATAATAAAGATTTCTTCAAATACTCCCTTGCTAAGTTGAGGGATATATTCGTGATGCTTATGAGAGTTTTTACAAGTTTCGTCGCTGGATACGAATTCGTGATGAGCTTGTCATGTTACTTGAAAGGGTTGTAGTACAGTTGAACCTGGTTAAGTGGAACCTGGATAAGTGAAATACTTTCTTTTTGTGGGCCAACATCGTGCTGCACTCTGTAAGCTAAACTCATATTTGCAAAAACAACTTTTATGAGTGGGATGAAATCGATAAGTTGAAAAACCTCTGTAAGCGGAAAATTTTAATCCTTTTTCTCCAAAAAAGTTTGCATATTCTCTTTTTTGCTCAATCCCGAGACCGAGGTGCATGAAGCTATTTTCCGCCAGTTGAGCAGCAAACACAATTATATTTTCCAAATTTTCGACTCCTGCCTTGGCTCCATGTATCTCAGAATATGAGCGCATTTTACCGCTCAGTTGGATTCGTTTGTTGTTCTGTTAATTTGTGCGTTATTCCAAATACCGAAGCGTAAGCTGAACTATTTAAGTAATTTTACACAATTGATTAGTTCACATTTGATCGTTTGTGATCAACGTCACATGTAATTACTTTAATTAATTTATAATTAAAGCCCAATTAGCAAAACTTTTTTTTCTACAAATGTGCGTACTGAATATAAATATGTAGGTACGATTTCAATCTTTGTATTTCCAAATGTAATGAAGGCAAACACATTCTAAAAGTGATGGTCTAATGACATCTCATAGAATCAGCTATCCATGAAATTGGCATTTGAAGATTGTTAGGGATACCCAACACTGTAAACACAAATACATAAGGTTCAAAGTTTTGAATTTCTTAAAAATACATAGTAAAAAACAATTTTTTTTTACATAATTATAGTTTCAACGATAGGGGGATATATAAAGAAGTTCCACGCCAAAATCAAAGTTAGAACTTAAGAAATCACGTCAGACGTGTTGGAAAAAGTAGTTTCGAGAAAAACGCGTTTAAAGAAATACGTTACAACGACCTTCACATAATGACTTTCTGAGAATTCATAGTGTTTAAGAGACTTTCTGTATGATTCAGGAAACGCTTGGAGGATATATTTTTGAATGTCTAATCTTTAAATTATATGAAAAAAAAAAGATTTTTTCAAAATTCTAGACTTTAATACCCCCTGGCGCTCACATTAATTAAACACCGGTTAAAGTGACCAAACAGTTTAAACCTAAACCGTCTCGTCTACTGATCGCTTACTAAATTCTTTTGGTTCTTGGTTTCGTATTATATGAAGCTTGTTGTACCGTATCTCACATACCATCCACTGCAATGATACTTTTTCTACAGAGGAAAGATCGTTTTTTGAATTTTCCAATATTTTATTTTTTGTTGGTGCTGCAGAGTTGTGGCCATTTTATAATAACCTACATACATACGAGTAGTATAAGAGAGCTTATTACTCCTATAGCTTAAGGTATCACAATTCAAAAACCGCTAGGCTACAATTGGGTACGAACAAGTTTCGGGTAAATTAGCTGAACAAATTATTTAAAAAACCCCACCCAATACCGGCTTCTCCTGTAGAACCAAACCATTATCAGAATGTGCAATATTTAAATTTGAATTAACATTCAATTAACAGCCCTTAATATATATAATAATAATAATAATATCGCATGGTATTAGAGCACCTACATATTTTGTATGGAAAGTTTCGTTAATTAGTCAACCATGATGATATGGATTATATTTAGATACACGTTGATGGAATTTACTGTACAAAAATTGCCAATTAAATTACTTAACTTCAATTAGTATAATTAGAATGAAAATATATTATAACATAAAATGTTTGCATACAGAATTTTATAAACTCGGTTATTTTCCCGAATAAAGCTAATTAGAGGGCTTTTAATGGAGAAATAAAATTCTACTTAAGTGGCGTTTTGTTTAGCAGAAAAATTAAAAAAAATACACAGCCCCTTGAGAATCTCTGCCGTTGACGTAAATTGTTGTTAACACATTTTATCGTAGATCTAAAGTTCATTTCTTTTAAGTGAGAACCTGTTAAAAGAGTGGGAAAACACACCTCCTTATGTAATTCCTCAATTGTACCCAACAAATTCGTTTAAGATGGCTCACTCCAAAGTCCAAGGCATTTGCAACAAAACCTCACAATTTTTCTAAACAAACCATAAGTTGTTTTGTCTTTTTTGTTTGTCTATCTCCCACCATCATTTATTCAGTAGTATCGAAGATAATGGAAGAGAACAGAAAAATAAATAGTAGGCACACAATTAAGCCACTGAAATTGTAGAAGCATTTCGCTGTTTGAGATAAAAGCACAATGAGCTACTAACTTGAGTTTGATATACTTTTACATAGATACACATTTATTACTACGACAATTGTTAACAAAAAAAAGCAAATGTGTTTTTTTCTCGTTTAATTATATTTTTATGGTTATATTTTTTTGGTAAAAAGTTCTGGAACAGAAGTTTCAACGGATAAGCCATGTGTGACTAAAGGCTTACATTGTGTGAGCGATAAGTACCACTGATATAGACGGTGGTGAGTGGTTGTAAGCTGATTGTTTTTCTGTGAAGAGGTGTGGGTTATATGGTGATTCTTAGTTCAATTAGAAGACAATAACTTTTGTTTCAAATAAAAAAAGGACGATATTACGCATTTTCAACTAAAGTTATTTTTATGTCTCAGAATCTTCTTTCTTCTTTGGTTGGCGCTACAGCTTATGGTGGACCAATAGCTTCATTCATTTGTACACACCCAATTGGCTAAGACCACAAGCCACCTAAAGCTTGCACTTTCTTTATCACTTTGCCGGGTTGAATCAAAGACTTTTTACCTACCTTTATACCTACTGCACGTCGACCAGCGAACTCGACCAAGCGCCCATTTTTTTTTTTTTTTTTTTTTTTTTTTGGTTGCGCCTGGAGGTGCAGGAATCTTCAAAAGATACCAATGGTCCGTACCATTGGTTATGCCCGATTCATATATCTGACAATGCCATCAGTGCTAGTCAGTATATGCCTACGGGCTAAACCTCACCCCCCCCAGAGAGGCACTATGAGAACCGGCTGCGCGTACTCATAGTAGTAGGAAATTCGTCCCTCTCATTTCTTCATTTTTTGTGATGACTACGACTAAGTTGCCTTAACAAGTAGTTTACGCTTCTGTAGTGTTAATCGCGTTGGGTAGGTAGCTTTCCAGTGAAAGCACCTACTAATACCGTCATTAAATGCGGTTTTCCTTACGGCGCTAGGTCGAAAGGTCTTGTTCTTTGTAGTCGGCGCTCAAGAATTGTCACGTCCATAGTACGGATTATTTCATTATTGCAGTGAACATGAAGACGGGTACGAAGTTTGCGAGCAAAGTTTGTTACTTCGTCCCTCACGGTAGCAATTCCTAGATCTCTGTGAATATCACTATTCCTTATATACCAAGGAGCATTCACGATTGCTCTTAGTATTTTGTTTTGAAATGCTTGCAGTAGAGCCATATTGCTTGGTTTGGTACAACCCCAAAGTTGTATACCATATGTCCAAGACGGTTTTAGCACTTGCTTATACAGAAGCAGTTTGTTATATGTGCTTAGCTTCGAGTATTTCCCGAGTAACCAATACATTTCTCTAAATCTGATTTCGAGCTCTTCGCGCTTCTTTTTAACGTGTGGTTTCCACTTAAGTTTTGCGTCTAGGGTCATTCCTAGATATTTTGCCTCGTTTGCGTACGGTATTTGCACCGAGTTAATGTATATAGGTAAGTTGTTTATCTTTCTTAGCGTGAAATTGACATGCGTTGATTTTGTCTCATTGAGGACTATTCGCCAGGTTTTTGTCCATTCGAATACTTTGTTCAAAGCTCGTTGCAGTTTTCCCGTTGATGATTCTACTGACTCATCCGTTACGAGGATAGCCGTGTCATCTGCGAACGTTGCTACAACGGTCCCTTCATCTTGTGGTATATCTCTTGTGTAGAGCAGGAACAGAATTGGGCCGAGAACACTTCCTTGTGGAACACCGGCGTAGATTTCTTTGAAATCCGAATATTCACTCCCGTGTCTAACACGGAAAAGTCTGTTTTCAAGATAAGATTCCAATAGTCTGTACAACTTTTCCGGTAAGATTACCCTTAGCTTATACTTTAGGCCTTCGTGCCATACCTTGTCGAAGGCTTGCGATACGTCGAGAAAAGCGCTAGAGCATACTTTTTTCCCTTCTAAAGCTTTTTCAATTTCGTTCGTTATTCGATACACCTGATCGATTGTGGAATGTTTGACCCGAAAGCCGAATTGATGATCCGGGATTAAGTGTCTTTCTTCAATTACTGGTTGCAATCGTTTCAGCAGAAGTTTCTCGAAGACCTTAGATATTATTGGCAGAAGTGAAATGGGTCTATATGATTTCTTGTCATTTGCACATTTCCCCGGTTTTGGAACCATAATAACTTCGGCGACTTTCCATTGCCTTGGGACATATAATAGTCTTAAAGAAGCATTTATGATGTAGAGCAACTTAACCAGCACTTTTTTCGGTAGCTCTTTCAAAATTTCGCCAGTGTTTAAATCATATCCCGGGGCCTTGTTATTTTTCAGTTTTTTTACTGTCATTCGAAGTTCGGACAGGGATACAGTTTTTACTTTAAAATTGTCGGGTGCCATATTATCATTCGGATCTTCGATCAACGGTTGCCCATCGAACGGCTTGAACGTTTCCTCTAAGTGATCGGCAAATAATTCTGCTTTCTCTTTGTCTTCTTTTGCCCATTCCCCGTTAGCTTTCCTAATTGGCGGCGAGTGCACTACAGGTTTCTTTATGGACTTCAAGGCTTTCCATAGAGAGTAGTTTGAATACTTATCAGCGGTCAGACCCTCAAGGTAAGTAGAAGTCTCGTGATTTTTTAGGTCATGCAGCACATTTTTAAGCTTGTTACAAAGGTGGTTCAAATAAGTTTTATCCGGTGGCGCGCGGGATTGTTGCCATCTCTTGCGCGCTCTCCTCTTTTCTCGTATGAGGTCTTCGATTTCAGGCGGGTATTTGACTTTATTGTTCCGTGCTGCTGTCTTTCGCAGAGGAGTGTTTTTCCACGCTGAGCTCTGGATGGCTTCGACGAGTTTGTCCAAGCGCCCATGACCGTTGATATGGAATGCGATCTTAGCTCAATCCACCAACTTCACTCAGTCGAGCTGCCTGTGTCGTAACGTATTCTAACACGAATAATGACTGACTGGGATTTCGCCACTCACTACAGTGGGGCATGAAGTGAAGACCACTGTTGGTTAACACAAAAAACTTGACTACTTGAAATATCTTTGGAATCTCTTGTTCGCAGTTTATACTCGTATCATGTTTTCTTTATTTAAATGTTAATCATTTGTTCACATTTTCTGTCGCATCCTGAACAACCAGGTTTGTACCGATTGTACCAGTATAGGCGAGTTTGTACATATTCTTGAAAAATAGTGTATTTTTCAAGTTAGACGTCTTAAACCTTTTTCGACATCAAATGTTTCGGTGAGGTATTTATTGATCTTAGTAGAGCATCCGGATGTGTTTGGCAGAGGAGGCGTTTGGTAGAGACCAGTCAAAGACCAGATATTGCTCATTTCTATAAATGTTATCAAAGGCGGTTCGAAAGTTGATGGTGGGCTCATCTCGGCTAAAACGTTACTGTTAAAGACCAATCAGGCGAGGATTTTAGACGTCCACATAATACAGCAGATAAGATTTTGCACGCAATGTTGAGAAGACTGATACCGTTGTAATGCCTGCAATGTTTTCCCATGTTCCGTCTACGTTGGGCAGTTGGCAATATTGGTTTCCATCACCCAAATTAAATGATTCATTCTGCCCAACAGTGAATGTTTGGTCGGTCTTTATCGCAGTCTTTAACTGTCGGCTGAAGTTATCTTTTCATATTTGCAGAATCTAGTGCGACATTGCTACGGGGTTTCCTTATACCCCGTCTCCACGAGACATTTTCCAAGACATGTTCTTCGACTTGACATACAAATGTCTCGTGGAGACCCCTAATTTGATGTCCAAGTCCAAACTAAAAACATGTCCGCGATGTCAGCATTTTAGTTTTGTCTTCTCGGCGAACTGAAATCCAGATTTTTCTCTGACATTTGGCCGTTTGTCAGGTAGATTTTCATTCAGTGGGTTTTTCGGTAGAGTGAACATGTCGCGCTGAGTTGGTTTGGTAGGTAGATTTTCATTCAATGGTATTTCCGTAGAGTATTTCACTGCTTTTAAAGCGAGAATTGCGCACTGTTTCTTTCTCGACGTCAGCTTGTAGATTGAAATATCTTGGCATGATTTGCCCAGCGAAAGAAAACAAGAAAAAAACCTGTTTCTAGTCAAGATTTAGTTTTAGCAGATATATGTCTCGTGAAGACGCGGTGTTATTGTAAGCTACAGCAAGCCCCAGTTCGGAATTTGTAGTATTGGCACTTTTGTTTCACCTTTTGGCTACTCTAGAGAAGCAAATACTTGCTTATTAAAAAAAAAATAAATAAAACGCATATTGGTAAAGAAGGAACTACGCAATTGCTTGGTCGAGGTACATACATATAGGTATGCAAATGGATCTAGCGCCTTGTGTAATGCATATAAGATCTTTTCCACGGGCGGCATAAATTGTTTTGATTTAAAAAGGGCACTCAATCTAATTGGCGTGGATTATTATGTTAAAGATGTGGTTGTTCCATGTAAATGCCAACATTGACTGCGATCACAAAAATATTCTTCTTTCCCGTTACGCCACAGTCCGCTGTAGACCTGGCACCAATACTGAAAGGGGGGGTGTTGCCTCACAACCTTGAGGTCTGTTATGCCAGAACATGGTCCTAGCTTCTGGCAACCATTTGTACATCTGTGTATGTAGTCGAATCCGAATGATTAATAATTACTCTTGAATTTGTGTCATACATTCCACAAGAGATGGTGCTGAGAAAAAACTTCTTGGTATTTGACAGGATTCAAACATAGATATGTCATATCACTAAGCTACAGCAACATTTTATAAAAATGCTACTATGTATTTGTAAAAAAAAATTTGCAAGACTTTTTCACATATGTACATATGTATCTGTAGTATTTGCGTTTTGAGATTACATTGCTTCAAAATTGCTGTGGTCAACTACTTTGCTAATATCTTCTACATCATCAAGTACATATAACAGTAATCTCTCAATTCTTTCTGTAATCGAAATTCCGACAAGGACTGTCCTGTATTACTAACATACTTTACAGACAAATCTTTTAAACATTTCGTAACCAGTTCCACTTCCGCTTATGCCTACGTGTATCCGCTCGCCCCCCTTTTTTCCATGAGTTGAACTTCCAGATGATTTTCAGAGCTTTCACAAGATATTAATGCCCTTTTTCTTTGGTGTTTCTGACATTTTAACAATAATCACATTAGACTTTAAAAATACATATACATGAGTATACTAGTTATATGCTTATTTAACTTGTCATTTTTATTAAGTTAAGCTTTAATTCTATTTATTCATGTCACATGCGTTTCGACATTATCGACATAAAGGGGTGCACGCTCAAAGTTCAAAATACCCGCTATTTCTGCCAATTTTTGAGATAAATGCCCAGAAATAGCCCCCGCCATCATAATTTATCAAACAAACGTATATACAACGAATAATAAAAGCCGAACCCATTGCGCTATCATCATTATTGTCTCGTGCTAATTTGTTTATTTACCACTTCACTGCGAGCTGCTGAAACTCAAATACTGTAGACTTCCTTACCCTTTTATTTGTCAAAATCATCTGACACTTGACAATGATAATGCATCAAAACTTAAGTGGCACAATCAAGTGACACAGCATATTGCTCACCTGTCAGCTCAACCGGCCCGCACTGTTTGATAACTGCAAGTGTCATTCTTTGCGCGATGAGTCGACATACGATTGACAAATGCAAATCATAATACCGATAATAAACAGTTGAGATGTTATGTCAATTTATCAACAAATATGTATAGGTGACATCAATTTAAGACGAAGTGTCAATATATTCAGGTTTACTTGAATCCATATGAAATAATGACCGACATTCTTGTTTACTCTCTTCGTTTTTGTTGATGTCGGATTTTTGGCTCGACACATACCGTCGCGTCGGTAAGCAGTGAACTCGTGTACTCGTAGTGATTCATTTGTCAAATTACGTAGACTTAACGTCAGATTGATGAGCTTGTCATTGTCGTTAATTACAAACATGCGACATGCATTCGGTCTGTTAAGGTATCATTAAGTTCTTAAATTTAAAATTTTATAAACAATTTTTTATTTTCTGTTTACACATGTTTTACCCGCCATCGCTTATCTGCTTATCAGTGTTTGTGGATTGCTCTAGTAAAATCTGCTTCAATGTAAAGAAAATCATCTACATGGATAGAAATCTTCTTTTTTTTTATAACCGTCAAAAAATGAATTGTTTGCCAAATAAGTGATGAGTTCTAATTTTAGAACTTATAAGATCTCATGGTGTTTGCCTGGTGGAATCGTGCTAATCGATGGGACACAGTTCCGTCCAACGTGCCAACTTATTAATTTTTTCTTATAACACTTATAATAAAGTCATCTGAATTGAGTTTCGCGAATTTAGCTGGTTGTTAAGTTTAAACTCACGATTTATCTCTAATCAGAAAATGCCAAAAAAAAAAAACATAAAAATTAGTAACAAATTAAATTTATGAATATTTTTCTCCTTTTTATTTTTAGATAGATTTTCTTATCCTTCGACCATATTAATACGGTTTATTGATTGCAGTTTTTAGGAGTTTATTAAGGACAAAATAGAAATTAACTCACACGCGATGTCAACAGCTCATATTTTTTTCTTGTGACTTTTCTTAGCACACACCAACTTAGAACACTCATTTATTTTGTAACACAGGATGTTCATCCAGCGACCATAGAATCACACTTGCCTTAAGCGGCTGTCATTTTTGACACCTGTATCAGATGTTAGAATTCATTGTTGCTTTAAAAATTTTGTGTTAGATTTTTTTTCGCCACTCTTGGGATGCCTCAAAGGGTTAGTGGTAGTCACAAGACCACAATTTTCGGAAATTGTATTCTCCTCTCCATATATTTATTTTTCAAAAAACTTTTTTGTGTTCGAAAAATCATCTTTTTATTCAACTTTCCTGTAAATTACATTGAGAAATAGTGAGCATTGAAAAAGATACATCTATTTTTGTAGAGTATGTTTTTCAAAAGTGGCGTTGCGGTGAACAATCCTGTTCGTGAACGAGTTATCTGAAATTAAAAAATCAAGAAGACTTCTTTAATTTAACAGTTAATATTCTCAATAATCGATGGATTTTGAAAAAAAAAAAAATGTTGGCGAAATGACGGCCATCAAACTCAAAAGTCTGATTTTTGTCAATAATTTCCCTCATAATTTATATTTACATTGTTCTTAAATTTTCTTAAATTCCTACATTTACGGCCGATTTCTTCACATTTAGTACAAAGTCTGTCTAATACCCGAACCAGCTAGCTCTGGAGCTATCTCTAGAACTCGGTATCAACGAAAAGCTTGTACTTGTGCATTTCTTCACATTGCTAGTACCGGTACTAAGCTCACGCAGCCATATTAGCAACCTAATATGTACGTCTAAACTGGTATAAAATCGATTTTGACACTACTTTGACTTTTGAAATTAAATTTTTATATAATTTCAGCTGTTTTCTGTCATTTTTATTATTTTGTTCTAAACTGAGTATAATTGAGGTTGTGCTCTCTAGATTTGTACCTACGCCCAGGATACAAAATTCAACAAAGCCAGTTTGGTTCAATAAACGCTTATGCAATTTAAAAAAAGACCATATACGGAATGTACCGGTTCAAAAAAGAAGTCACTTGGCATACCCTGCACAATGGAATTCAAGGGATCCGCTAGTACCGACTTGACTGAAATTTGTAATATGTTTGCTTCAGTTTTCCAGTCAAATTTTGTTGCTGAATCGACAGCATATTACTCTACATGCAATGACGAGCCTTATCTTGATTTGGGTTCCTTAAGTCTATCGAGGGAAGACATTCTTTTAGAGCTGGAGGTTCCTCCATTATTTCCTAAAAAATGCCAATTTTGATTGATAAGGCCACTTCAAAAGATATTTTATTTATCTCTGAAACAGGGTGTATTCTTGAAGCGTTGGAAATTCTCATTTATTTCGCCAATATAAGTCTGGCTCCAAACAAATGGTTGAGAGTTATAGGCCTATAGCGAAGCTGAAGTTTATACCGAATGTTTTTGAAGCTGTTGTCAAGAAATACACCTACTCAATCGTACAAAATCACATATCAGTATTTCAACATTTGTTTATGCAAAAGAGAGTTTTTGATGTAAAAAAAATCTTCGATCAATAAGTTCCTTTATTTGTACATACATACATATATATAGAAGAACTCTGTCAAGTTTAAAGTTAATCGGTCATTTGGTTCTCGAGCAATTTTGTTAACCGAATTCAAAAACAAGGTTTCGAGATAATCGCGTTTGAAGTTTAAAGTATTGTTTACATGTAGATACATATCTTTTTTTTTATTGAGGGGTTCTTACTCAGTCAATTTGTCTCGGATCGACTTGAAACTTACAGAGAATATTTTCAAGATGTATTACTAAAAGAATATAATTTTTTGAAATTTTTGACCTCATAAACTCGGAAGAAGTTCCTTTAAACTATTTTTACCTATGGAGTAAAATAAACAAACCAAATACCTATCTATCCATACATATGAGTGTGTACAATAGTTGTTGTATTTAAAACACTTCTTACCTAAATTTAATTTGTTTGTTTTACAGAAATTTTGATCAGTCTGATTGAACCAACGCTTCTGAGCAGACACACAGTGAATGTGTCATATGCCTGCTAATCACAAAAACATACGCCAAAATGATACGAAGAAGTAATTCGACCCGAACGGTGGCGTACGCCGCATTTGCTTAAATATTACGTTTCATACCTTTATTTAAATCATAACCATTTGCCACAACAATAGATGTTTTGTTAGAATTATCATCAAAAATAATATGACCAATCAAAAAAAAAAAAAACAAAGGTGTCGAAATTCACACTTTGCATACGTTGATAACTTTATTTTTAAATTTCATTGGGGTGACTTGTATTGAAAACGTGCCGTTAATTAAATACCACTACATGCATATTATTCATAGAAATTTTGAGAGGCATTATAAACATTTGAAAATTCTACCAAGTTAAGGGGTTACATGGGTTCCCTCGGGTAAAAAACGGCTTATTTTTAATAATTTTTTTTTATATAAAAAATGATATATATCATTCAAACTTTTTAATGCCTTAAATATACACATTTGGTAAAGAGTTTCTGAAATTTTTGTAGAAAAATATTTAAAAGTCTGCCATTGCGACGTCATTTCCGGTGACCCCTCGGAAAAAAGGTGCTTGCGCGTTGACAGCAGAACTCATGACAGGATCAACTGAAGTCAAAAAGAAAAAATGCTTGTTTTAGTTTATACCTTAAACTATAACTTTGACGAAAGGAAAACAAAAAAAGTAAAAATTGGATTTTCGGCAGACATTTTTACAAAATATTTAAAAATGTTGGTAAAATCTGCTCTACATTTTTATTTTCAAAATACATAGTTGGATTAAAAAAAAAAATTCTTCATCCAAGTTCTTGCCAATAATATCTCAAAGACGTGTAATATCTCATCAAGATCGGTTCAGTAGTTTTCGAGAAATCTTGACAACTGACTTTGAAAATACAGTTTCGAGGAAAACGCATTTTAAGTTTTGAGTGACAATAAAACTGAGCCCAACTGGCGTTGAGCGCACAACTTCCCAAGGCTCTATCTCCGAAACTATTACTCCGATCGACTTGAAAATTTAGGACAAAATTCTTGAGATGTTGTAGAATTTAATAAGACAATAAGCCATGAAAGATGGAACTCATGTAACCCCTTAACAAGAAATAAAAAAATTAGTTTAGTTTAGAAGGTTTTTCTTTCCTTTAGAATGAAAACACAAAGGGTTCCTTAAAGATAGACTATCCAACCTGCCATATTATGTACAATGCAAATAATTAAGTTTATACTCATAAGTAGGTACATTTTTTAGCGAGTGTATATTAAAAACTGAACTTTCATCTTAATATACAGAACAAAATATTATTCATCGACGAAACATTTTTAAACTTAAATTGAATATCTTTCTTACTTACACTCTTACAGCTCATTCAGGAAAACATGTCCTGGGTAGATCTTTTTTTCTTCGAATCCTTGTTTCCTTCGGGAAAGATGAATCCTATAACTACCTTCAAAATACAATTGTCAACAGTGACATTTTGTTTCACTTGGTGGTGCTTGCCAGACACTTCTTAACAATGTGTACTCGTACAAAGTCAATAGTTTTCTATATTGTCCAATTTGACTTCCAAGCTTGATGTAGTATCTTTTGTCTAAGGCATTTCTCCCAAAAGCAGTTGACTGGACACATTTAAAATAAAATCGAACAAATTGTTTCCGAATTACATAGCATCTGGATTTAGATTTCCGTAATTCTAAATACAAGGCATCATTCTGAAAAGATAAAAACAACGAGGTTCATAGATTGTTGAATTAACTTCCAATTAATATAATTTAAGATTTTATTTCTTAAAGGATTTCTAATGTTTGTGTTTTAGTGGAGTTTAAAATAGAATTTGACTTAAAAGTCTATATTTATTCCCAGTTAACAATTCATTTTATAAGCGTACTGAAGCTACACTTATCGATACTGGATCGGATAGCAATTTAATTAAATTGCACTCTTTTGGAAATAGGATAAAAGTTGTTATTTCTGTCATCAGCAGACATGCTTTCATTCAACCTTAATTGAGCAACGATCTAAGTCTGAATGGAAGGGTTAGCAGTTTATCATCTCTTGAATAGTTATACCGGTCTATTAAATGTTTGCTGGCTGCTACCCGCTACCTTGTATACGTTCGTCTACTCGTTGAATTTCTTTAAATTTGTTTCGTAAATATTTAAAGGAGACTGTATCTTTAGACTTATGCAGGAATCTAGTGCGTTTCAAAGCTATGCAAATGTTAAATGTATGGTAAGTATGTATGAATCTATATAATTAAATCGCTAGCGCAAGAGCTTGTGATTCCTCCTGGAACTTAATTCTGCATCGATTTCAATGACTCTTACACTGATCGAAAGCTAATCAACTGAACTCTGTTCATCAGTATAAATAATTTTAAAAAAGTGCATGCAAGTCAAGTTATTTCGAAAAAACATTATTGCCTATACCTACGGGCATAGGGTTTCTACATGCGAGATTCCTCGCAATGCTACACTAGTAAAAATATAAATGAAATCATATAGTTGAGGATTATTCGGTTCGAAGGCTTGGTATTTACGAAAAAAAAAACAATTCATATTGGGGATATAAAACTCTTAAAAAATACATCAACCGCAGGTGTTAGTTATAGAAAAGGGTAATGTTTTCATTTCTTGATACTCTATATCTAAGAGAATTGAGATACCGATATAAAATACTAATCAACAAAATAATACCACAGGATATGCGATGAATTTAGATAAAACAGCAACTTAACCCTTTGTTGACCAAGCTATTGAGGAAAATTATAATCTCCATTTTGATTAAAGAATTTTTTAGTTGATGGTATTTTAAGATGGCAAACTCATTTTTAGATTTTTCAATGACTCTTGGGGACGAAATTTGAAGATCGTACTCCAAAGTACCGTTAGGCTATAACAAAAGTTATAAAAAAAAGATTTGTATTATATAATGATTTTTTTTATTTAATTATGATATATTTTGGCTTTCGAATACATAAGTTGCTAAGGTTACAAAAAATATTAAAAAAAAAACAAAATTCTTTATTTTATTTATAAATTACAGCAAAAAAAACATAATAAACTTCATAGATTCCTACCACAAAAGAACAAATTACATTGAGATAAAATGGTACTTAGAAGATTTCATTTGAAGTTAAACATGTTGGTACTTGTAAGTACCGTCGGTCAACAAAGGGTTAATACTGTGATCATTTTTCCATTAAAATAATATTGAAATTTAGATCGTTCGTGCCCTATTTGCCAAAAACCATAGACTAAAGCATCTTAACAATAATGAACAATCCATACATTCTATTTACAACAAAAATATGAGTATTTCCGGGTGGATTTAGAAGACAGAATTTTTATGCATTTTATGGACATAATAGTACATAATCACCATAGAAATCCACCAACGATACTCTTTGCCATTTAGGATTCTGAAGACAGGTTAAAGAGTTCTTCAAGAATACTGCTGCTTTTCAAAAATAAAATAAACAAACACATAGTAGAAAATGTCTCAATGAGTGCAGGCTTATCCCACTTAATCCAATTGATTTTCCAACCTTGATCAGACAACAAAAACAGATTATTCTGTCCGTCGTAGAATGGTGGTGCAAGTATGTACATATACATATGTATGTATGGTAAACAGGGGTACATTCGTCATCAGGGCACATTCGTCAAGCCCGTTTTTAGTGTGAGCCAGGCTTTTTAGACTAACGCCCTTCTGGTTAAAATACGCCCTTAAATGCTGAAATAGAATGCATTGTAGTATGAAAGCTATAGTTAGCCACAAAAAAAAAAATAAATTGTTTTGTGATTTTGTGTGCTTCGATGTTATTTTTCAATACGGATATGTAACCATTTAGCATGGCCAATTTTATGTGAATTGATGATAGATTTTTATTTTTAGCATGTGTTGATATTAAGTTTTATGGTAGGAAACTAGAATCCATGTAGATTTTACAAGTTTATGAAAAATGTGAAGTCAAAGAGAATTTGAGAGATCGGAGCACATTCGGCTTCTGAAAAACCATCTTCTTGGGGACACTTCAATTCAATGAAAAAAGTCATTCAGAAGGTGGTTTTCAATCCATATATACAAACATATTATGTACTTCACGGTAGATTTTGTTAAGAATCAAGGAGAGGAAGGTTCAGTGACCTAACCTAAGGAGAGGAACCTTTTTAAACAGTTAATAAGATATGTACCTATGTGTATATGTGTATAAAATAAATTCTAATGCCTAAGACTAGTTCTATATACATATGAATATCCTTAATTCAATAGTTTAACAAGTTAGTATTTAAAAAAATTCAAGTTAAACAATTTTGAGTCTATAACTTTCGACTGAAAACTCTTTTGCCAAATGTGCCCCGGGCTGGGGAACATTCGCCAAAACGACTTATTTTTTTAAGACTGAAAAAAAGTATGTTCCGTTAATCTTAAGGTCAAAATTATTATGAGGTTTCATAGCTTAAATATCCAAATCACTTCCACCATCAAGCATTTTAGAATTCCTTGATAAATTTCGACACAGCATGACTTAGTAAAAAAAAGTGGCGAAAGTCCCCAGTTTACCATACATACATACATATAAACTTAGATATAAGCAAACTATTAATTCAACTTAAAACCGATTATACAAAGAAAACGTAAATTGATTTTACTAAAAAGTTTAATAACAAACCTAGAAAGTTGTCATATCTGAATTGCTATATGTACTCATACTTCGAGCTTTCCGAAAAGTTTATGACTAAGTTTATAATATTGCTTTGCACAATGCCAGACATTGGTCTAAGTCGAAGTATCTTGAATATCCGTTATTATTTTATCTGATTATCTATCGTACTCCGCAATTGCCATTATTTTTTGTGTCAACAAAATGCACACATATCGGATTTAGTGATTCAGTATTTTGAAATACTAAATGACAACGGAAATTATATTCCTCTTCAAAATAATAACAAAACAAAACCCAAATTCCGTTCTCATTACACTCACCACCATCAGATTGCGAATAGGAAATATTTTGTTTTCCTATCACAAATCGAAATTAAAGTCTCTTGATTAATTTTTAATAATTAACAATTCAGGGAAATCAACAACAAACAAATCAGATTGTGTTTCCCGAAGACCAGGGGAAGCATTTTATTTTTTATTTTTAACTCAATATCAATCGAGTAGTATCTCTTTTTTTATCTTTTACTGTTTATAAGTAAGACTTTATTGTGAGTTTTTTATCACATAAATTCATCTGCAGACATGTATTTTTTATTTCTAAATTAAAAAGGTATTCTTTGGGATGATAAAATCTTTTATAATATATATTTGCATTTATTTGTATGTTATAAGATTATATCCATTTTTTTTTTTTGTTTAAAATTATTCACGATTTAACTTTTTTCTTTTTTTGCAGGTAAGTTGAATTTCTTGGGAATCAAGATGTCAATTTGGATGATTTATTGTACAATGCAAGTAGGTATGAGCAGTAAATTATTGTTTCCTGGAAAGAAATATTAAATGTATATTTTTTAAGACGCCATTATATGTTTTTCCATTTTTTTTTAAATTCGTCGTTTGTGCTATTTTTTTTAAAAAACCTGCTTTCAAATAAATTTGCAATGATGCAAAGTTTTATGGTGAACAAATTTTGGGCGCAGGGTATGTAGCACGCAATGTGTGACCAGATTTTCACAACCTGTGGCCGCAAGTGGGGTTTTTTTGTGCGAATACACTATACACACTTAACAAAACTCACCCTCACGACCGAAAACAGAGTGAATAAATTTCTTGGGTTGTGAACACGCACATGTGAAGAATACGCATGGTCGCGCTTGCGGAATCGGAACAATTCAGTGTACACTTTTTTTTATGTACACAGTGAAACTCACGGACAATCTCTACTATACTTTGTCCCATCCGAATTGTCGGTACAGGCCTGTACATATATTCCTGGCACTCAATCAGAACAATTGCCATTGAAATAAAAACAAAAAAACGAACTTACACAGGGTTACACAGGAGTATGGAAAATATGAACATCAAGCCATTACAAAATTAAAGGAAAACGTTATAGCTTTTCTGTGGTTTTTGTCAAAGAGCTTCGAGATTTTGTGCCTTGAGAACAAATAAATGAATTTGAGTAGGAGAGGGTGTTGCCGCTATTTATTTGTTTCTTCCAGTTTCTTGTTTTTTTGGAGAAATTGCTATAATACATTTAAGAATTTTTTCTCGTATTGTACTTTATATTGAAGGTTTATTTGCAAGAGGTAAATGTTGGATGCGAAACCAAATAGGTAGTGAGTACGGAAACGAATACTGAGTATTTTTTTTTTTTGGCTTTTGCTTATATCTCTTAAACTAACTCTTTCCGATACATAAAATACGTACATATATGAAAATACTCGAAAAAATGTCCCCTGCCTATAACATTCTAAAATTTCATCAAATTCGAGGTGGAGTCTACTTTGTAAATAAATGTCTTTATTTCGTTCAACAAACTGTGTTGTTTTTGAATCAGCAGATGGTAACCCTACGGGTATTGCTCTCCGATTTGCGGCGATTTTTCATGGACACTACGGTAACCTAGTCAGAGCTATAAAAGGGACAGGTTTATGCAAGCTATTGCAACCAGACTGAGAGGCAAACGTCCTATCTTACCTGTACTGACGATTCGGTTGGGACAGATATAGTTTAATATATACATATGTCTTTCCAAGCTTTCGCTGTTTAAATTTGGCCTGATAAAGTGACTGAATCGTTTGCGCGTGATCTTTGTGGTTAACCAACGTTGCCATTTTTCAAAAGTACGCGTTCAGAAATATTTATATGCAATAAGGCGTTTGTATTATAATAAGGAAATTGTATTGGGCTTTATGTCATAGGTATATGTATACATAATGTATGTTTTTGAAAGCACATATTCGGCAGATCTCAATCCATAAAACTTAAACCAAGCAAAGTAGAAGTGGTTCTGAAACCAATCCAGAATTGAAAACTGTGCATAGTAATGAGCCCACCACGATCCCGTTTCTAAACCTGTAATGGTATCAAAACTGAAACACATCCCTTTAGTTAGACTTTATGCTTAAGTTTCATTCATTAAGGCACCCAATGGTACTTCTTGGATATCTTGCGGATTCTCTTCACTCTTACATAACCGAAGAGTGATCTTTTTATTTGGCACTGATTTCTTATTACTTACTTTTACTTTAGGTGGCACTACAGCTCGGGCCTGCTTCTCGCAACCATTTGAATGTGCGTGTTATATATTTGCACGAATGGAAGGGACCTACAGTTTTTTGTCGTCTCCAAACGCCGAGTTGAGAAGCTCATTGAAAAAGGATACTGGAATGCTTGTCAGACATTCGAAAGAGGTGGCACCGTGAAAAACTTTAAGTTTTTGAACTCGGGTAGCATTGCGTAATAGTCCAACGCAATTGCCACTACACCGAGGTACTGACACTTATTATTTCTAATTACTAATAAATGAATAAATCTCAATTTTCGGCATCAGCAGTCCCATGAAGACCCGAGCATAGCTTTACACAACAATTTCTGTGTGCACGACTGGACAGTTTTTTGTCGTCTCCGAGCGGCGAGTTGCGAAATTCCTCATTATTTTTACTATAGGCTATTTAACCTTAACTAACTGTTATCAGGGTGGTCCAACGCACTTACCAATATACCACGGCGCGGCGGCATCCACTAATGAGTTTTTGTTGTTGAGTGTTATTTCTTTGACAGACTCTTGTCGGTATCAAATTTTGTAAAACTTGTTAATAGTTATTACTTTTTCATTGGTAAACAAAAACCTCGAAACAACCACTTCTTAAACATAAACATAACTCCTCCACAGGGCATAGAACTCGTATGTATTAAAATACACCAAAAAGGCACCATCCCATCGCTATTAGGTTGAACCTCCGCCCTCTAATTACTTTATTAACCACACAGCGCGAGCAAATCTTTTCCTGTAAAAAAAAACACACTTCCAATCTGACCTCTAAAAAAGGTCAACAAAAGTAGATCTCTCGTACAAAGAAAATAAAAAAAAATTATTTCTTAATACTCACAAACAATGAATACAATTTAGAAAGGCGGACCGGACCGTCAGTCAGTGTGAAAAAAAAACCTCAACTGTCAATGCAAGTGCAGCCTTGCATGTGGGCACCTCCGACGGGCCACAAAGCAGTATTTCCGAACAATGCAACAAACAGCACCGACAATCGAATACGACAGAAAAACAGAAAAGATAATCCACAAGGTGCAGCGTGCAGCTGCTGTGTGCGCTACGAATGCCTTGCCACCTTGAACTTGAGACAAGATAGTTGGAATATCGCAGAATAGTCGCATGCATACAGCGGCTGTTTATTCTCACAACAGTTTGTCTGTCTGTCGGACAGGTAGACACACTGACGTCTACGAGTGTCATCTATTCGGATTCAGAGGAGACGCGGCGCTTGTGAACTCATGTCATTTAACTCTTCTAAAGCGGTTCACCACCTGTAGACTGTCAACCGACTATGTTCGTGAATATGGTTTCTATTTCTGCGATTTACGAGCCAAATACAATGTTTTACATCTCGTAAACATGTCGTTTTCTTAGACCGATTGGTGAATGCAAATTGTGGTGAGGAACCAATAACACCGGAAGCCGGACGAGTGAAATGGTGTTTATGTGTTTTATTTCGCTGCGATAATGCAGCCACAATGCTGCTTCGTGCATTTTTCCTTTAACAATGAGGTAATCTGGCCGCAGTGAAAGGAGTATGCCAAGCGAACGGTGTTTGGAGAAAGTCTCTGCCGCTTTCATTGTCATTTTTTACGCGCGAGCGTCTGGCGTAGATAAAATGTCAATAGAGCTGTTCTATGGGAAGTGACTTAATGTCTTCTATGGTTAAGCTAAGTTCATATGAAGTAATGGCGCCACTTAGTACAGAGAGTAAAAGTGATGAGAATCACGAATGCTTGACATTTGATATGTGGTGTGCTGTCAACGACAACGACAGCCTTTCAGGGTAAGGTTAGGTATACTGCACCTTTTATGTGCCATTTGGAGCTCCACTGGAATTGCTGTGAGGTGTTAATGATTTTAGTGAATGACTAACCGTATGATTGAGGAGATAATTATGAGGAAACAAAGCTTTTGTTTGTGTCTTTTGTCGGCACTGATGTTTTAATGTCAATAAACTCTTTAACATCGGATGGTGATGTGACATTTTCTTTGACAAATTGAAGTTCTGTGAACTCAACATTTTTCAGTTTTTCTTAAAATATAAAACCATGGGTTTTTTTTTGTAGGGTGTTCCTTACATTGTCTTTAAATTTTAATTTGACAGAAATGAGTAAATATTTTCTTTTATCGTCTTAAAAGTCTAAAATTATGATTTTTCGAAAAGGGGTCGGAGGATGCGCCGCCAATGAAAAATGTTGTTTCAAAGGACAGGAAGTGAATGTAGTTGAAAAACATCTCAAATCTAAGCTGTCCCGAAGCCAAGTCTTCCATTTGTGCATCTTGGAAAAGTTGTATGTCAAACAGGTTTATTGGCCACTCAGAAAAATACAAGCTGTTTAAAGCGGTCTCGCAGTCCATAATGTTGTATGCTGCCCAAGTTTGGGGTTATAAGCAACACGAGGAATTAGAAAAACTGCTTCGTTTCTTTTTAAAACGTATCTTCAAACTGCCTTCTACAACGCCAAACTATATGCTATACATTGAATCTGGATTGCCAAACATGTTTTTAGACGCCCTCAAGTTGCACTTTGACTACATTCTCAAGATTCTCCAAATTGATTCTTCAAGACTCGTTAACAGATTTGCAAAATTCTTCATAGCAAACAAATTAAACTTCGTAAATGAATGGATGCTACTCTCAGAGTCCAATGGAGTCCCATTAAGGCTAGATGTGGATAATATTTCTGAAGTAAGAACACAGCTGTATGATCTGCTATCGTCCATACACGAAAAATCGCGTGAAGAGTACATTACCTTGGCAAAGTCTTCACAACATACTATACGAAGCTAAATTTCAATTTAGGTGTAGAAAACTACTTTCATGCGAAATATTCCTCCAACATGATTTCAAACATCTTTCGAACGAGAGGAGAAATATTGCCCATAAATTATGTGCCCCATAGACCAGATCTACCACTTTATTGTGGATTGTGCAATCTGCGGGAAAGAGAAGACATTTTTCATCTGCTGGGTCGATGTCCGATCTTATGCGAAATCAGAAGAGACGTATTTCAAACAAACTTTTTAGGCGAAGAAGAGACATTAGGTGTTTGAATATGTCCAACGTTCAATGGCGTAGTATAGTATGGTATAGAAAGAAAATTTTTACCGATAATTTTTAATCATAATCTTTTTTTTTATCTTAATTACAATAACTTAAACTCATGTAATTTCCAACATAAATTCAATTTATTTATTTGTCTTTGTAATCTTCGAATTTGTTGAATTTGTTAAATTGTATCTCAATGTACTATTTTTTGTTTTTTGTTTCATCTTACTTAATGTCAATCTGACCGACGGTTTTTAAACCAGGTCATTATAGACTGGATTGTAATCAAATTGTAGAATTGTATAAATAAAGTCTAAATTACAACTACTACAACTTATCGTCTCAAAGAACCTGATCGCGTTATTGACTGAATTTAGAAATTAAAAAAAAGTGACTAATAGCAACATAAAAAATTGGCACCTATGTAACACCTGCACGGGCACGCTTATAGCCGGGTGAGTCAGTTTACCTGTCAGTAAAGTCGTTCCGCCTGATATTTGCTCAGTTATTTTTCCATACATGCTCTATTTGCTTACCATAAGTCACGGCAAATATTTAAAAAAAAAAAAAAAATACTTATGCTGTGATTCATCATAATTACTTGTCAAAAGTGATGTAATTAAGTCTTTAAGTAATCAGGGAATTCAATAAGTCCATGCTAAGGTTATGGTAGTTGAAGGTCTCACTAAAAGCAATATTAAGTAACCTTTTATTGATGCGATTACGTCAAAAAGGGCGTTCCTTATTGTGCTGGTAACTCAGGTTTTCATTAATCTACGAGTACAAGAATATGTTGGTTTTAACTCACTCGACATCCCTTAGTAATTACCTGCACTTTTTAAGCCAATTCCAAAGACTATGCTTGTTTTTCATTTAAAAAAAAAGTATCTTACAAGCTATTTGTCACGAATTCATGATACTTCTTAACCCTATTTTAAATGTCATTTATTCTAGATGTATAAATTAGATAGTTTCATTCAACCTTTTATTTAAATTAAGTGAAGGGATATCGTGATGGAATTTTTCTGCATGTGCAGACGTGACTTTACCTGAAATGTGACTTATGCCTTGCATGTATTAGAACTTAAAGTTTGCCTTCCGTTGTTTTCAAAAGTTGAATTTCTCTCATTAAATTACGTTAAGTAATTCAAGTTATTTCTGTAGAGGTGTGTTCAGACCAAACGAAACATTTCAGAAACATTTCCGAAACGTTTCAGAAACCAAAAACATTTCCGAAATGATTCTTTTGGTGTGTACGCAGATGAAACATTTCTGAAATGTTTCTAAAATGTTTCTAAAATGTTTTTTTTGTTTCCTATTCGTAAAGTGTGTTTGATATAAAGATAAAAATGACTGGCTCATTACAGCCATAGTTTGTTGAGTGATAAGGAATTGAAAAGAAGTAAAAAGCCCTCGGTCTTAAGGATCGAGCTGGTGAATAAAGCTTAAACAGAGATGACAAGGGAGCACAAGTAATTTGTCCGATTACAACATCTCTCGCAAATGAGACAAGAAAATAGATTCGTCTAGTTTGAAGAGGTTTGAGTGATATAAGATTGCATCGTGTTTCATAAGATGGTAGAAATAATGTCCAATTAAGCTTCCGAAGTGAATATTTCGTTAACCTTTTCTGTATTCTTTCGATACGGTTCGAAGCATTTTTATAAAGTGGGACCAAGCTATACAGCAGTACACATAGGGTAAGCAGAACACGAATTTTCGAACTTGCTGAAGTAAACTTAAGTTGTATTCATACCGATTTCGAGCAAATGATAAATGCTTTTACTATGCTCAGAGATTTTAATTGAAGTAATTACTCGTTTTTTTAGCAATACGACCCAGTGTCTTTGTGAACTTAAGTAAGAGCTTAAACTTAATAATAATTTTTAGCCTTATGAAACTTAATAGCGATGCTTAAGGTATCCTACGTGTTATTCTAGGATATAATTTATATATTTGTTAAATTCCATCCATTTATTTATATAGAATTAGAAAAATTAAATAACTCGCGTGCCACCTGTCGTTCGTTCAATGTTTTAGTAACAATAACTGTTTTAGTAACAATCCCCAGCATATAAGCAACAAATTGACGAAGTTTTATCACAATCGAATGAACGGTATAGAAGCCTATAGGGGACACACACGAAATCTTTTCAATGTACGCACAATCCTTCCCCGAAGGACAACGATTCCCCAAAGTTTCGTCGCAATCGGATAAATGTTATAGGAACGCATTGAGGACAGACAGACACACAAAAATTCATTTTTACACATTATATATATGTATATAGATACTACATAGAAGATATAATAATAAAATAATAGTAATATAATAAATTTTTTTTTTTATTTAATGTTATTTTTCGATTAGCTAATTTTAGTCGTGGGCATTATTTTCAAGCATTTGTTATTTTTATGCTGCGTAAATTATGGAATCTACCACAGTGAGACCTCCCACTGTTTTTTTTTTTTTTAAACAAAACCAAAACAAAAAAAAAAAACAATAGTTACATCGGTCATCAAACAACTTAGTAGAAAAAAATGCTTTAACAAGGTAAACGTGAAGAACGTACATTATATTTGATGCTGATTGGAAAAAACTGATTTATTTTTTACGCAGTTAATCAACTGACTGAAAGAAGGCTTTTTTGTTTGCTAAGTGTACAACTAGTTTGTGGTTAAACAAGTAGGGAAGGCTAGTCTTCCAACAATCAATCACAAAAAAAATACTGAGCAAAAACAAATAATTCCGAGGTAAGCCTCAGACTATTACAGCAAATATTTTATTTTATGGATCTTTCTGTGTAAATTAAATACAATTATAACTTAAACCTAATCTCTTGAGGATGATGTCAACTAAACAAATCAGTTCTGACTTCAAAATGTATTAGATTGATTTATTGAAATATAAAAACAATTGCCCCAACTCATAACATTTTGGAGTCTAATTAAGTGCATAGCAAAATGACAGTTTAAAATTTTAAGTCGACTCTAAGCAAATGCCATCTGTCCTTTTAAACAAATAAGTGATATTTACGCTTCGATGTATAGATATGTATCTGGTTTTGTATAAGTGTAAAAGTGTACAAGTGTAAGATTTTCATACAATACAACAAGAAAATTCGTTCACTCTTTGGTGTAAAAAATACACTTTTACACTTGTACAAGACTAGATACACCGAAGCATGTATGTACTCCCCTATTATTTGTTCAAATTGATTTTCTTATATTATAGACTAGCTGGCCCTCGTCGAAAACGACGACATTTTTACAGAGTTTAATGGACAGAAATGTTAGATAAGAAAGTAACTTGGTGAATTATATTTACCAATAAAATCTTAGTGTAGTACGAAGACTAAAAGCCTACCTCTGTAGAAAAATAATTCACTATTGATATATACATAAATCCCTTCACGTGCTTTTGAGTGCCGCATAATTCGGGTCTGAATTCTTAGAATAATCTATATCGTAGAGTTCCATTAGGAAAACCAAAAGAAAGAAAGAGACAACACCATCATTTATAAATTTTCTTTAATATTTTTCTCCTTGAATACAACAATTCCAACAGCAGTGGGAATTTTACATTCTTTCGTTACTTCTTCTTTATGTTTATCTGGAAAGAGATACCATATCTGGCAAACTTAGAAAAAGCCAAAAAATAGCCTATTTTAGAAAACCGTTAATAAGTAAAGAAACGTTTTGAGACTTTTAGACAATCAAATATGAAATTTGAACAAAATCGTTAGAGTCGTTTTCAAGAGAATCGACGTTTTGCAAAATCGGCCTTAGGTAAGGCTAGAATGAAAATTCCAATTACGTCTCAGGGTCCACAAGTCCACAAGATATGAAGTATCAAGCAAATCCGCCCAGCCGTTTAGGCTCCAGTCCGAGGTACAGACAGATAAACGGACATAATTGCGAGACCTACTACTTGTATGTACTATATTAAACATACATACATATTATTATTTTATTTTATTTTATATAGACTTAGGTTACAAACAAAAATTAAAAAATCTAATCGCTCGCTCATACACATTCTCAGTGCAGTTGTCGATCCATCATACTCATACGTCATACCAACTGCGTACGTGTTAACAAAACGAGCCTTAATGCTTTATTATTATAGTATTATAGTATTATTCCGAATTATTTAATAAAACTACCATCAGTGGTACAGAATCTCAATCTGATATTCTAAACTTGGACAATGAATAGAAATTATTTTCGGTCCTGCGTGTACTACTGATTCTTACTTGCAATTGCTTGTGGTTTCGAACTAATAAATTGCACATAATTGCAATTTTTTATATTTTACTTCTACTTCAGAAGGTACTATGTACTACTCTTGGTATGACTTTCAATCGCCATTTAACTTGGGACATCCATATTAATATAGTAGTGGGCAAGACTTGTGGTGTCATCCGAACACAGCTACCCACTCCTTCGCACCCTTCAAAACGCGAGTCTTACTAGCTAAAACTCTAGCAGTTCCCGTTCTTGCGTATGGTTGTGAAATTTATTCAAATTGTAGCTTTGTATCCAGGAGGAAGCTTAATATCTCCTTGTACGATATGTTTTTGGATTACGCAAATTTGTTCGAGTTTGGCGATATTCCAGGCAACTATATAATATGACCTTTGATCACCTACTACAGTTTCGAACTCTTTGTCTTTTCTCGGACATTCGTTTATCACATCAACCTGCCTATGTATATCTTTGAAAAAATAAGATTCGCCTCCTCAAACAGATCTGCCCAGTTGATTCCCCACCGGCACTCTTGTTTAATATCTGAGCGTCAGTTTTTTATTCACGCCACACGGTTGTGGAACTCTTTGCTCCGCTCTCTCAGAAGGATTACTAACACAACTAAACTTAAAAATGAACTCAGAATGTATCTATCTTCAAACTCCTTAAATTCTTGAAATTTGGTTTTATTTTTTTTCTACTTAACTTTCGTAAATTTTAGTTTTAGTATGTTAGGGAGAGTGGGGTTAGAAATAACAGGGGTAAGTTTTAATACCTAAAAAATAAAGGGTTCCCCTGAAAATTAAAAGTCACGTAAAAGAGAAAAATATTCGCCTTTTCCAGAGCAAACGACGTGTCTACTTCCGTTTTGAATTGGTCGTCAGTGGAAAAAGTTGTGGGTGGGGTCCTCGAAATTGAAAGATTTGTAACTTTATTTTTTTCTCGTATTTTTGGTATACCTATTCACAGGCAAGAGATTAAGTGCCACTTGTTTTTTGTAGATATGCATTTATGTTTTGGCGATGTTTGTGTATACTCGTATATATGAGGTTTGTGTGGATTTTCTTGTTTTTTTTGTAGTGATCTTTGTGTTAAATTTCATGGCGGGGCAAGTTGTGACATTTGTGCGTGGTAAGTTTTAACATTTTAAAAGTTATCACCTCATTAAAACTGGTTGACTAATGCCAAGAAAAACTCAATCGCTTGTGCAATCAGACTAAAGTCATTCTTGTCTGGGTTCCAGCTTCCAGGATAAAGATAGTCGACGCACGGTCAGCCGTTAATAGGTCACTAGACAAAAATGTTCACATTCCTATAGATGCTGTTAAGAGCAATGTACTCTCACACTTCTTTAAACTAGCTGATCTCAGATGGACCAGTTTTACAAACTATGTCATATTCAGGAAGATACATATTGCCAAATTACAATAGGCTAGAAACAAATGAGCGGGAGTCAGGTAGCGCATACCGAGCAAACCCTTCTTCGATGTCCTTAAAGAGATATCCGAGAAGAGGATTGGAGAACTGATCCTCTTTTTAAACTCCAAAGGGTGGACATAAATTAAATATCTTAAACCACATCCAAATACGTTTATTTGGATGTAGTTGGTCACCTGTGGTTGTGGTATTCAAACTGCACCCTCTTTGCCCGATTTCCACAGAAACCACCACCTCACCTATGTTATGTACCTATCTTATTTTATTTTTATTTTTATTTGGTTTTTTTATCAAGTGTATTTTGATTTTATATGTTTTTAAGAGCTTTTACATTGTTTTAATAAGTTTTTGAAATAAATTAATATTTTTTATTAAAAAAAACTCATGATACAAGTTTTCACAATTTTGTTACAACTTACCCCGGCGATATTTTGATATCTTCTGAGCAGACTTTGTTGGACGTTTTTGATGGATTTTATAGGTGAAATGTTGCTCTTCGATTTGAAACAGGTTTGGCTAACTGATTCGTAAAATCTTAGGAGCATCATCAACTATCGTAAAAAGTGTTAGAAGTAACCCCACTCTCCCCTACATATACATTCTTCTTTTTTTTCAGCTTTCTCTTCCAATTACACATTTTTTCTATTGTTCTTATATTGTGTACTTATCACTAAATTATAAGATACTATATCTTACTATGTATAAGCAAGTCGTTATGAAATAAATAAATAAAATAAAATGAAATACTAAAAAAAATAATAAAAAAAACCTTACATCAGTACTAACCTATTTTAAACCATGAAATAAATTTAAATGTACTATATTTTTGAATTTTCGGCTACAGTTGAGACTTGTTGGATTTAAAGTGTCTTTGTATAATAGTACACTTTATCTATTTTACACAGATAAACTATGAATTCACGCCAATGAATTTGCATTTTGCAATAACCTTAAATCAGATCAAAATAACCCCCACTTTACATGAAGCATTTACCTTCACAATTTAGTTAGGGCGTTAAATATAACATACAAAAGTGCACCCTCCTATTAGAGCGATAATTATTCAATTAACACCACAATTCATTCTCATTTCATGGTGTCTCCGCTCTCAACCTAGTATTGCAATCGATAAATCAGCATCGTGATTGAGTCACATCCGCAAGGGCGTCCGACGCGATGTTGGTCCATCTAGAAAATACCCATAGTTAGAGCCAAATCATGTCTAATCCAATCGAATGCATTTATTAATTATTCCAATTAATCGAAAGTCGACCAATTTGGATGGCTACGCGTTGTTCTCTAACCTCAAATATGGCGCATGAAATTGCCAATAACTACGGGTACAAAATACCCCACTTCCCCTCCCTATTGTATCTTTATGTGCCAAACATTTAAGTAGCTAATAAATGAGTAATTTAATTACCATTCCAATGTGATACTAAACGTTGCCCATATTCTGACGCTAGAATATTGCAGTACATGATTGACCTTCGCAAACGCTATACAAGTGTAGAATAGTTTTTATACATAGCGACGCGCGAACAAGTGTTGTTCTTTAATTTATACATGCGATAACCGAGTTAAAGTGAATTTGAGAAGAATAAAAAAAAAATCATATTCAATTGCTTGCTTATTCATAAGTGAGAGATACTTTCGAGAAAATTCGCTACATTTCTCCTAGTTCGCTGACTGCGATAATGTTGGCCGTTTCGCGGCTGATCCATCATGCAATTACTCACTCTCCCCCGACGATGATGATGATGATGTTCGCGCATCTCAAACACGAGCACCATCAGCATCACTACCTACCATCAGCTGATAATGATCACCTCCTAGAGGGGTCTTAAATTAACGATATGGCTTTGCCAAGTGGCACAACGCACCAGCCCAGGCTCGTTCGTATAATCAACGCGTTCAATTCAATTATTATTGTGTCAAATGATTAATTGACACTACGGCAAACGTCACATGCACTTTTCACCGAATTGGCACTTACTGACGACGACGACGACTACGACGACCCAAGCTATGATGGTTATAAATAAAATCAAAGTCTAGGCGACTTGACAGCTCGACTGCGGGCTTAAATCGTCAGCAGCAGTGTATCTACATATGTAGCTTAATAGCGCGCACACCTCTTAAGTGGAAAGTTGCTAATTCTGTAGAGCGCGCAGCGGTCTGAAGAATGGGGCTCAGGAGTCCGGGACGCAATCTGATTTTGCGTATTCACTTCGAGTGCGTGCGCGTGCAGTCATTTGCGTTGAAAGAAGTTTCTAGAAAGCCGAACGCTGAAGGCGAGCAATCTATCGCAGACAATCTGACCACAGAGAGGTACGAGTAATTGTGTAAACTGTATGTCATAATATTTAAAATCTGAAATGCGGTTCAAGGAATACAATTGGTTTGGATTGGATCATGTGAGATGTGAGTATCAACGAGGGGAGCCACTGAAAAATTGATGTGTGCGGGCTTTTTTCTTCTCTTCCCGCCGCCATTGTTAACTGATTCTGAGCCAGTTCCTTTGTCAACTTCAGTTAAGCCAGGGTGATTTGCAATTGCAATTGGAATTCTAATGCCACTGATTTAGAGTGCAAGGTTGATGTGGGAGATCTAAAAATATATGGCTCAGATGAAATGAAGGCTTACTGGTTTTTGAAGTTGAGTTCGACAGAATAATTGTGAGATCTCAACTGGAGTTCATAGATTATGGTGAAAATATTGGCAAAATTGGGTTCGTGACGTGCGTTGTCTTGAGTTTTTTTTTATTTAACAGAAAACATTGTAAGGTTACATTTGATTTCCTTGTAATAACTAAGTCAGGATAGTTATTATGTGCCTTAAACCTCAATTCTCATTATCTAAAGATTTTACTTTATTTTCAGTTCAGCAGCTTTATTTGTTCTGTAAATCGTCCCTGTGTGTCTTATAAGTTCATCCCGAAAGTAATTCTTCTGAAACAGATTGTGGTTTAAACGACTGTATATCGTTCTATGCAACGATCTCGAAGCTTCTTCCAAATATCATGCTCTACCCTGAACTTCAACTCATTCGATGAGCTGGTATAGCTGTTCTTTTCATCACCTTGCACCATCGTGAATTATTTCAATTCCACAGTCACTAGCTAATTCCAACCATTCTTTGAACCATCCAGATCTGCTTTTCATTGGAGAGTCGGACAGAATTACGAAAACCAAAATCCCGAAAGTCCAAAATCCCGAAAATTCGAAATCCCGAAAATCCAAACTCCCGAAAGTGAAAATAAAGATTTGTTTGTAGGAAAAAAAATTAAAAGACAACTTATTTAACATATTAAATAAAATAACTAACTTCAAATAAATGAAACATAACAAAACGGTTCAAGTCTTCTTGACAAAAAACATTTAAGAAACGATCTATGACAAAGCCGTATCTAATACAAGTTCATATCGTACGCAATTTCCATTAAAAACTTATTTCAGAACGCTCCATTTTGTTTTCCTTAATAACGGAACGTTTTCTGATTGTTTGGTTTCACTGGAAATTATTTCCGATCTAAGTGCATGTTTTCATTTCATAATTTTGCAAAAATTTGCGCAAATTTTGCATTTTATATAACTTTTCGGGATCTCGTTTTCGGTATTTTTTTCGGGATTTTGGCTTTTCGGGATTGTGACCCACTCCTTTCTATTGCTCGCAGTGGCGTTATTTTTGGAAGTCGGTAATCTAGTATGCTAAGAACCTTAATCCATGAGTTTTAGCGTTGTGGTGAAGAATGGTGCTAAGCCCGTTTTCAGCATATGTATATGCAAATAATTCAGCGTGTTGGGCGGGAGATGAAATATTCTTTTGAGGTAGTACCTCAATAATTTGTCGACATTTTCATATTGTTGACATCCCCATACTTGTGTTGCGTAGAAAAGAATGAACTAAGACACTGCTTCGAAAACATTATGCTTAGCACTGTGAGCTAGATTGATAGCTGTTTTCGATTTTGCTAGTTTTTCCTCAAAATGAAAATTCATGATAAATTTTTTTTAGTAAAAAACAACCCAAGGTAGTTATATTTCTTCACCACTCCGACTAGTTCCCCATTATATCTCCATTTCTCGTTCGCACAGTATCTTCCATTACTTTAGACTTATCCAAGTTGACGATTAAGTTCCATAGTCTGCAGTAATAACTAAGCCGATCAATCATAATTTGTAGGGATTCTGAGGAGTGGCGGTGTGAGTACCTACATAACTTTTCGTTTTGTTAATTTTGTCCTAATTTTCGAGATACCGTGATAAACTTTATTGTAGGCGAACTTTAGCACTTTAGCACCCCCCCATGATTTTTATAGTTATGTTTAAGATATATTTGAGAATTTTTATTCTCGTATTATGAGTAGAAGTTTAGCAGTCCACCTCCACAGTAGATGCGAATGTACCTGTGTACAGAGAGAAGCTAAGCCTTTTATTGCTAAAATTCCTTTCTTCATTAGCCAATTGATCATAAGTGGTGGTATTAAGATAGAAGAGAGTAGAAAATAAATGCTCGTATTTGGAGTAGTAGCTTAGTACTCATAAAACGTCGTTAAACCTCCAGTTTTTTTTAAATGTTAATAACATAATATTTTATTGTTTAATTAAATAAAAAAAATACCATATTAAATGTCGCAAATTACGTAATATATTCTAAACGTTCGCAATTTATAGCCATGTCACGCCTAAATTTTTTGTAGTGAATAATTACTGCAGTTAACATCAACCATTTGCTGACACACAACGTTCTAGTATAATTACCCATGTTTTATTTCTATGATAACCTATGAGTCGTGTTTTTTTTTTTTAATTTCGAAATAAATTGAGGCTGTATTTAAATTACTCATTCTAAACAGGCAAATTCCGGCTACTTTATGTACTCAAAATTACTTTATCATAAACAAGATGTCAATTGACATCGGAAATCAATTTCATTAATGAGTTCAACGTTCATACATGTGATCCGTGCTTCAATTGATTTTGTCGTAAGAGCTTATTCACGTGATCAACAAATAAACAAATAAATTATTAGGCGTGTTATTTTTTTTTGTAACTTACATTATAATAGGCTAAGAAAAAGTGCACATAAAAAACCGATTTTCGCGTCTTAAAGTTCTCTTAATCACTTAATCTTTGTTATATCTATAAAACTAAGTGGCAAAATGCGCATGTTTCCCTCTACCGCCTATAATTTTCAACCAATTTAGTTGGATGTACATAGATAATTATCGTACAAAGGTGATAGGACAAAAAAAATCCTATTTTTTTAATGGCTGGCGTAGCGGGCGGTGTTTAAGCTAGTGTATAATAAGTAAGTAAGTAAGTTCATTTATTTTCATTTCAATATAAACATGGATTACAAAATATGAATTTAATAGCTATGGCTTAGCCGTCAGCCTGGTTGGCAAATTTATAAATATAAATTAAATTTAGTTTTCCATAAATAAAAAAAGAGCTAAGCATTCAAACGTATTCTGCAATTAATAACATTCTATACTTGTAAACGGATTTTAAAAAATTGCTTAGGGTTTTCCAGTCGCACTGGTTTAGAAGTTGGATAGTTTCCTGCATAGTTAATGACTGTCTACCAAAGAAAATTAGCCTTTGCGGTCTGAATATTGGGCATATACTTATGATATGAAAGCAGTCTTCTTTCGATTTCAGGTTGCAGAGCGTACAGAATTGGTTGAAGCTTCCATTGTAAGGGCTACCATTTAAGGCAAGGAGTTCACATCTTGCTTTAAATATCAATGATATTTCGACATAACTTAGAGAGTCATGGAAGTAGTTTCTACTATTCAGATTAAAGTTAAGCTGTCTGTATAGCAACCTGCTTTCAGACTCACGAGCCTTTATGATGAACGCATCCCGAATAGAGTCTTCGTTTTTCTGAATAATGCGGTAGAATTGGTCCTTCAAATTATGGAGGTTGTTCATATCAATATGTAGCGTTTCACCACACGTGTTACCAATAGTTTGCCATCTTTCATACCACCAGTCCTTATTCCTCAACTCATACAAAAGCAGTCTTTTCAAAAGTCTGGATTCTTCTTAATGGCTGCATATCTTGATTATGAAGTCAGCTTGTGACTTGAGTGTGTTCGTCAGGAGTTTTGGTAGTCCTGTTTCCAAGTATATAGCGTAACTAGGCGTATTTAGGGGAAGATTGAAGAGCTTTTTAATAAAATTCCTATGGAACTTTTAGATTTCATCATACTCATATGCCCCCCAAACTTGGGAAGCATAGCAAAGAGTTGATTTTACCACTGAATTAAATACCTTATACTTTGCAGATAAAATTATTCTTTTGTTTGAGAACACATTTTTCCATGAAAAGTTAAGCAAGCTTTGAGAGCTCTTGGCTTTTTCGGTTAGGTGTTTGTTGAAATCTAACGCTGGATTCAGTTTGATTCCCAAATATTTGACCTCTTTAGCTGTTTCTAGAAGATGATCATCGTATTTCCATTGCCTTACATTGTGAAGTCTTGGGGATCGCGCAAAGAACATCATTTTTGACTTCTCTGTGTTAATTGTCAGCCCCCATCTCTTGCAGTAACATGATAGGCGATTTATCATTAATTGCATTTGTTCGGGTGATTCGGAGAGTATGACTAGGTCATCTACTTACAACAAGACATTAATGGTTGAATTTGCAACTCTTACTCCTCCGGGGAGATCATCTACTACGTCGTTTATAAATAAAGAAAATAACAATGCACTGAGCAGACAACCTTGTTTCACACCAGTAGTTGTTCCAAACCATTCTGAATAGGTTGTGCCATCCCACACTGCTGCTTTTGTATTAGTGTACATTTCCTTGATCACCCTAATGAATTTCGAAGATATGCCAAGTTGTGAGAGCTTATAGAAGAGAGCATTTCTGTTAACTAAGTCAAAGGCCGCCTTAAAATCTACAAAAAAAGAATACACTTTTTTGTTCCTGGCATGAAAAGCTTTGACAATGGATGAGAGAGTAAATATCTGATCAATCGTAGAATAATTCTTTCTAAAGCCAGCTTGAAGATCAGATAGAATATTTTTCCGTTCGACCCACTTTTCCAGTCTTTCTACAAGAACACCGCAGAATATTTTTGCTATCACATTCATGAAGGAAATTCCTCTGTAATTTTCCACAACGTCTAACGGTCCTTTTTTGTGTATAGGAAAAATTACCGACTTTTTAAATGAGGAGGGGATGTCCGCAGTGGAGAAAACTTTATTGAACAGAGTTTGCAGGTTGTTATTAAGTGTAGGTGTTGCATTTTTAAAAAACTCATATGGAATACCGTCTTCACCTGGAGCCTTTCCATTTTTTGCATTTAGAATCACGGCTTGTATTTCCTCATTTGATATGTCAACATCTAATGCTTCATCAATAGTTAACGGTTCAGCATAGGATATTATTAAATTAAAATCGTTGGAAAGAAGGCGCCTAAAGTGAGTTGAAAGATCTTCAGCAGATACGCCTACTCCGATTTTATGATTCATTCCATTGATCTCCCTCGCGCTCTTCCAGAAATCTTTCGAGTTTCTAGTTTGGCCTAATGATAATGCTTGTTGGTTTTCAAATTCAATTTTCTTTTGTAAACATAGATTTTTGTAATGTGTGTTAGCCTTGATGTACCAAATCCTTAGATGATAATTGTAAAAGTGTATAATATATTTGGCAGCATTCGGAATAGTGACATAAAGACACTTTAGTTATGGCGGTTTTTTTTGCTAATTAGATATACATTTATTTCGTTTAAAAATAAAATGCATTACTACCGCACAGTTTACAATTCAGAGATATGATAATACTATGTATCTTTCTACTGAAACATTATCTTATTTTCTAAGTTTATTTGTTTAAGGAGAATTTTTTATTTTTGAGGGAAAACAACGGACAAATCCCTCAATTTGATAAAAATAAAAAAAAGAAATCAAAAACAAAATTAATATTTACAACAAAATTAATCTAAATATATCTACATATATGTGTATATAGTAACAAATTTGTTGTAGTTTTACATACACGAAAATTAATAAATAAATATAACGTTAGTAAATATATATATTTATATATCACAGAAAAGGGTAATTTGATCAATAAACAAAAAAAAAAATAAGTTAATAAATAATATAAATAATAAATAAATCAATAATATAAATAATAATTAAGTATATAATATAAATAGATAAATAAATAAATAATATAAATAATAATAAATAAATTAATAGAAAATAAATAGATTAACAGAAAAAATAAATTAATATATATATCACGGAAAAAGGTAATTTGCTTAGCAAACAAAATAATATTTAAGTTAATAATTAATATAAATAATAATTAAAGTAACAGAAAATAAATGAATTAAAAAAAGGCAAAAAAGAAAGAAGTAAAAACTTAACAGAAAACAAAAAAAAATAATAATTTAATAATATGTTTAACAAAAAACAAAATTATTTCAAATAAATAAATTATAAATTACAAATAAATAAATTAACAAAAAATAGATATTTCAATAGATTTACTTTATTGGTTATAATTTTATTTTCGTTTGATAATAGGCACTTTCAATGAATAAAAGGAAAAAGCATTCTTATACCTATATTTATTTTTGTCAAAGTTCGAGCTATATTTTCCTTAAAAGTCAAATTTGCATCTAAATGCATACCCAGGTATTTTATGGAGTGCTCGCACAAAACAAGGAAATTCGTATTAAGACATTTTTCAATTAAGCTTTTGTTTTTGATTATTTATAGTTGCTCCTTCGAAGAAATTTTCATAATTCACATGACGTCTTATCATTTTATACCCGGGTTATCTCATAATACCCGATCTGTATCCAGGTAGGCTAAGCTAATTCTCTATAGGTTTTGTTATTTTACATTGAACGCTTTTTTTTTAACCTATATAATGTAGGTTATAAAAAAAAACAAAATGGTTTTAGCAAAAGAAAATAATTGCAGAATAATAATATTTGTTAACTTTTCTTCGAAGAAAAATAAACAATTATGGAAACAATAACAAAACAAATCTCAATTAAACAACATGACAATAAATTTATTTTAATTAATTGTAAAAAATTCCATAAAGTTTTATTTCAAAAGAAAGTAAATACAGAGAACTGAAGTCGGGGTATTGTAGGTACTTTTGAAAAAAAGTAAAGTTCAACTATTTGCAGGTAAGACTTTGTAGTCAAAGTTCGAACACATTTCATAAGCAAAATATTCATTTTATTTTACAAAGTACGTTCAGAAAGGGCTTTAGTACCAAATACATGTTTGCCGACAAAGTGCTCTACAAAAAGGTTGAGTGGGAGGAATGCATCTGATTTTTTTAATTTTAAGTAGTATATAGATAAGTATTTTATTATTAGTATTTTCCATAAAAGATTTAAGAATTTTAGCAGTTTCTGCGAAGCAGAAGAATATGTTTTTTTAGCCGATTAAATTATTTACAGAACAGTAAGTATGAAAATTGCATTGCAATAATTGCATAATTTGTTTAGCTAACTTGATTGAGAATAATTAAATTGGTTAAGGGTAACTGTATTTCATTTGTCGCTTTCCAAACGGCTGTTACTGTTATTTCATACTGTTGTTTCTGGGCACTTGCAGCATACCTGGGCCACGTCACCGGGCGTTCACTCGTGTCGAGAAAAGTTGTGCATATTCATTATTGCCATATGATAGATAATGTAGAGTTAAGGAGGTAGCTTAAGCCTTATATACATAGAACAGTGTTGGTCCATAGTGATACCATTACTCTCCAGAGTTAGTTAGTTAGATATTGTTGTCTGTTGCGCAAATTTGATAAGATTATTCATCTTCAATCTGTTCCTAATGCTTGTCGATGTAGGGCAAGCGCACAGTAAGTACCTAAGTGCGTCTTTGGTTTCCGGTTCATTGCTGATGTCCGTCAAGACGTGACCTAATCTGCGAGCATTGTATTCGTTCAATAAGACAATATCGGGTACATATTTATAGAAGTTAGTAAGCTATACCTTCATTCTAACCTGGATAATGTAAGAATGTATCTAGTTTTACTATCGTTATGTAGTTCGACCAGAATGTTTTCGTTATTTTGACGGATGGTATCAGTCGATCGATAATGCCATTTTTTGATTTAACATTTCTTTGTCATTGCTTTATATATGGCTCTTTGCCCTAGTGTTAAATAGTGTTAAATGTACCGATTTACTAAGTAGCCTTTAATTAATTGAACTAACTTTTATGGAAATTTGCTTTGTAACGGAAATGTACTAAATTTCATGTTTTTTATTCGGTGAAGATCATTCCTGCGTTTAGATTTGGCCGGCTGTGACGGTAGGGTGAGAGGTTGTTTTTGCTTACGTTGATCTTTTATAAATGTCTTCCAATCTATGAACAGTATCATTTCATTCATGATTTCTTCTCGATCTGCTCTGCTCTACGATATTTTCCGTTTTATATTATTTTTCATTATCTGAATCTACCTCTCTCAATCAATACAAATCTCAGCGATTTCTAAATAGTCCTTTACATAATTTGAATTGTAATCCTGGATGTTAATGCTCATATTGACTTGTCCTAGATTATTTCCATTATTTTTATACGAAAAATGGAAAATTTTAAACACTCGCTGTTCGCTGATAAAGAAAATGTTTACAGAGGAGACATCTATGGACAGATATTAAGTAGACTTATTGACACATTGAAATTTGTCGCATCTTGTGGACTTTGAAGTCCTAAACGAGTAAAATGAAACTTTTTTCGAGAAAATTTAATTTTTATATTTTGCTTAAAAATCGTCAAAGATTACTACATTTAGGTACATACATAAGTTTATAGCACTAACCTGCTTTGTAAAAAAAAATACCAAATAAAACTTCGTTAATTAAAGATGTTACTTTTAGATCCTACTGTATAAATTGTTACAATTCTATTCCACATTTATTCCTTAATTTTACAGTACCAATTTAAAAAGATGACTTTTTTTTTATTAGTAATTTGAAAAGATAAATTAATTCCAATAATGGCACCCTATAACATGAGTGGCCAAACCATAGAACGCGTTCGAACGCGAAGTCATTTACAGTCGACCCCAATCCATGTGCTATAAATTGATACATTATAACAAATATGCAATATATGAGTATTATTAAAAAAGAAATGAAAATGTAACAACATGCAAATGTATACAGCAAAGAAAAAAATGCAATGCCCTTCTTCCCCTTATATACGAGTGCCTACCCTATGTCAAATAGAGAACAGTATTTTTTCAGCTGAAATGAGCACATATGTGCATATGTATAACAGAGCCTTAAGCTTAAGCTACGAGCAGACGATATGCAAAAGTCGCATATATATATGCGAGTGCTGACGTCATGAAAAAACTCGCAAATTTAAAGTAGGCATTGCTCGCTGAGCCGGCATCCCAAAGCCAAATAGGGCCTATAAGATTGAAACAAAAAGAAGAACAGATAATTCTAATCAAAATGCCTATCAATATTCACTTAGAACGTGTGCCAGACATGACGCAATTCAATCGGTTTAATTGCTTGTTAGAAGATTTTACCCGATACAGACATGTTATCTCCGTATATTGTACATAGGATTAAGTAATTTCCTGAGTAAAAGTGTTATCTTAAAGGCAAATCAATTACTTTATGCCTTCATACCAGCGGAAGTGGTAAATAATAACTATTACCAGTATTTTTAAATTTTGCTATATACCGGATTCTAGTATGTATATTCGAATTCATAGATTACAAATTTATATCTCGGAAATTTTTATTTGTTCAAGAAATGAAAATAAATCAACATTTAAAACTTACACATTGTTGAGATTTGTTTTAAACATGAGCTGCGGCGCGTCAGTATTTCCATTTTTATGATAGAATTTGAAAAAGTCGCAAATAGAAGGGTCAGAGACAAAATGGGGCAGACGAATTTTAACAAAAATACGAACTAAAAAGGGTCAAGAAGTATCTACATATTTAGAAAATAATCAAATACACTAAGTTACAAAAAAAGTGGCGCAGTCACACTTTTTGATATCTTGTTATCATTTTGATAATATGCCGCTATATTTTTGCAGAATGTTATTTTTTTATTTTGGCTGTATATTTGTGTGTCTGTTTCCATAATCTCTTTTCATTTTCCTTGTGATATGCACATTATATTGAGGAAAACCGCTTCATAATCATTTGTTCATACTAGACGCAAGATATACACATTTTGGCTTCCGTGATCCCGTAAATGTTTTATTAAGTTAAATGTTATGGGTATATTTTTCTTTGTTTATTTATTAGGTTTTTTAGTCATTTTTGTAAAGAAATATGCAAATAACGACAGAAAAAGTCGCCAGGACACTGGCTTTGGTTGAGGATGGACGAAGTGCGTGGTATGCTGCTGTTATGATCAGGAAACCAATTGCCAATTTTCGTAAATTCAGAAAATAATGAAATTGCAACTTAACTCGCTCGACCTTGGTTTTGATATTGCAATAACTATTGATTTCTGCTTTGGAAGAGCTCTTGTCATTGCAATGAAAACCTTTTGGTTTCCTTTTCAGAACAACGTAGAGCTTTTGAGTAATAAAGTACGTACATTTCCAGTATTTACGATAAACTTGTTTTTACAATTCAGTGTTTGTTGATACAGCTAACGTGTTTGTTTGATTAAGGCTAACTTTTTACTTACAAATTATATCACCATGCAAATTGAACAATCCAAACTATTACAACTGAGCCTCATTATGGACTTAATCGCACCACACAATCGAAAAGAGCAAATATTATTATTTGTTGAATTAATATTTGTTACGAATAACATTATATTGTATAATAAAATAAATACTAAGCTATTATGCAAAAAAAAAGAGAAAAATAAAATTTTTTTGATAACACCATTCATAAATTTTAATCCAACCTTTACATAAAATAGAGTTATCAAGATTCACACTGCCAACAAAAGCATCCAAATTTTGCATTTAAATATATATTAACTGGTAAACCTGTCACATAGTTACTTACTTACTTACATGGCGCTACAGTCCGGGGTGGACCAAGGCCTCAACCAACAACCCCTTCCAGTTAGCCCGGTCCTTAGCTAACTGCTTCTAGTTGCGCATTCCAAGTTGGTTGAGGTCTTGTTCTACTTGTGCGCGCGACCTTAGGCAAGGTCATCCTCTGCGGCGCTGACCCTCTGGGTTAGAGTCGAATATTCGCCAAGCTGGAGCGTTGATGTCCATACGCTCCTCATGTCCTAGCCATCTTAAACGCACAATGCCCAGTTTTTTGACCAGGTCAATGTCGCTTTACAGATCGTGGTTGTTTCTTCTCCTCCAAAACCCTTCAACGCAAACGGGACCGAATATCTTACAGAAGATTTTTCTCTCAAAGCGACCAAAGATATCATTATCCGCTTTCGATAAAGTTCATGCTTCAGCTCCATATAGCAAGACTGGGATGATAAGGGTCTTACATAGATTCTCCTTAATCGATCGGGTAAGGGCTTTACTACTCAATTGCCTTCTTAGCCCAAAGAAACAGCGGTTCGCAAGAGTAATCCTTCGTTTGATTTTCGCCAATTAGGTTGTTGACGAAAGGTTTCAGGCGTTCACACAGTATGGCAGATAAGATCTTGTAGGCAATATTGAGGAAACTGATTGCCTCTGTAATTGGAGAAGTTGAGGGGTCTCCTTTCTTGTGGATCAGGCAAACGATTCATACTTTCATCTGACCAAATCTTAGATATGAGTTGGTGTATGCTCACTACCACTGACTGCTACGCTCAGACCGTCAGTTTCAGCAGCCTTGTTGGATTTAAGCTTGGGTATTACTATCCTCACTTCGTTTTGATCAGGTGGTGGAAGTTTTGTCTATCATCATCTAAATGGAATGGTTCATTCTGCCTAACAGTGGGGTATTGGTCCTGATCACTATTATACAGCCTGCAGAAGTAGTCTTTCCATATTCTCAGCACCGACTGTATTTCAACTACAAGGTTATTCACAATAAATGTTATCGTGTGCTTATTTCAATTATTAACAATGACATTATCTAGTCCTATTTCTAGTTGTTCATAGCGTGAAACAAACAATCTTTTTTCAAAGTTAAGGTCATCTATTTCGGGTTGTCATTATTTTTAGAATAAGTAAACATGTACAAAACCCTTCATGATTTATTTACACACGTAGTTCTCAAAAGCGTGACGGCGTGTTCCATATTTTAATCGATTTCAGTAATGACTCGTCTTACTCATTTCAGTTTTAATTTAATCAACTCATTTTAAATGCGAGGTAAAACTTCAACAATTCCATTGACTTACAATGTGATGTAGTGGTAGCTGATTTTAAGGGTTGCCACCTTATTACATTTGTAACAGATCAACTTAAATTCAGAAATTAATGCTGGAAATCTACTTCGTAAATTACAAAAAAAATCAAGTAGGTATACTTAAACTGTTTGTTTTACAAAATGTACTAGATTTGACTAGGTCAAAGTCTCTCTAACGGCAACACTGCTATCACGTAACTTAAAGAAAACTAAGCACTGAATTGGTTTTACTAAAAGGGTTTAGTATGGTCATAGAAATGTTAAAATGCGACCTAGGCTGTCCTCTTTCGAGGTTTGTCTGAAGATGCACTAATGACGCAGGTTTCAGTGATTTCGTTCAGGCTATGACGTTGTGCTAAGGTATATCTTTGTAGTCTTTACAGAATAAACTTATGGTTCTGGAGAAGATTCAAAATTAAAAAATGTCATCAAAAAATTGCAGTTTTCCTAGGCACTTTGTGGTGCCTGAATTATTTCCTATTGACTGCGGACTTTATTGTAAAGTACACGTAGAATGGAAAAGTATTTAAGTCTATAGCTAGAATCAACTTATAATAGCTCCAGAATATAATTTTTTTTTTAAATTTAGTTAAAGGGATAAACTTTTTGAATTAAGTTTGATACACAATAAACTTTTAGCCAAGGTTCAGAAGAGGATTTCTTAAAGCCTGAACTTATGTACTTTCACCAACAACTAAACTAATGGGTTTTTGATGTGTAATTCTTAACAGAAATGTTTTTTTTTTTATGTAAAGCCATCTCCCACTGGAGCAGTATACCGCTGCAGTGCGCCTTAAGTGAGTGTTGCCGGCGAGCACAGAAATGATTTTAAATAACCTATCGGCTTTCCTATAACTCACTTTACATCAAACATAAGCCACGAAAAAAGGCGTTTTGGAAATGTCTCCACACCAATACTCTTGTGGGCTACTTTTTTTTCTACCTATCGTGCTATCGTTCTCTATCTACAGGGTGACCCAAAAACACTCATTCAATGTTCTTCTGCTATATCTTTAAACGACATGATTTCATAATAATATTTATTTGGACCGTTAAGTTTTTTTTCCATTACTTTTTGAAGATGATATCGGTCAATTTAGCGCCGCCATTGTTGATGACCACTTGGGCTCATTTTACCTCATTTACAATCGTTTTGGCGGAAACTTCGGGAAAAAAGGTCTCGCACTCTTGCCAGATATTCTCTTTGGAAGTTTGCAGAGTCTGTGGCTTGTTCTGATAGACCCGTGACCTCAAAAAACCCCAGAAAAATAAGTCAAATCGGGCAATCTTGCGGCCAGAAAAACATCCTTCAAAATGTCTATTAACCCGCGAGCTATTTGTATCTGGTTGCATCGTCCTGTTGGAACCACATATGTAACCCCCAGTCCCAATCCATCCATTTGCGGCAACATAAACTCGGCCAATTGCGTGGCACGTCGTCTAATCCGCGACATATTCAGCCACTGCGGCGATATTCTAATCCGAACGCGCACTACGAGACCTTCCGGCCCCTTATCTGTCAGTTGTTGACCCAGTCTCTTCGAGGCGATCGGCTAAACGGCTAAGTGTTTTTACGTTGCGTTAAAATCACTGATGAAATATTCCGTAAAAAAATAGTCACGAGTATTCCGCGATCTTGAGGAGTAGGTATAGCGTTCCATATCTTGTCGATGTCGACGTGTCTTCTGTATCTGTTTACTTCAAAATATCAAACTAAAACTGACAGCTGCTATCATTTGCAAAAGTTATAGCATCTTCCAATAGGTCGATACATTTTAGGCCACCCTGTATGACCCTACATAAATACCTGTTAACATATGCTTAAAGTGTATGCAGTTTATAGAGTCCTTCAAAAAGTTGCGTTCAGCTGAGACAGTTAAGAAAATAAAATATTGTGTTCGCTGTTTTTTTTAAGATTTCGGCGCCAGTTCGATAGCCTATAATTTAGATAAAGCTTGAGAACATACCCAAAAATCAAAACGAAACTTTTGGATGTTAAATCAATCCTGCCACTGGGATGTACCACTGCTTTCTGAGCTTACATAAAATTAAATTTTCAGGTTTTTGGGATGGAAAATAACATTTACCCAATAAAATTGATAAAATTGTCCACCTTTGGTGAGAACCAAAACAAAACAATAATATTGTTTACTCTGATAGCAGTGATTTACATATGTATAGCTTTAGCTTTGTTTATTGTTTAGCGAACATGTATGATGTCAGTAACTCTGCTTTTGGCATATGATCACAATGAATGATACACAACATCAGTGCAAGTTTGAAGGTGTGTTTTTACAATATAATTTTCAAACAGGTAATGCTAAATGACAGTTCTTTGGAAAAAGCTGGTATAATTCCTTTTTAAGAACTACGTGCAGATAAAACCGAAAACATTTTCAAGGTTTCTTCGGAAAAGTTTCTAGTGATGGCATTTAACTAAGAATCAATGGCAATTGACGTAGTAAAATATTAATTTAAATATTAGAAACATCCAATCTAACTAAAAACACGAACATTCATATTTAGATACCCATACAAAGTCTCTCATCAATCTGATTAGCATGACAATTAGTTGTGTATCCGATCTGGTTTCCATTTGTTTCTGTGTGTTGTAATGAAATCATTCTCATTCAACTAAACAGTGTATTGATGACATCGAACGAGAGATTTATGATAATCAACTGAACATTTTCACTGCCACGGTTGGTGAATATCATACAAATAAAATCTCACATCTCCATTCCCAATCAACTAGAAGGACAATAATTCCTCAAAGTCAAATTTAATTCGCCTCAATCAAGTGGATCCATCATCAAGTGGTGGGTGACTTTCCAAACTTAGTCTAACTACCCAGCTAAATACATATGTACATATGTATGTATATCAAACCACCGTTGCCGACGAAAAAACTGAATAAAAACTTTGAACTTGAACTCTGATTGAATGACTTCTTCGTCGTCGTTGCGGTCATCAACACTCAACACAGTTCGTTTATGATTGATGTGAAGTTACTTCAAATTGATGTTCACAATATGTACACATTACCGCTGCTGAGTTCGAGCCTTAGTCAAATGACAGCACCTACCTCAGCTCTGAGTAAACTATTTTGTTTTGTTTAGCTGGCTATCATTAGAACTTTCTAGACAATTTATGAATATTTATTGTCAAACAAAACATACAAACAAACATACAGTTTTCTATTATAAACGAAACAAATGCAAACTGTGTGCAGCTCCTATGTATACATACTTGATTAGGTGCAAAAACACGTTATACACACATAGCGTTAAGCTCGGTTTTTGTGTGCTTAGAAGTAGTGCTTTAATCTGACATAATCTAAAAGTACCAGTATTTAAACGCAAATTATATTCGCCTATCACATTAGAAACTCACGTGATTTATTTTGATTTATATCTTGCGGACGGTAAGTATTATTACACAAACACACACATACTACCGAATATGTATTAATTTCAATGTGTGTGTTTAAACTCGAACAGTTGTTATTTATTCACAAATTGTTCATATCAGATTCGTTTACTTTAATTATACAGCTGAGACGAACAAAAAGACTGCCATCGGGCCTGGGTAGGTAACTAGATTAAAACGGTTATCAATTTGGGTCTGTTTTTTGGGTAGATTGTGATAATTATTTGTCAAATTTTTTATTTGTTTCTCATTCGAATAACACCTGAGTAGTAGTCAACTTATAGTTGTTTTATTTTTAAACAATGCCGTTGAGTAACAAATTGTCACAGAGGCTACGTCTGTGGGTTTATTAAGAGACTATATGGGACTCTTAGTAAATTGAAATGCTAGCACAATAGATCTTTTCGGGGTTTCAGGATAGTACCGTATCATATTCTGTTAAAAATGTCACGAGATCAGATTAATATCGCTGAGTAATGCTAGAAAATAATTATTATAATAATTAATAAGCTCATTGCTCAGTTCGATCCGCGTTTCAAAATTATTTTGCCTGCATAAGTCAAACGATCAATTATTGAAGAAAAAGAGTAATTTTGCAGTGAAAGGCATCGACAGCTAATACCCCTGCCATGATAGTATCCTGTAAAATTTTGGTGACTGAAATTGGACTGCACCATAACTGGTCTCAATAGAAATTCAAAAGTACAAGTATTACAAATTAAATAGGACATTTGGATCGCTTGATTCTAATTACAGTAAAACTTTCAAATTTGGACACTCTGTAATCGAGACACCTCTTAATTGGGGCAAGCCTCGTGTTCAACCTCGGAATCTTTATACACAACATCCTCCACAATTGGGACAGTTCTAATTGTGACACCTCTCAAATGGGACGTAGTTACAATTGCCTAGAACCTCTAAAATCGGTACGCACCTCCTAAATGGGACAGTAGACGCAAAATTCATCAAATTATAAATTTTCTTATTGGGAAATACGGAAATACTCTTCGCATTTCGCACAAATTTTGTTATTGAATTTTCGCTGTAAAATCGCAACTGTATTTCCGTTGAAAGTAATATTTTATAATCATACATAAATTGTTTTACGATAAATTTCGATAAAGTGTTTCGATAACGGGGAAATGATTCCATACCGGGGAAATATGTATACATCAGCTGTCTGTCTGTCCGTCCGTCCGTTGTCTGACTGTCTGCCTGTCTGTCTGGTCCGTCCGTCTGTCTGTCTGTCTACCTTTTAACATCTAAACCGCTGAACCAATTGTAATGTAATTCGACAAAGAGATAGTCTGGGACCTGGGGAAGGACATAGGTGGAAAACGCGCTGGCTAGGGGGTGCTAGAGTCAAGTTATTAACAAAACTTTTTCACGCCTAAACCGCTGAACCAATTCTTATGTAATTTGGCAAAGAGATAATCCGATACCTGAGGAAGGACATAAGGAAGAAAATCGTCCACTAGGTGGCGCTGGAGTCAAGTCATTAGCAACTTCTTTATTAACTGACCAAAATGATTCATATTGACAATTTATGTTGGTATAGTAATAAAAGAGAAAACTACAAAAACTGGATCCGATGGCGCCACCCAGTTTGAAATTAATGAGATTTTGAATAGCTGTTTCTTTCATAATTTGTATTACAAAAATATAGTCAAGTTTACATTGATATTTACTAAATTTTATTACACATTTTCTATCGATTGTATTAGACAAATTTCTTCTTCTCTTACACATTACACATACGACGTACACAACTGCTTTGGATTGGATAAGTATTCACTTCCCCCGTGAGCTTATGCTGATGAGGCTCACACATTTTTTTTTCATTTTCAACACAATCCTCTGTAAATGGGATACCTCTGATGTGGGACAAAAAAATTGGCCCCATCGATGTCTCATTTAGTGAGGTCTTACAGTACTCCTTTAGATTCATAAAAAATTCTCATTTAAATTTCCATAATAATTCTCTGGCAACCAACCTACTATTTAAAAAAGTGTCAAGTGTAATATTAGAACATTCCACATGTCCTTTATGTGATAAGTTTCTCTAGTATACATATGTGGGTAATACGTACTAAATAAATCCACACATCTCGAAAATACAAGAAATCCAATTCTTATGAAAACCGCATAAATAGCTAGGAGACTAATTTGAATTTTTACCAATCGCCGTTGGCATGCATACCCGTGGACTATCAACACTTAAGAAAAACGCCGAATTTGCTACGAAAACAATCATTAGAAGATAGGTGAGTGTCAAGTGTATGCATATCCAAGCAATATATTTCCCCGTATTTTTGGAGTATTTTGTTTTTCTTTTCAGAAAAGAGCTTCTTAAAATTTAAGTTTACGAGTATTTACTTTAGGTGGCGCTACAGCTCGAGATGAACCTGGGCATGCTTCTCGCAACCATTTGCATGTTATATTATTGCACGAAGTTTATTTAATCATCATTATATAAATATTCGAAGGCAAAACAGTTCAACCCCTTTTTAACTGCCTCATACACAACATATTCGCTTGATATTTGTTTTTTTGTTGGAAAGGTTGTAAAGAGGGATAGTGCAGCATGTAATTTGTTCCAATATGTATGTTGTGCCTATGCCAGATAAAACCAGTTAAAATAATAAAAGTGCACTTCTCTCGCACAATTGGTCGGATTTTGACCACAGGCGATACTAGATATTATGCATGCGAATGGGATAATCATCGTCTTGACTGATTACCTTATTAAGGGTCAATCAATTGACTTTTGTTAATACTGCGGTCTTTTGCGTCGGCTAGGAAGCGGAATAAAGAAAAGGCGTCCAATTTTAAGCAAAATAGTAATACTAGCCCACACCTATTTTTTTTCAAAATGTTGCGACTGCCACAAAGACCAAATAGTAGAAGAATATTGAGCGTTGCAAACTAAAAATAGTTAGTTGCTCATGCTATATGTCTTATTTGTTCGTGCTAACAGCTCCTTCGTCACAGGAAAAAAAATCCGAAAAATACCCGAAAACCTCGTACGAAGGGCACTGACCTAATATAAAATTAAATCAATAAGTTTATGAAGGCTTTAAGAATGGGACTGAGAAATGACTTGCTTAGTTTTACTAACACAAATGAGTATTGCTAATATTAATGACCTTGACTCTACTATCTGAAAGCTCAGTTGACATTTTAGATAAAAGGTTTTTTAAGTTACGGAAAAAATGCCAAAATTCTCAGCATTTTCGCCAAACTATATGGGTGATTTTTCCCAGGAAAAAAAGCCACAACTTTGTATGGAGATTTGGGCATTTTTTCCATTTTCTTTTTTTTGGCGTGATTTCTTCTGGTGCAATGTCAGGGAGCCGTATACAAACTAAATTAAACTCAGCTTCCGGGCTACACCGACACTGGGTTTTTTACGTAAATTATTATTTTTTAATTAAATCTAATGTTGGATTTATATTTTTTTTGTCTCACTTTTACAGCAGGAACCAATATTTGCCGCAGTCTAAGAGCGGCAACGCTTATGATTCTTAAACAAACACTTGATGTTCGGTCCTTTGTAACAAAATAAAGAAGACTTATCAAGATGATTTTTAAAATTGTGTTTTGTAAGAAGGGGGTACTATTTTTTATAATATCTACATTATAATACAAAATATCTACAATTATTAACTATAATTCGAATGAAGTTATCCTACAACGTTAATAGCCGAATGACAATGTGGCGTTTGTGCGGTCGTGCGTTAATGGGCTTTAAATCGACTTTACGATATTTTCTGTCCAACGCTCGACCTCGAAGTTTGCAACACAAAATGTGACTTCGAATTTACTCTTTTTATTTTTTCTTGTCATTTACAAATATATATGAACGGAATATTTTCACAAATGAATCTATATTAATAATAATAAAAAAATAACAATGTCTGTACAATCTAATACAATTAATTTGTAGTAGAAAATCATTATAATGGTAGTTGAAAATTCTTAAATTTCAGAGGAGTAAATACATGCTACAATGAATTACCGCGTTGCTGAAATTGAAACAAGTCAAAGTAAAAACCCTGTGGGTGCGCTGTCACCCGCACGACAAAGAAGAAAGCAGCTCTACTTAGGCGTTGAGTTTGCAGTTACGATATTATACGATATTTACGATAAAACGCCTGAGGTCACATTTTGTGTGACACCATAATAGCCCATTGTTTCTGCTCGATCTATCAACGCACGACCGCGTGAACGCCGCGCCGCACTGTGATTCGGCCATAATAGTAACAAACAACAGAAACACCATTAACATGTAAAGATCACATTGCGTTGCTAACTCTAATATGCCCATTCCGTCAGTCCAATCAGCAATTACACGACTCATGACTTCGAAATTCTTTAATCGACGCTGACCTTTCCGCTTAGAGTCCCCACATCCCTCGATCTTGACGGTCAATTTCCAATTGTCTGTGTGGCAGAAAAGCATGTGACACCCATCATATTGGAAGCTGTGGTATTCATCTTTCCATGATAATTGGCTAAACACAACGGTCACTTATGATGTGTCAGTTTTTTGACAATTCCTGTTTAAAAATCAATCACTGCGAAAATATATTTACTCGTAAAAAAAATCGTCAATACGTTTTCTTGCTTTTTATCTTTTAATTGCTGTTTACCTAGTAATTTATAACTTTTTTTACTTCTCACCTTGCTGTATTCCATCAAATCATGTGAGTCAGGAAAATTTATACCAATAAATTATTTTGACCGAAGGCTATAAATTTAATTTATTTTCTTCATTGTGAATTGTGTTTTTGATTTCAAGAATGAAACCACTATAGCAGTATACTATTCTTATGTATGTATTTGTACAAACTTATTGTTATTTAACAGCTGGACTAGAAATTGACTCCATTACGATGCTGAGTCAGTTCAGAAACGAGTAGCTAAAGTCAAAGTCAATCAGCAAAGCGACGCAAAGTTCTAAAGTATCAAATCATCTTCCATTCGCCACGCAAAAAAAAAAAATAAAAATAAAAATAAAAATTTTACGCACTTGTACGATCAATTAATTAATTCATATGAATGAAATTAGAATTAGTAATTCGTCATCTAACAATCAATCTATATGAACCCGCGTGTACTCGTTTATGTAGCCAAATGTTTGCATAAAGATAAACGGATCATCAAACCCATAACCAATTTACCGGATAAGGTTTGTTATTGAAATTTAATCAATAGACGTCATAATGGCTATAAATTTAAATTGAATACAATAAAATCGGATTAGATTATGCACCTGAATCTTTATGACAGAAGTCACGTTTTTATTTTCAATACCATTGGGAAGTGAATTTGGACCTCGATACATGTCAAATGTACAATTCATGACGGAAAGTAGTAATTTTCACATTTTGTTAATCATTTGGTTTTGTTTTCTGTGGTCAGTCGTTTATTGGTACGTGGTTCATAAATCATAATGTAGTCAAACATTTTGTGGTTGGGGGGGTGTTTTGAAAGTCAAGGACTGCATGGGACGTGTACGGTTTTATATTCTTAAGCAAGTAGAGTGCTTAAGTGGGGAGGTTTGGTAGTGATATCCTTGAGAATATTTGTGATATTCACATGCATGAATGATTTCATTTTTAATCGATGTAAACAGTTCAATAAAACGCAGAATTAGGGCTTCTATCTTAGACTTAGTAATCTACACTTTATGATTATAGGTCATGATGTTGTAGTAGTTAATTATTGTTAGAAGCTTTCTTTGGTGTCCACACTTATATTGAGTAAGGATTTCGTGTACGTTATGATAATGAAAGATTTGTGTCCATCAGGTTAAATTGTTATCAAACATTAAAGGAGACAAATTAAATTAGATGAGAAAAATAATTTATTATTGTCTATATCCCACAAGGAAATGGCCGACCTGAATGCCAAAGCTGTATCCCTAAAACTGTTAATAGACCGTCGAAGTTAGCAGAAATACATTTGACCCCGGTGAGATGAAACGGTAAATGGCATAGCACTTTCTTTCTACATAGTTGCATGGTTTATTATAAAGTTGAGGTGAGAATTCCAGTTGAGGCACCTATTTAAGATAACACCTAGGTATTCGATCTAACTGGAATTTTCAAGTGTTGTGCCTTTCAGGATGATTGGACCTTGGTCAATAACCGTTATCTTCGTAAAGGTTACTAGAATAGTTTTACAGGAGTTGACTGATAGTCCTTTCCTGCTGCACCATTCTGAAATGATTTGTAGTGAACTTTGCATCACACTCGTCATGGTTGAGTCAAATTTACAACTCACTATGATAAAGCATCGTTGTGGAGAGCCTTTGATTGCCACCACCGCCACCGATATATGTATGTATCTCCTGAAGTGGATTTTATGATATGATTTTCCAGAATGGCCTTTATCCAGCTGTTGGTCGATTCTTCGATCCCTCTTTTACTAATAGCTCATGAAATTGAGCCATTGCCAGTATTGTCGAAGGCGCCTTTAATGTGAAGAAAAGCACAGAGAGCGATATTTTTGGATTGATGACCCCCTCTATCTTATTGACAAGATGGTGGAGAGCATCCTTCGTTGATTTGCCTTTTATGTACGCGTATTGACTTGACGGTAAAAGAGAAGACTTATCTAACATACATTTACATACCTCTAATGTGGATATCCAGTAGCCTTTCCATGGTCTTTAAAGGGAAGGAGGTCAGGCTGATAGGATGATAGGATTTAGGCAACTCGATTGGCTTAATTCCGGACTTCAGAATAAAGACTACATTAACCTCCCTCCAAGTGGCATGTAGCACCAATCGTAGCTGGCTCTAAATAAAGCGACAAATGCAGGTGGTATTAAGTCCAACCGTTTTTGGAGAAGTGCTGAAAATATACCATCTCCTCCTGCAGCTTTTGAAAGGTTTGAAACACATGTCTCGCAAGAAATGCCCATCAGTTTACCCTTAAGCCCAACTTCGGACGTACAGTAAAATAGAGAGATTCTTTCTTTAACAGCTCAACACGAATGCGGAACGCTTTACACAAACACGATTTTTCCCTCCCGTTACGATTTGCAAACATTTAAGACCAATGCGCATTGGTATCTCCTCTTTCATCCTCCCTAAATTTCTCTATGGCCCGCGCTGTGCAAGACATTTTAAGGGCATTCATTATCCCTTTAGCGCGCATGAATTATAAAAAAAAAAAAGAAAAAATTACTCGCAAAATTGTGGTTGAGAAAAATACAGGATATTAAAGCCAGCATTTCCGTTGTTTTAAGTTCATATCATTACTGTGACTTTAATTTTTTTATTTTAATTTTTTATTTATTTTTTTTTTAAATTATAACACTTTCAAAATGGGAACATTGACTCAATTTCAACGGTTCCCATGAACTTTGGGTAATCGTATACACATTCATCTTAAACAAAATATTTCGTTAGCTGGCAGCCTTAGGATGTAAAGTTCTCAGACTCATCCTTCGCAATGAGGTTTGTTATGACGAAATTACGCTGACACTACCAGCAATATCCAGTCTCAGCACGTTTTATGCCTTAATTTATATGATTCACATCAATTAAAAAATCTCAAGCGCTTGACTTAATTTTCTCTAAAAATGTATTCATAAAAAGAAAGAGCTTCAAATGGGTGCCCTCTTCCCGCACACCCCGCCGACTATCAACAGTAATTACAAAAACGTAATCGTATACTTAGCTCATTGTGGGAATTTTATATTAATTACTAGTACCTCCAGTGTTCCGCTTACTACACAATACACAATCGCAATCGTGGACATTGCTTCCGATAAACTCAGCAATATTTCAAAGGTTACTTGGTGTTTTGTAATTGCTTAAAATACGCGTCGAAGTTTGATCCCACACCTCGGCAGTGGATTTTGCTTAAGTCATTAAGAAATGTCTGTTACAGTATTTCAGATGCAATCAGTTCATACTTTTATTAATAATTAAACAACATTTCGACGGTTTAGTTGTTTTTTTTTTTTTGTTAGATCGCGCACCCTTATTGACTGACAGTAATTAAGGAATTAAGAAGCACCATGAGCTCATGGCATATATTCGTAGCGCACAGCAAAAGGTGTTGACGCAAAATATTATTGTGACACTGAGACGCTGACGATAAGATTAACACACAAAAGGAGAAATTAAAAACAAAACGATATCGAAACGTGTATACAATATGCGCTAAAGGAATATTAAATTAAGCAGAAATCCCCTTGATCGTAAACCCAGGTTCGGTGTGAATCACCGATAATTTGCAGTCAACATGTTCGTACGCAGGTAAAATCTAATAAAGCCATTTTACTAACCTGTTTCTTGGCTTAGACATTGAGCAGCCGCCACATTAAAGTCAGACATATAGCGAACAACAAGTTTGTCTCGCAACTTGTTGTCTTTCTTTTAACTAGGTAGCTTTTCAAACCATTAATCCGATCGTTAATAAAGTGTCCGATTGGATCGCGTCTTTTTGCTCATATGTGCTGATCACTTGTAGCTGAATCGTTTTACTGTTTAGCCAAAATATTGTGTGTCAAATTATTACATGGCATTCATGGCACAATTGTGCTACTAGATCTATCTGTGTAATAGATTTCTATTTGTATTTTATCAAAGCAGACAGACATAATATCTTTATTTCAGACAAAAACTAATTTAACCTTTAACTGGGTAGGTGGGGTGCTGACAACACCCCAAAGCCCTTATTTTTTAAAAATATTATACTTTGCGACTGACAACACCCGTTGTCGGTACAGTACCTTCCTGTTGTTTTCTAATATACAGACTCAGATGGTTTTAAAAAAGTTTGGTTGCACAAGTAAGCCGTGACAAGCTCTTCAAGCTGCAAGGGTGCTGTCAACACCCCACCTACCCAGTTGTGTAATTTTTTTTTACTGGGTGAATTTGTATAGGTAATTTGGAAACGTCATTTGAAAAAGATCAGGAACATTTAACTGTTATTGACACTATATAAGTGAAGATTCCAGTGAAGAGCCGGACTTAATTGATACGGGCGATGGCGAATTTGTTAAAACAAAAAATTGTTTCAAAAATTAATACGGAAAGCACTATTTTGGAAAGGACGACGAAAAACTCTATAAAAGGGTCTTAAAGTTAGTTCTTTTAACATTGTTCTATCCCAGAACGATATCATAATGACAATTACACCATAGAATAACTCACCAGAGGAAATATAAGCATAATAAAGTAAAATCATGATTGAGTGAGTGTTGATTGGGTGTTGATTGGGGGCTAAGATTGAAACCAATATATGCCCCTTAAAAAAGCCACCAAAAAGGAATGGGGCATGTTAATTTGACTGTCGTAATTCGATTCTTGTGAAAGAGTTAATGTTTATTAATTTGATTTTGTATAAACAATAAATAAAAATCTTTATTTTATCCTTTAAATTCTTTAGTGCTTCACAAACAAAGTAAAGTTTTAAACAATATTCATATATACCTAAATAGTAAATACATATGTACATGTACGTAAAACATTTGAAGATGTGCGATTAAGATAAAAGCTAGAACACAACGGTACCAACCTACAAACTGCATCAAACTGAATACTATGAGTATTTGAAACAAACCCAATTTTACCGAGCTGTGATAATAGAACTATTACTAGTAGATATAATAGTAAATTATTGATGCAGTCTTAAGTGTTAAAGTGTGTCTACATATTATTCACTGGTAGCGTGGTAGCTCTCGATATAGAGCTTTATGAGGCAAACCTAAGATAATATTCAGCAGGCGACAATGTCAAGAGGATTCAATTTCAAGACACAGTAAGGCTTATAGTCTTGTAGTGAAAGAAAAAATCTGCACCTGGAATCTTTGGACATTGAAAGTCCTACGGCATTAAGAAGGTTCTATTTAAGTACAAACATTGATAGAAGCGCTTTTATGTAAACATCATCTTTTTCAGTACGGGCTCAGGCTTATTGCTTTTCGTTGTTTTATACCAGTTAAGTATTAACATTTCAAATTTCATAATGGCGATAGTAGTGCCATGGCGTCATCACTTTAAACACACCAAATAGTCAAGTTATTAAAAAAAAGTTATTTCAACTTGTTTGTCAGAAACACATTTCAGGACACTTCAAGGATGTCTGATAGATGGTAAACTGTAATTGATTTGTCTGGGACTTATGTGTTTGTAATCATGGAATGGTTTAGATGTTCAATTCAAATGTTAGTCTTATTTTTGGTCTCTTATTTAGAATGTGAGAAATAATTAATAAAAATCTGATTTGGGCCATATTTTCAGGACGTCTGACAGGGAAAAGCTGAAAGTAAATCGTCTAGGACCTATATTTTTGTAATCAGTGGATTTTTTTTCAGATTTTTTGGTATATTCGTATCATTTATGTGGTTATACCTTTAACGCCAACATCTGATTTTTCACCCACTTCGAGGGGTGTTTGGCAGGGGGTAGGCTGAAGGTAAAACGTCTGGGACCTATATTTTCGTAATCAGGGGTTCTGTCCTGACTTTTTGGTGTGTCATTTATATTGTTATACCCGACAGACAAAAATCGAAAAATTTGTGGTTTTTAGCCCTCTATTCTTAGCCATGGCTGAAAAAAAAAACGCTGCCAGACGAATCCGATATCACGATGCTAATACCTACACATAGATACCCACATATTTTGAATATATGTACCTCCACTCCCAAAATTTGCTGTCGGCTTTTGGGCTATATGGGGACGTATTGCGAAAAGGATTCCAGATTTCTCCAAGCCATGTTAATCAATTCGAAAGAATGTCGACTATCTAAATTAACAAAGAATCCTAGCAGTTGGTTTAAAAAATTTACGAACTTAACCCCTAGTATCAATTATTCCTACCTGTTCTTAGTCATAAGTCTTATGCTTAGAGAGGAGAGGGAGAAAACTTCAGATATTGGCGCCCAATACGCTACCAAGTGTACGACAAATATATATGTATTTAACATGATGAAGATAGTTGGCTAGTTCTTAAAGCATTGACACTTACATACCACAATTATTGTTTTTTTTTTTTTTGTAATTTAAAATAAAATTAAAATAATAACAATGACGCCCGATGTAACATTAAACTTATGATTAATAAATAAGTATGTCATTCTTTAATCAATCTGTACTATAAATACCCTCATGAGTATTTCTATTTTTTTTTTTCAAAATACAATAACATCTACACATAAACGGTACCACTTCATAATTGTACCAGTAAATTAAAAAAAAAGTTAATTCACCACGAGACCTTAATTATACCCTCTTCAAAACTTTATATTTTTGTTGTTATAAACAACGCACAATAAGCCAGAAGTCAACCTGCACGCCATGTAGAAACACATGATATTAATCAATAAGATTAAAAAGGAATTAATTCAATCTTTTTTTTTTCTATTAAAATTTCAATTACCCTCTCACGTGACACAGTACTTAAGACCAGTAGTTTTCAGTTTATTATCTTTTTAACAAAATTGTATCGTCCGAGTTTGCTGACTAAATAGGTACTCACAATCTAAGCCAACAATCAGCAATCAGTTCACTAACAATGAAATTATCCGCAAACTAAATAAACTTCAAAATGGAAATAAAATCGTAACGATAGTATAACACATGAAAAGCTCAAGCTACTTGCAAGGATAGCAACCCCGTTCTTATCTCTCTTTCTCACCTACAAACCACTTGTTATGAGTATCTGTCTCTTTGTCTGTTGTAAAAAGTAAAACTCGCGAAAGCTCTCAGATATGCGATGAAGGCTCTCCACCTAATTAAGGCACCGACACAATTAATCATACCCCTACGATATGCCGAATGCCAGGCACAGTATAGACCGCAAATAAGCGACACTACTCACGCTCCACGCTCTTCAACGCTAGACGCGAATCGCGAAAACAAGAAAACACCGATATACAACAGCTTTTTGTTGACAGCCACAATTCTACCCCGCGCCGATCAAGAACAAATTCAGTTTCGATCTTGTTGTCGCGCCGATAAAGTAAGAGGCAAAATAAATTAAAAGTTTCGCACCACGATCATTCGCACATTTTAACCCACAGGTTTTTGACCAGTTCGTTTGGTTTTTTGCTGTTTTTTTTTTGTATATTTTGCCGATCTTGAGAGCTTTTCGCGCGATCAGTCGTGATCTTGACGTCGGTCTTTAGGTCTATCCCGATCATCAAGATCTTCGTTGGCATCATTGTGGTTGTGACAGTGATAAGCCACTGTAACCTGCACAGAACGTACGGACCGGAAAAGTGAAGGATCGCGCGCGCTTGTTTGTATCTTCTCAGCTGATACGGTCGGCCGTGAAAATCTTTTGCTGGTACATACTCGAAGATCTTGAAAACGGTGTGTGGAAAATTTCTGGCTATCTCTGGTTTTTTTTTTTTTTTTGTTTTGATAAGCGTAACGCCCGTCGTACGTCGTCGCGCCGGTTTAGTTGACATGGTGAGTCTTTTGTGTTTACACCGAGTATAAATGTCAACGAGATCAGATTGAAGGAAGCGTCAGATAGAAGACAATGTCATGCATTTTTAAATGTACACACAGTTGACACGTGATTTTGTGTTAAGTTTAAATAAAGTCCCAATCCATTTTGAAAAGTTGTTTGAAAACAACAGCGGGATATAATTTATAAAGTGTCAACATGAAAGCAAAAGGTGTGTGTGAAGACGTGTGATCAGCCAAATTTAGAAAGAGTTATTAGTTGCTGTGTAAATTATCTTAGTTTTGTAATTTAAATCATTCCAAGATTAAACCAAGCCTCTTGACTGAGTCAAGGACTGGCAATGAAAAGATTACCGTTGTTATTCCAGTAAGATAATGTGATGTGTGGGGTGTAATTATTTGCTTTTTTAACGAGTATTTTTAAATTTAGAAATAGTATCCGCGCTCGGTGTTTGTTGTGTTTCTGTTCGCGTCTTACAGTGTTTAACATTATGGTTAAGTTATGACCTAGCCGCCTAAAGTACAAGTGTTTATCTCCTATTTACCAGATAAATAAATGCACGGTGAAATAATAATAATCAGCTGATATGTATTGCCCGGGGGCAAAGAATTTTTCGATGGACGTTTACACTTTTGTTGTGATATGGCGCTGCTTTACCTCGAATTCCTTTTTTTCTGATTTAAAAAAAAAAAAACAGATAATGAACTTTTAGCGATTTTATGGGGTGAAGAAGTGGCGTTTGTATGTTACGCTAAAAGACTTAGTATAAATACCTTTATAATAGGTACTCAGTGAAGAGCTAGAAAGATAAAGAGGTTCTATCGGGTGTGCATAGATACTGTGTGAAAAGATGGACACTTCATGTTTACAAGTATGTACATATGTACTTTATCGGTCGATCACGTTTCACCGACGGCCACTTGATGAAGTGCTTCTATGAGACCTAAGTGTATTGATTGAACTTTTTTTGCGGATTATGTGGGATTTTATATTACTCGGCAGAATAGACTTACATACTTTACAGTGTTATGAAAGGAGCGCCAGTTTTCTTATATAATAGTCTTTTGTATGACAATTTATTAATCTTTCCTTCCTATAACATATACTACCTAGCACTAGCAATCACTGCGTTCAATAAGAATTTGGATTAGGTGAATAAAAAATTTTTATTTTACGATTTGCAGTAGACTCTCGATAACGTGAACAAATAAACACAAAGCCAGTTCACGTTTGCGAGAGAGCTTACGTTTGCGTAGGTTGAATTTTAACAAAAGAATAGGACAATCCCACAGAAGAAATTAATTTAAAAACTTTTTTATTTATTTATTCATTTTTATTTTATTTGTAAGATAACTGTATTTTTAATAGATTTTTAAAAAAAAGTTATGGCAAAGGAACGTAGGTACAAAGTTTTGGACATAACGTTATGGAATTTAGTAGAAAAAGTCGGTCATCTGTTTACTTGTCTTCTTTTTGTCCAAAAGCTGTCCTAACTCCCTTTCCTTAAGGCGTTTTAAGATATTTAAGTCATTTTGGCTAACAGGCTCATCTTTAGCCTTTTCCAAAGCCTTGTTGAAGATTTAAATGGCTTCACAAGGCTCAATTTTTTTCTTTTGGCAATTCATCTCCATCATCGGTCTCTCCGCATCATTTATGATGTTGGTTGCTTTGGACACGACATTAGAGTCGTCTATATCCTCATTCCATTCACGGATGTCTTCAATTCTACAGCCCACCTAGGCAAACGATTTTATTTAAGACGAAAATCTTAAAAATATACTAATCAAACCTCAGGATAAATAGCACCGAAGAGTGCCTTTGCATTCTCCAAGAACTAACTGACTTGTAGCTAACTGAAACTGTACAAGACGAGATGTTTTGGCAAGAAAATCTAATTTCAAGTTGCATCTTGGTTGAGTTTTACAGTTATTTTGAGCGGAAATTGTAGTTTACGTTTTAGAGTGTTCAGGATTTGTTCACGTTTTAGAGATGTCAATGTTAAAAAAAAATATGTTTACGTTATCCAGAGTTCACATTAACGTGAGTCTACTGTATTCAATAATTTCACTTACTTCTGATTGTAATTCGTCAACGATTTTGGAGACAACTCTACGCCAAAGCAATTATTCCTTACCAGACCGTTAATCATCCTATATAGATATATTTTGTATCAGTCATAATAGCAGTGAGGCTCACAGAAAGAGTAGATAGTTGAAAAGCTCTTTTGCATCACATAAGTAGTTAGCCACAGAAGTTAATTTTAAAAATTCCATTAAATTCAGTGATATACTTACCTATTTTGTTTGCGCTACAGTTCGGGGTGGACCAAGGCCTCAACCAACAAATCCTTCCAGTTAGTCCAGTTCTTAGCTAACTGCTTCCGGTTGCGCACTGCAAGTCAGTTGAAGTCCTTTTTCGCTTGTGCGCGTCACCTTGGGCGAGGTCCTCCTCCGCTGCGCTGAGCGTCCATGTTGGATTCGAATATTGTGCTTAAACGCCCAATGCGCAGTTTTCTGACTGGGTCTATGTAGCTGTACAGCTGGTACAGTTCATGGTTGAATCTTCTCCTCCAAAACACGTCAACGTAAACGGGACCGAATATCTTACGAATGATTTTTCTCTCCAAGCGACCAATGATATCTTCATCCGCTTTCGATAAAGTCGGTGCTTCAGCCCCATATAGCAAGACTGGGATGATAATGGTCTTATATAGAGTCTCCTCAGTCGATCGGGAAAGGACTTTACTATTCAATTGCCTTCTTAGCTCAATAAAACAGCAATTTGTAAGAGTAATCCTTCGTTTGATTTCCGTCGAGATGTCATTTTGTGATCTTATAGCAGAGCCGAGCTAGACAAACTCCTTTCCTACCTCAAAGTGGTATAGTTTGGTTTTTTTCTTTTTTTTCCAAAGTATGAATATGAGTATGCACTGTATGCATTCGATGTATAACCACCAAATCTCTTTATAATATCTAACGATAAACGTTACAAACTATCGATTCTTTATAGAGCTCCCTCTTCAACTTGTAATTTAAGTAATTCAATGGGATCACAAATCTTGAAGGAGTCGTTGCTGAATAATGGAAGATTATAAAATATTAAGAATTAATCTGTAGCAAATAAAAAATGCATAGACTAAAATTTTTCTTTTCTAAAAATGTTCCCTAACAAGATTTTGTTTTATGGAAAATATCATAAAGATCTGTTTATTCGAACATAATAAAATCTACATAAATACATATTTGCCCAGCGGGTGAGAAGACAAGGTTACATTAATTTAGTGATGTCTACGCATTATTCTTTTTTTTTGCAACTATTGTTTGAATAACATTATTGTAGATAGTTAAACTTAAGTGACGATTGTTGATACGTATGTCAACAAATGTTTCTTAATGTGATAGAAAATGTACATACATACATATTTAACATACGACTTGCACATGTTTGTTTCCTTTGTTAATATAAGAAACAGCGTGTCAACTCTAAGGTACATATAACACTAACAAAATCGATAATCGATTAATCATTTACTTGATTGATATTTTATATCGGAGCAACTTTTGCTGTTTGCAAAGGTCATTGATAATAACTATCTACGTAAAAATTAGTGCACGCCGGCGCCCATTGTCGCCCTTATCAAATGTACAATAATTAGAGAATATATTATTCACCTACTTACGCAAAAGTAATTATTTTTATTAATTTATTAATCCCCACAAATGTTTATATGCATATGTATTTTATTTTTTTACGATGGCTAAATTGTATACGAATTCAATGCGGTTAGAACGAGAATTTTTGTATACGTCATAATTCGATAATTATTCATGCATACGTATATTGTACATAGGTATTTATAAACATATCTATGTAGACTAGACGCTCGTTCCAGCATGACTCAAACTTGTGCAAACATTTTGAAACCTAAAATAAATCTTAACCCTTTCCTTTTACGAAACAAGAAAATATGCAGCTTTAGTTTAGTCTATACCCAAATACAGTCTCACACCGATAATGACCAAAGTATTAAACGTAAGTTAAGTTACACTGATACCTACATACCAATAATCTTTCAAATGAATAAAAACCCAATGCAGTAGCAGTTATGACGTTAAAAATAGCACGACTATAATAAACGATTGCCAAACCTTAAATAAGAAGAATATAAAAAAACTAAAAGGTTTCGTTTCATTCCGGCCTAAGGTGGCACCTGAGGAACATAGTTTGTCTGACCAGACCTAGTGTAGTCTTTGTGTATAAGAGGACAAGACGACTGAACATATTGTCATCTATGATAATCTGGCTCTCACCTGTTCTAGACGGGGCGGGCACCTTCTAGAATTAAATCTTAATTAATGAAGATATTAAAAACGCCACTTATAATATATTCTATGCAATATTTAATATATTTTAGGATAATAGTGCCCTTTTACCGTGGCGTAGTGGTAAGTGAATTGGACTACTTCGTAATGCTGCCCGGGTTCAATCGCAGCCTGGGTCCAATACCTAAGAGATTTGTTCATGGTACCTTTCGAATGTCTGACAAGCAATCAAGGAGTTTAATTTTTTGTCAATGAGCTTCTAAACCTGCCGTGCAAAAATATAACACCCACACACAAATGGGTGCAAGAAGTAGGCCCAGGTTCACCCAGAACTGTGGCGCCACCTAAAGTAAAAGTAAAGTACCCTATCATACAATAGAACATCCGTAGATAAGATGAAACACTATGAAAGTTCAAGAATTTCTAGAGAATTCCGAAGTTTTCCATGACTCCTACATATCCCTTTGTTCTTCGAGAGGAGATAGGACACTTTAATCTTTTCAGATGCGACTTTGCAGCGAATTTTTCTCAGAGCCAGTTACGTGCTTGTTGTAGATGAGGGTATTTTTTTTTTGTTTTACGAGATTTTATGCCTGGTCTTCCACACTCTTCTTTTGTGCACAACGTTTACTAAACAGCAAGTTCTTTTATTTCTTAGGATTTCAATGTTTAGATCAACTACGTGGGCATTTGTCACAAGTATTTATGATCACTTTCTGGTAAAAAGCGTTTTGAGCTGTTTGTTACAGCTTATCTAGTACAATCAGTTGACATCGACCCTATTATAACCATGAAATAGTGGACAAAGTTGACGTTTTGCTCACTTTAGAAACAAACATACAGAATTGTATGTGTGCTTTGCATTAATTAACACGTGGTTAATTTGATTGCTTCGATTGGTTCGATTTTATCTGCGGGCAATCGTATGGTTTCGATTATGCGAAAACCTTGTCCTAGTTATCACCATTTTGCGATGTGAGGCAATATCGATTCGTCGGAAGCCGTAATATGAAGATAGTATCATTAAGGTCGTACACTTCGAATACACAAGTGATGTTTCTGCAACCTTAGATATTCGCTTCGATAAAAGTCCTTAAAATTTTTTTCTTATTTATTCTCATCCAGCCAATCACTTTTTCTGGGTTTCAAGTCGATAGCCATGGAATTTGGATTTTTTTTTAATACCTACAATATTAAAACTCAGATATTATTTATTTGCCTAGGTAGTTTCTAGCGTTGAGTAGTTTCCCGAGTGAACATCGGGTGAACATATAATTATGTCAAAGGAGGTTTCTGGACTCATTTAGAATCACTGAATATTGAGGGTCAGTCACAGGGTTTAGTTCCCAAGAAAAGATACTTCAAAATACTTCAAAACCTCCATACTAAAAATAAGCACAATAAAGGATAACAATGCAAATACAAATCTCCATCACATTCCTCGTTTGTTTTCGATAAAAAAATAATAATAATTCTCAATTGCGCAAAACGTCTCCTATCTACGTAATCAATCACATATCTGAAACATTCTCCGCTTATCTACATAAAACAAATTTATAGTAACGAATTTGTTTAATTTCACCCATTATTCGGATCAGTGTCAAAAATTTATTTCAGTTTTAGCTTAATTATTGCCAAGCGCCCGCTGACAGGGTTTCAGTATATTTTTTTGTACACAACTGTCTTAATTTAGGTGTAATCGCGTTAGCTACGTACTCGAATTTGCAACATTTTTTTAAGTTAACTTAAAAATAATTTTATTATCTTGTCCGCAGCTAGAGTACATACGTGTAGAATGGAAGTGGAAAATCTCGAATGATAAATGATTGATAGATTGATTTTAAAATCATTGCCGAAGGCACATGTCAAAGAAAGATAAACACCACAATACTCGTATAACATCAACCCAAGTAACGTAATTAACCGTCGTCAATATAATATCGGCTTTTAGTGTAGATATAAAAAAATAAATACATAAAAATATAAATTTAATTGTAACCATCGATTAAACGCTAATCAGTGAACTTGTTCGTTTGAGTGATTCTTTTTTTTTGTAACTACGTGATACTAAGTTGCATTTAATATACACACGTATATTTATTTATTTATTTTTTTAAATATTAATATAAAAAACAAACAATTGTTCACCATGAAATTAAAAGCAATTCTCGGTGTAGTTTTGGAAAAACTACAAATTGGAGAAATAATCAATTACAATAATGTAACAACAACGACAGCAAATGATATTGTTTACATTAGGGGTGAGTCAAAAAAAAAAAAAATTAAGTGCATAACAAAATGTTATTGTTACAAAAGTGATAATAAGAATAGTAAAATGATCTCTTTAAAATTGCTTTAAAATATAAGTGCATACGATATTAGAACTGAATAGATCCTGGTACAATGGTACATTCACTCCTGTGATCGATTTCGAAAATTTTGGATTTATCAAAACGTACGGAATTACCAGGGATAAATTTGACAAAATGCATAAATTTCGGATTCATCCCTTGTAATTCCGTTCGTTTTCATTTCGGTCGGAATTGATCACGGGGGTGATTGGCATGACTGGGAATGCCACCACGAACAGCACCATTTTATTTCGCCATATTGTCGATTTTCAGTCTGAGTTTTGAGAATTCTTCATCAAAGTCAGGCCTGCATCCACACTCATATTTTACATTTTGTATTAAGTTAAATTCAAGTTGGTACTTTTATACGCTTCAAGTGCTGTTCTTCAGCAATTTATTCACGTCCACTGCTGCGGTCATAAAAGAAGGACTAGAAATAAAGCTGGACGTGCGTATGTGCATACATTATTACTCCAGGAGCTATAGAAAAAAATAATCTCTTTTATAACAACTGATGTTCTGACTGGGTGACTCAGTAATGTCCAGCCTAAGCCTTAAGATCTAGAAATCTGCGATTTGGAGAGACGGCAGGAAGGGATTTGTTCACTCTTAAAGATGATAATGGCACTAAAATATGTTTTCATGAATTCATCAATATCTCTTACGCTCATATACTATATAAATGGTAATTCCATGAAAAAGCGGAAAGTTAGAGAGCAAAAAAATTAAACTTTTTGACTTCCTACTTATTCCTAGTTATTAACTAAATATAGAAACACCTCTTACAAGTGTCCAATGTAAGACTTATCGGAATATTCCAATGGTGAATTAAGATGAACAGTTTCATATTATTTCAAGTTATCAATACTATCTGTAAACAGTTCTTTAGAATAAAGTTTAATGTGTAAAATGTTAAATGCCTTTTAGATAAATTTTAGTGATTTTACTTCTAAATCCTTAATTTTGGAAGTACGAATGGGAAGGTAACGCGAGTTACCGTAAAATTATTAAATTTTCTTTAAAATGTTTATCTATCTATCTATCTTCTTGATTTTAATTCTACATAACCAATTGACTTTATTGGTAAATTTTGCACATATTTGAGTTAAGTACATCTGCAAAAAAAACAGTGTCCGAATATTGTAACGCGAGTTACCGACATAATTTTATGTTTTTATTAAGTAAGTACTTAGTTATAATAAAATATTTATTTCTACATCGCTCTGGAAATGGTTATGTCTAAAAAAACATAATTTCATTGGCTATGAATTGTTCCGAATGTAACGCGAGTTGTCATGGAATTACCCAAGTATAGTTAAAGCTATTTGTTTTGAAATTGTACCACCCACTGAAAGGACTTGCTATTTGAGTAAAATATTCCTTCAATTCAAGCTTGGCTTTACTGCCTTCAAGGCTTTACTGATTCGCAAGATCTAGGGTATATGTATTCTGAGTTAGCTGCTGTGACGCGCAGTCGAAACTTTAAAACTAATAAAGCCATGCGATTTAATAAACTGGATAAAAAAATCCTTAATACCTGTAGATCGCGGTACAAGTCTACTTGATAATCATAAATGTTTGGTAAAGGCCTGACATAAACTTAAATCTTGTGATACTTACTAATCAATAGTTGGTTTTGCTCATTGCATTCAGATGTATGTATTATAAAACAAATATGAAGGGTTTAATATGTATATGCTTTTAGATAATTTTTTTTCATCAGAATTTTTAAAATTGTGCTATGTCCTTTTAGCATATTCAAACACCTTAGATATGTAGATAAATGTTGACCACTAAGCTAGCTTTTTTAAAAATGTAGTAGATCGATTTTTGAGATGAACTTTCTTACAGTTTGGCTACTACTGTCTCTTCGCAACAATTGTTTCTCAACAGTGCTAGAGTGGCAATGATTGTCCCTGATTAAAAGTGGTAAGAGGCTTTATATGCTAACAATCGATACCCCGTACGTCGGTATTCACTAAATGCAATGTTCTTTATGAGTTTTTGTACTACCTATTTAGTATCCGAAAGAGATTTAATGAAGCAAGAAAGATATTAGTAAAGACAGCAGAACATCTCGGATGAGAGCTCGGTTTTAAAATCAATCATTATCAAGTGACAAGTCTTTGCATTTATATTTCACTGCACTCTTGGGAGTTGATAAATTTTGAACTAAACGTTCAGGATTAATACTAACGTACCCTTTACATGTTCAGCTCGCATCACATGTACTTAATTAATTCATTAGCCATATATCAAGCACGTACTATACAATCTGAAATTTATGAATGACAATGACTGGAAAGATATTGGACTTTAAGAAAATTGTATCGATTGTAAGAATTGTAAGATGGTTTTCCAATATGGGTTATTTGTGCTAATATAATCTTCAAACATTATTTGACTTTGATAAAAACGCTAAAATAAGAGATTTAAGTCAATCACCATTAGGTGTGGGTTTAGTTAGAAAAATGTTTACTATTTTTACGGGTCAATTTCAACTGAACCGTAAATTGCAGTAGATTGAACTCGTTTCATAAGTTCTACGCAAGCTTAACTGGGCTCAAATTAGGTGTCGAAAAATCCGAAAACTAATTTGAACTAACAGCTGCTTTAAAATCTTACACCATTACGTTGCAAATAATTTTTAGGATGCTGTATATGTACCAAAAAGATTGTCACATTCCTGGAATAACTTTTTTTAGTGGGTACCTAAATAATTTTTCTGTAACTTTCCTAGCAATTAGTCAAGCACCCAGGCACATGATCATTAATGTAAATTAACTCTGAGACGTGCCTTGTTTCATTTATCATTGGTTATTATATATACAGAGATGACAATCCAAACTTTGAATAAATTTTGGAGCAAAATAAACTTGAATTAAATTATTTATTTTATCATTTACTTAATGCGATATTCACTGATCATAGTGTACACAACCTCAACGGATATTTCACAGTGAATTGTTATTATTATTTTTTTTTCTATAACCGGTTATTCAGGTTTTGCTTAAATAATGAATTAAATTAAAAACAAAGTAAAATGGCATTGAAAACAATAAATAAACCGAAAACCTCCGCTAAATTTTGTGCTAATTTTTTTATTTTCTTTGTTAAGCTGAGGTAAAATCCTTATATATAGTTAATTAGTTCTTAAATAAACAAAATTAAATCAAAATAACAGATTTATTATCTTCAGCTGCAATAGAATTCCTGAACAGCACATGCTATTAATTATACATATGTGGACAAAGTAATTAGTGTAATACTGGGAACAGGCAGTGTGTCAAACTACTGTTTTTTTTTTTTGCATTCGCCAATGAACTTTGAAACATTGTATTTGCATAATTATTTGTTAAGTGTATTTTTAATTTTTCTTACATTTTTTTTTTTCGACAAACGGAACAAGAGATTTATTTATGTGGTTGACTATAGCTGGTTCTATTATTAGAATCAATTGATCCTAAGTGTTTACATGGGTTCCGTTTTAGCAAAACAAATATTATTGGCCTATTGTTGTTTATCATAATTAATGGAACATGTTTTCTTTATTAAGGGCAATTTGAGATATAATTTTACATATTGAGAGCTTTGTATAAGCTTATCGTCACGTGATGAGATGAAAGTGAGAAATCAAGAAACAGCAAATTGAAGAAGAAAGTCTGGATGTTGTTAGATGTTCACTTTTAAGCTGCAGGGAAATAATTTTACGGGCAATATCGTCATATGGGAAATAACTTCACTTCAAATGGGAAATATGTTATGTGGTCCTACTTCATACATACATATGTCAATCTGGCGGCAGTCTATTCCATAGTGTAAGACAATGAGGCATTTTAACTCCACCCACTGAGCCGTTATAGCATAAAAACTGATGACACCTATAGAGCCAATTTTTTTTTAGCTTTAAATCCATATAACGGCTCATGGTGGAGTTAAATTCTTTATTGATGTTAATGTATGTGTACACTCATATGCATATAAACATCTGTGTCATCGAGCCAATAATCTGAAATATTAAACATCAAGAGATCTGGCAGCATCCGCCAGTATATTCAGCAAGTTAAAAAACAACGTTTTCCTTTTCGCGCTCAAGTCCACAGGACTGAGCAATAAATACATCTGCTCTTTTCAAAGCACGTTGCACAATCAACGAAAAATATTGGTCCCGCTCACGCTTCAATCATTCTAATTGCTGAGGTACATACGTTGTCCCTTTCGGTGGACAATTTTGTTGAGTGCACGATTTTGGCGGACGTGCTCGAGGTCTTTTCAATTTTTTGACATGCTGGTAGCTGGAAGGCGTGCGTTGCTGCAGGATTTTTAATAATAAAGCTTTCTGTGGCTCATACCAAAGTAAGGTCTTTGTATTATACGTTAATTATAAGAAAAAAAAACATGTATTAATTTTTACAGAAATAAAATCGACTCTTTACAAGAATCAATCGATATTTGTTCTGGTGAGAGCCACCAGTAGAAAATCTAAAATTTCCCGCAGCGACAATCTGTTAGAAAAAATGTATACATCGACTGTTGTGCGTTGTGTTGTTGAGGCGGGCTGATTATCGTCCCGAGCTCAAACATTTATAAAGGGATTATCTATGTATATAGAACCAAGTGGCCAATTGCGTATGTTTCCCTCTACCACCCGGTTTTTTCAAGCAATTTACGGTACAAAGGTGATAGGCAAACAAAAATTTACAAAAATATTCAAAAACATTGAAAAAAAAAGTTTTGTTTTTAATGCCTGGCGAAGCGGGCGGTGTTAAAGCTACTACTCTGATATATCTCTAAATAACTAAGCCCTGGGTAGTTATTAAACCCACAACATCTACGTGGTACGATAGTTAGTAATATAGGCAGTATACCACCGAAGCGGCCAGTGTCATAATAATCCATTAATTGATATCCATGATGCTAAAGTTACAAATAGCAAAACACTTTAAAGTTTCTAAATATCACTTATTGCATTCTGAGCAGTTCCCTCGCTAGTCGTGCAAAGGCACTGTTTAGTAGACAGCTAAAAATTAATTTATTTTTTTATTAGTGTACCAAGTTAAATCCTTGAAGTTCATCGCTTTTTTATAACTCAGGGTTGTTATAACAAAACTCAAAATAGCAGACAAAGTTTTCATGTTAGATATTCATCTATTTATATTAAGGTCTTAAGACCCAAAGGCTTCTTTTCTTTTCATCAACCTTGTTTATTGAAATTAGAACCCATATACCTGTGCTTATTAAAATAAACTTAATTATCTATGGGTGGGGACTTAATACAATCCCTAGTGCTCCTATAAACTAGGTAAACGGATTTATTATTAACTCACTCGTGTACCTGTAATCAAAGTAAATGAACAAAATATTTGATTCACATGATTAAACGTGTGTAGGTTACTGCCTAATCTAACCAACAATCTTAATAAGCAAACTCTAAAATTGTGTTTTAAAACTTGTGTGATAAAACCGTAAGAATATGGGACGGGACATGTTATAAAAATAAAAATTAATATCGTTGTCGTATGTCAGTTGGAAATTTCAAATTACATACGTCAGAGGTTCTAAACAACAATCGATTATGAATTCAAAAATAGATAAAAATTGCTATTATATGAAGTATTATGAAGTAGGTAATGATTTGGATATTGTGTAAAAAATTAATTGATTTATTAGTTCAGTTGAGAAATTACGTGTACCTTTTCTATGAATCATATTTAAAAACAAGAATATTAGCATCAATTTTGTTTATCAGGTTTATTTGGCTAGACGTTAAGTAAAAACGTTGTGTTCTACCATAAAGACTATAAAGAAATTCCTTATGATTGTTACACATAAAATATAGAATAACCTTGTATATCTTCTTGGATCTAAAGAACTTTAACCTTTTAGTAGGTAGGTGAGTAATAGTAATGTAAGTAGGTAGGTGGGGTGCTGATAACACCACATCATGATTTCACTTTATTACGCTTATCTTTCCTCTGGTAAGTGGTTCTATGGCCAAATTGTCATTATGATATCGTTCTGGCATAGAACAATGTTGACCCTAGTACAGGGACTGGGGTAAAATGTTACCTCAGCGCTGTTTTGAAATCGGACAAAATTTTTTTCTGCCAAATTTTGAAACCTGGATTTTTGTGCTACTACTACAAATTTTGTCCTGAGTCAATTTTTAACATTCCCAATGATCTGGCAGCACCTCAATATATTTTTTCAAAAGGCTACGAGTTTTTTTCAAGCTATTTTCATTTATTTATTTTATTTTTATCTGCATGGGCATTGTGCTAATTGTGCAGTCCATTTCGTGCTAAATGATACTTGTTTGGTCTATAAAAGAATCACGTTTTATTTTATGTAAATAATCTTGCAACATCTAGCCCTCATTTACCGTTCACTTACGTCTTTTTATTCGTGGGGTAAAATGTTACCCCAGGCTTTAAAACTTGTAAATAGACCTTGCCCCTGTACTAGGGTTAAAAGAATAAACTTTAAGACCCCTTTTTAAAGTTTTTAGTCGTCCTTTCCAAGAATGTGCTTTCCGAATTAATTTTTGAAACAATTTTTTGTTTTAACAAATTCACCATCATCCGTATCAATTAAATCGGGCTCTTCATTTGAATCTTCACAGTTGAATGCGTTCCTGATCTTTTTCAAATGACATTTTCAAATTACTTATACAAATTCACCCAGTAAGGGTGCCCTTGCAGCTTGAAGAGGCTGTCACGGCTTACTTGTGCAACCAAACTTTTTTAGAACCAACCAAAGTATAATATTTTTGAAAAATAAGGGCTTGGGGTGTTGTCAGCACCCCACCTACCCAATTAAAGGTTAAATGAAAGTTTTCTTTAATTTATTAAATTGGGTTGGGTCTATGACCACTTGATTGTCTATGCAAAATATGATATATGGCTACTACCATCTGTGACGATTGATCCGACTTTTCGATTGGTAAAAACCGGATGTTTTTCTACAATAACTGCTTAAAGTCTAGTGAGTTTTTCAAAGTACTTGGCTGCCGTAAATACTCAGAAACACCCTCATTGGATGCAAGACAGCTTCTACAACGGGTTCTGTAACTGCACCAGATCCTTTTTCGCTGTAAGTTGTTGTACAGAATTCACTCATCATCGCCTGGTACCACCCGACCTGAAAAAGGCGCAGCTTATTCCTTTCAGTCAATAAATGCGGCACTCATCTATCGAACTGGAAAATGCATCACAGATTTTTTTTTTAATATCTAACAAAATGTGGTCAAAATATTAATTCATAAGTACATTATATAGTTCTGAAATAAGCTATTCATCTCAATTATTCCCTGCTACCCAAAGTAAAGTTGTTTCAACATTCACGCAAGATTTTAATTTTTTCACTTCTTGTGCAGTAGTGTTGCCAAGGAAGGAAAAAAACAGCATGACAACCGACAAATCAGGGTTATTAAAAATTGCAACGCATTTTCATTGATGAGCAATACTGAAGGTTTTTCAAACAAAATCATCTTCAGCGTAGAGGCTCATTTTCATATTGATGACTTTCTTCGACAAAATTGTCAAATTTGGGGTTCAGAAAATCCACAAGTGATTGTTTATTTACAAAGTGTCACACACTTTAGTGAGGATTTCGTGCTGGGGGCTTCATCTCGACTAATCTTCTTTTAAAATGCGACTGGTCATGCAATAACAGGTAATGGTGCTCGCTATGGCAATATGATAACCCTTTGAACTTTTTTCTTTTGGGTATTTTTAAAGTCTAAGGTTGATGGCAGGCAACCACCCACGTCATGAAGCAGCTAATTGAGCGTTGTATAAACGAAATTTTGACACTTATGCAAAGTGCGTATGTGCCAGCAAAGACCGGGAGGACATTTATCCGATTTGCTATTTCATACATATAACCGTATACTTTATAAATCAATAAAAAAATTAATTAAAAACCTGTGTTCTTTGTCAAAATTACTTCTTACGTGAAATTTGGAAACCCTATATTTACATATACAGTCAACCCTCGCATAACGCGGTACTTTCACAACGCGAATTCGCTGTAATGCGATGCACAACTTGCGACAAACTCTCCTATAGCGCGGTACTTCAACAACGCGGTTTCAATATACACGTGCGAAGTGTACATACATACATATGTACCTATCGCATTCCTGTGTTTCGGGGACTACCCATTTAACACATTCGTATTACGAGATTTTATATAACGCGCTATTTCTTGAGAACCTAACTACCACGTTATACGACCGACGCCACGGTTGACTGTATTTTAACATTAAAATTCCCGCTTACTTGTCTGTGAGTATGTCTTTAAGCCAAATGCAGATATATTGGTATAAATAGCCTGGATCTTTACCAGAAATAAACGTGTTATCGCAGTGGCTTTGAGATTGTGTTATTATCTTAGACTCTGAGCTCCGCTTCATTCTTTAATTCATTAACTTTTCCATAGAAAATGACAGCCTACTACCACAATACCCTTATTGACGATAAGCCTTAGTTTCAATAAGTCTCGCCAGTTTAAATTTACTATGCAAACGTTGTACATAATGATTGTCATTTTATCTGCTTCTAACTAGATTGGGTAAACTTAGTTGTAAATTTGATTTGCTAATTACAATTGACAACATGATTATGGTGTTTAACATGGTCGGGGACAGAGACTTATCTTCTCGCAAAACCTGTCTGCTGTTATCGTCAATACTTTGAGCGATTTTGGCGAATTGCCAATTGAATACATTTTTGGTCTTGACTGGGGAAAATTGTTATTTTTTTTTTGTTTATTTTGTTTACTAAGGTTTTTGATAAAAACATAAATCTAAGAAGATAATAATTGAAAGTAGATTTAGGTTGGTTAGCTACAACTTACATGGATATACTCGATTATATGAAAGTGTTGCTTGAATGTATCTGGTTAAACAGAGAAACAAGGTCAAAGTTTATATTCTTTGTTTTCATCTTTTCATACGTCAGCGATTTTATCTGTCAAACAGCGATTTAATTTTTATCGCTCTTCAATTGAGTTCTCTATTCTCTGCAGTATGTACGAGTATATTTGATTAAGCTCTATTGCATCTAATTTTATTAAATCACAGCTTAGATTAAAGGTTAGATAGGGTTTATCTTGATTAAATTTAGTAATTAAACTACAATCTAATTGATAAGTCAGAAAAAATTATTATACTATAAGCTAATAATAATTGTTTTTGTTTTAGTGACTGACTGCAATTATATTCTATGAAAGGAAATAATAAACCCATTATATACTCGTATTTATTAAGGAAAAAATAACTTAAAATAATTATGGTGGTTATTAAAAAGGCTACTTACGTCATGGGCGCCAACGTCTTACGAATACCATCGTGACTGTGAAACATTGCCCTACAAAATTACCTTATATAAGTGGCGATGTTTTTGACTACTTTAAGTGTTAATCATAACCAAGTAACAAATCTACATTAGGCGTGTTTTTTTTTTTTTTGTAACCTATATAGACTTCGAAAAAGCTTTCAGATAGACAGACACCGAACTGATTCCATTAGTGTTCCGTTTTGGTATAGACGGAACACTAATAAGACTCGATAATTATCCACGCTAAGGTTCTGTTGTATTTTACATGGGTAAACATGCTGCTAAAACATGTTTAGCCTATACAGGTTACAAAAAAAACACGCCTAATATCTAAATAAGGAGACGTAACCAAATACCGTAGTAACCAAATACCGTAGCGCAAGTGGTTAGTGCGTCGGACTACTGAGCCAGCGGTCTTGGGTTCGAATCCCGCCGCAAACACCTAAAAGTTTTTCACAGTGCCCACGTCTTTCGAATGTCTGACAAGCATCAAAGAGTATCATTTGTCACGATTGAGCTTCTCAACTCGCCGTTCGGAGTCGGCAAAAAACTGTAGGTCCCTTCCATTCGTGCAAAAATATACCACGCACACACAAATGGTTGCGAGAAGCAGGCCCAGGTTCACCTCGAGCTGTAGCGCCAACTAAGTAAGTAAGTAACCAAATACAAGAATACATTTTACGAATTCTAATCCGATAGATGCACACGTAAGCCATGGAGAAAAGTTTTAACAATAATTAGTTTCCATCTTTTTTCTATAAATTGTCTTCTTATTTCGTTAATAACAATTCGAGCAACTTTTTGAAATGTTTGTCCCATTACTCCCAGATCACAGCAGCGTTTTCTAAGCCGAGTTTCTAGCAGCAACAATGACCGCCCAATTGGTGTCAATGATGACAATATCGCGAGAGAATATCACAATTTACATTAACAGACAGGCGGCCATTAAAGCAATACCTGCTACGCAAATAATATCCAAGCATGTAAAGTGTTGCGGCGAAGAGCTAAAGGTTCTCCTCACGCAGCACAATGTAAGACTTTGCTGGGTCCCTGGTCACAGCGAGATACCAATAGCCAGAAAAGGCTCAGCCCCAGACAGAGAACAAACAGATGGGATGGTTAAGCCACCATTTTGTAACCTTAAGGCGAAAATTGAACAGAGATTAGTAATTGAAGCAAATAACAAGTGGAAATCACTAACCATCTGCGAGGTATCACAAAGATTGTGGCCAGAATACGAAAAAGCAAATACAAGGAAACTCTTACAAAAAGTTGTGCTTACTGGGCACAACACTCTAAGATACCACATGAAAAAATTACCTCTGAATATGATGTTGGCATTTGCATGGGATACGGTGGCGAAGAGGCACATAAGAATACAGCCCATTTGCTCTGTTACTATCCTAACGTCTTTCAACTAAGAGATAGAACCATGGGCAAATTCTTCTTTGATCGATCACATCGACGAGCTATCAGATGGATCACCATTTGAGCTGATTGAGTTTGCTAGGGCGTCGGGTTGGTTGAAACTGAGACATTGACACAACGGGTGGGAACACAATGGGTCTACATGGACCTAAGTGTAATGAGGATGTAACCATTCTCATCAGGTCCCTAACTTAACTTAACCTTAACTTCTCCAACTCCACTCCAACTCCAACTCCAACTATTATTATCATTATTATTATGCCCCACAGGCTATATATGTTCATATGTAATAGCCTGTTCCACCGTGAGCTTATGAATTTCTATTATGTTTGGTGGTTTATTGTTTGAATAGGGTAGGTCTCGGAAGATTTGCCCACTAAGAAAGGAGAAGTTCTTCTTCTTAATTTTTAGTTATAGCTATAGTTCAGTTAAAGCAAAGAAACAAAAGGCAACTGTTTGACAACTGTTAAGTTACTATACACGACATTATTTGTGTAGTAAATATCTATAGTGATTCAACGTTACTTATTTTTCGAATCTAGAGTTCCTTGGTTTACCAAGAAACAATTGATAAAATAGGTTAACATTTTGTTTTATATTTTCGATATTGTATTGCGAATCATGACACATTTAAGCAAATGAGGCTTTGACTTAGAACCGAAAGAATAAGCGTGGTTAGCAGCCAAATAAAAGCATCCATTACAAAATCAACCTCAAAAACTAAGGCTTTGTCACCCTAAGACCCTTAAAGAGGGCATAAAGCCTTCTTTCAAATATTTCTTTGGCCTTATAATAATTGATTTCTTTTTTAAAGTAATTTACAAAATTTACTTATTATTTGAAAAAGGTATTAAAGCTTTATTATGATATCCAAAAGTTGAAAAGTTGCAAAACATGAATGATTGTCAAACACTCATCATTCCACAATGAAATTTAAATACGCTATCACAGCGTTGGCGCATAGTGCCCCCCTCTGTTGTTAACCTATGTGAGCTCAAATTTGAATTCAAGCATGCTTTATTTGTATAAAATACTACGAGCAATGAAAGAAACGATCATGTATAATATTTCAACATCAAAACTGACACTGTAAACCACTTATCAACCAGCTGTCATTCAACAAATACGCATGTTTAAGTACTATAAGGGATATCGAGATCCCTTGAGCGTAAAGCTAATTAAATGTACATGAATGTATAAATTCTCCATTTTACAGCAAAATGCAATCGATGGGAATCATATCAGATAACTCTCAATAGCGCCTACCTTTTAACTTTTTGACTAAATTCAGTTTTCAAACTGTAATCAGTAACGTGGCGTCGCACAACAAATACTTTTTTTTTTGAAATTTATTGTTATTTCTCCTGTTCAAATAATCAAGAGTTTCGAAATCAGTCGAAGTCGTTAAATATTGCTACCTCTGCCGGGGAGTGTTTTCGGATATTCTCTTTGACGCTGGCCTAGCCTTTTATTTTGCAGGCGGTTTCGTATCCAACATTGTGTGCGTTGCGAGATGATGAGGCATATTCCTTGTTTGCTAACGCATTTACCTACTTTACAAGCGAATATCGCTTAACTTTAATCCTTGGATTTGTATTTTTTTTATTGCGCTACCGATTACGGAAAAGCGTTTGGGCGTTAAGCTACTTAGTATACTGTGTAACTACATGGGCTGTACTCGGTGTCGAATCAGTCATTACACAAATAAATTTACATGCTGAAGTGTTGCAAAACATTTCGAAACATGTTCGTTACCTGGAAGAGGGCGAAACATTTTGCAAAAATTAAAATCACAAAACATGCTTGCTTCATGTTCAAATACATTCTCTGTTAAGAGTCAGATTCAGATGGCGAATCCTACATTAAGAATTTATCAGCCTTTACGAACTAAAAAATGTGTCAACCGAGTGCATACATACTAGCTTTCATTGGACTAATTAGTATCTTATGATACAATAGATCTATGAAGTCGTAGTGTCAGCTTTGGGCCAGGATGAGTCTCAAATATAACACTTGAAAGCCTTATCTGGAACTCGAACTACAATCGTTGTTACTACTAATTTACACACATAATCTACAAGCAAATGTTATTACCAGTAATTGTATTTTTAATCTGAAATTACTTATTTACTTACTTAGCTACAGTCCGGGGTGGACCAAGGCCTAAATCAACAACCCCTTCCAGTTTGCCCGGTCCTTAGCTAACTGCTTCCAGTTGCGCACTCCAAGTTGGTTGATGGTCCAATGTTCTACTTGTGCGCGCCACCTTAGGCGAGGTCATCCTCTGCTGCGCTGACCCTCTGGGTCAAATATTCTCCCAGCTGGAGCGCTGATGTCCATACGCTCTTCATGTCCTAGCCATCTTAAACGCCCACTGCGCAAGTTTTTTGACCAGGTCGATGTCGCTTTACAGCTCGTACAGATCGTTGTTGTATCTTCTCCTCCAAAACCCTTCAACGCAAACGGGACCGAATATCTTACGGAGGATTTTTCTCTCAGAGTGACCAAAGATATCTTTCGATAAAGTCCATGCTTCAGCTCCATATAGCTAGACTGGGATGATAAGGTTGTTATATAGAGTCTCCTTAGTCGATCGGGAAGGGGCTATATTTCTCAATTGCCTTCTTAGCCCAAAGAAACAGCGATTGGCAAGAGTAGTCCTTCCTTTGCAAATGAGTTGGCAAGGAAAGGGGGGAACTGCTACTACCCGAAGCGCTGGAAGTAGCTCCACCACTTTGCTGCATCAAATCAAAGGTAAAGGATATGATTACGAGAAGGGCTGACCATAGATAGTCTAACATAGTAGGACACGGGATTTCCAAAGCTCTTTGGCCAGCGGTAAAATCCTTAAACTTAGCAGTGCACAAATGAGTACAGTTATAGGAATATTATCCGGGCATTGCCTTCTAGGCAAACACGCCAAGAGGCTCGGACTCTTAGGCACGGATATTTGCAGATACTGTAATGATCTAGGTGTAGCAGAGGATATAACACATATTCTGTGTGAATGTCAGGGCATAGCACGTATGTAGTCGTATGAACATTTTGGGGTTCTACTTCTTTAGCAACCTGGAGGAGGTTGGCCGAATTAACCATAGACTCGTTCTAAAATTTTGCAGGGTAATAAAATGCTTTGAGGAAATTGTGGCGGTTTAGGTTGCATCCTTGGATGGATTCTTAGGCGATCGCGATGGGCCCACTCTGGTGCCGAGTGGTTTGGGATGGCTCAGCCTCTCAACGCCTCTAAACCTAACCTAACCTAACCTAACCTAAGGGTGGATCGAATTTTTTCTCTAAATAAGTTCAAAAAAAATATGCCACTTGCTCTGCTTACAATTTTACCGATTAGCATAAATTCCATGATGTAAAGTCAAAAATTGCTTTATTTTAAAGTACAGTTCCAGTTAACTAATTTCTTTCATCTTCTCTTTTCTTACAGCCATTGGAGATGGGAGTGACGTAGACAACAATGACAATACTCAGGGAACAGTGAACGAAACTGGTAAGTGCATTTTTAAAAACACCACCTAATGACTTATGTAATTTCAAAATCACTCGTTTATTCATACTCGTATTCAAAACTGTAACAGGAAAATATTTTAAATTAAAAAAAAATGATAATTTATATTTTTTTTGTAATTTTGAACAAGTGGTCGGTCTCGCTCATCAATTTCGTGAGCACAATCATTTGTTTTTGCAACAATTAGATAAACGAAACATTGACGTAACGTACATAACTGAACTTTGCTGCTCCACCACCACTGAATGCATGTACTTTGTGTCTAGATATCTAAAACGAAAGCAACACAACAAATGCGTAACATGAAAATAGCCTCGAATTCAGTTTAATTTTCGAAAACCATCGCAATTTTTTTTTCCCTTTCAATTGAGATGGATTAGCACAATGGCAGCAGCAGTACAGCACCACTTAAGAGCATGATCTTCTTCTAATTTTGCTTGAATTTAATTTTGAGATTGAGTTCGTAAATCGAGTAACGACAAACGAAACACGAGCAAGTGTTTGCACCAATTAAGGTCAAAGAAATTTTTTTTGTTTGTTTTTAGTCCTCAGAGTGCTTGATAGTTGGGTGTAATTGGAAATAGAGTGCCCTTAATTGTTGTAGAATTTTCGGAACCATTATTTTTTAAGTAAGGTTAATAGAAAAGAGTTAAAACTGTTCTTTAATTTCGATGACTGGATCTCAAGCAACAGAGCCGACCAAATCAAATTGGTTAAGATTCCTTTCTAAATACTTGCATGGACGGTTCCTTAAACGTATTGCCTATCTATAGTGAATTCTTTCAATCATTAAGTTTGAGCGTTGGCGCCCATTCACATTTCTCTTCAAATATGTAGGGTCCAAAGCCACTCAAAAAATAAACACTTTTGAATGAAGCCACATAATTTTCATTCGCCTTCGGGAATGAATGTAGGATTGAACTTGAATGGCACTGCTACTCAATTATCTTCTGAGACTAAGGAAATCTCGCTTGAAATAAGTTATTTGTCACATGAGACTGGCGCTTACATACAATACACTAGCTGACCCGGCGAACTTCGTACCGCCTCAAAATTAATAAATGTTGTGTCAACTTATAACTTACTTACTTAGTTGGCGCTACAGCTCGAGGTGAACCTGGGCCTGTTTCTCGCAACCATTTGTGTGTGCGTGTTATATATTTGCACGAATGGAAGGGACCTACAGTTTTTTGCCGACTCCAAACGGCGGGTTGAGAAGCTCAATCGTGACAAATGATACTCTTTGATTCTTGTCAGACATTCGAAAGAGGTGGTGACCGGCGACAACTTATAAACTGAATTAAATTCAGTTTTTTATTAAGGTAAAATAAATACTCAAAATGAATTAGTTTCATAAATGTACAAAAATCAAAATGAAATATCTGTCTGTTTGACTGTCTGTCTGTTTGTTTATCTGTCTATCTGTCCATCTATCTACCTGTCTGTTTATCTATCTGTCTACCTGTCTTAATATTTACTTGTCTGTCTATCTGTCTGTCTTTCTGTCTGTCTGTCCGTCAGTCTATCTGTTTATATATCTACCTAGCTCTCTATCTGTCTGTCTGTCCGTCTGTCTATCTGTATGTCTGTCTGCCTGCCTGTCTATCTGTCTGTCTGTATCTATCTGTTCGTTCACTAATCTAATAGAGATTTGTATACTTTTGGGCAATGCCGGGGAACACTTTGGGGATGAGTTCCTCCATCGACGATGTGAACTCGCTAAAATTTGCCGGGAACGATATCAATCCAGTCGAAACATCAACAGGAATTTGGCCATTGCCAACCGCCAGCAGTTGCCTCGAGAATTCAGCAGCCGATGGGTCGTTCTGCAATGCGACTCTCATGTTCGTGGTCAATTTCAACTTCTTGACATGCCGCCATAAAGACGACGATTTCAGGCATGCCATTAAGTTCATTGGCAGCAGTAGATTTCGGAAGCGTTTGACGAAAATCTCCGGGGAGCAATATCATAGCCCCACCAAATTGTCTCGTGTACGTCATCCAAGGTTTGATCGTCTAATAGGAGACATTAGTCAAGCAAATATCACTCCCTAAAAAACAACAAAGTCGTTTTTGACTAATCCTGTTCAAAAGAAAATGTATTTTCTAAAAAAAATGATCGAATTGATAAATATCGCATTGAATTTCAATTGATCGTAATGTTTGTACCGTGTGCGGATGTGATGCGCAATATACGACTTCTCGGAATCAGTGTATTAATTCGCAAAACTCGAATCAATTGCAGCAAGAAAAATAGCACATTTGCTTAATAGAAAAATTACAATGCGAAAAGGATACCTGTCAAATTGCTCACAGCCTATAAGTCAACGTACAACGCCATCAATCGAGTTGTGCCATTGATCGCAGCACAGCGCCTTCTATTATTTAGGTCGCTTACTTCTCCACCCAAAAGGCACGCTTACCGTCTTTTATCACAATGAATTTCACAATTATCCGAAATTTTCCAAGCTTCACAACGAACTTTCCACCTTTACATCAAATCATGCGATAAAATGCAAAATTTCGTTGAAAAAAAAATTCAAACTTTTCGCGAATCCGGGATTTTCCGAGTTTTCCACTAAGAATTTTATATTTATCCTTTCGAAAAGCCATTCCGGAACAATTGCACACAAAATTCCATACATTTCGATTTTTCCAATTTTCCGACTTTTCCGGAGGGTTTACCCAAAATTTACGAACAACTGAAAAAAAATTTGAGCCAAATCGGCCCAACCGTTCTCAATTGATGAATTACTATACATTTTTTTACACCATTTTTATATATATAGATTATTAGGTCTGTTCCCGTACCTGTCCAAAACAGCGCATAGCTACGAAAATCAGTCAAATCCTGTTCCCGTACGAAGATTTTTCGTAGTTTTCGACAGAAGAGAGCGCTAACAAGAGAGTAAGAAATTTCGCCATGCTGCGGATTTTAGGCCAAGAAATTTCTTTGGGCAGCTTGAAACTGTCAAATCTGTCAAACAATCATACATTTTTCGTTTTTTGTTGTTAATGCATTCCTGTACTTTTGCACACTTTGCCCTCTCTCTCTGACAGAATTTTCCCCCCACTCCTTGAAATCTGAGAATCTATAAATTTTAGTGCAGAAAGTTCGGGAACATACCTATTATGTCCTTACTATACTTTGAAATAGAGCCTACATAGAACGACGAAAGATTTTGCACATGAAGCTTACCGTTATAACATTTTTCTCAGTCGCCTGTGACAGGCATTCTGACAGAATATTAGGTTTATTCTTATTCACTGCTGAATCAATTTTCACGGCGCTGCTGATTACAACTTCAATCTCGTCATGTAGCTCTGAATCAGGAGCGTCGTTGGCATACATCTTCAGTTTTACATAAGCGCAAAGAAAAAATACAATAGCGAGATTTCGCAAGATCTAGGTTTTAAGTTTTGGTCGCCGAAACGAGAGATATCGGAACAACAACTGCGTTGCTTTTCGTTCTGTGTGCTGTGTGCACGGTGGCTCCGTAATGTTTCAAGCATAGTGCCTTTCACATATATGTACATCGTCCAATTGGTTCAAAAAATAACTCGTTATCAATTTCCGCTCGAAAATTTCAAATGCAAATGCTTGGTATTTACAGATGTCAAATATAAGCTGTTTATCTTTGGCAGAACCGTGTAAGTGCAACATTGAAATTATAACCTTAGCTTCCACCTCCGATCATTTGTTCTTCCCTTTCTTTGCGTTTAACCGAGATTCAAAAAACCTCTATCGTTAGTTCTTATTTGGGTTCTACCTTTATATTATCTCGAAGAACATACTTTTCTATACAGGAAGTAGTTTTTCTTCACTTCTTCTTATTCCCAAGTCTTCTTTTGTGTGATTGTAAAGTAAGGAAAGGCGGAATTGAAAATAATTTTACTGGATACCATTTGAAATCTTATTCAATTATTTTGTATTAATAAATTATCTCACATGGTATGTAAATATGTAAATATTCATGCAAAGTTTGCTCTCTGCACAATCAATCGCCATTTTGTACTACATATTTGCACATGACCTATTCACAAATCGAAAAATCGAAATTTTATTCTATCCGCAAACCATTTCAACTTACAGCACAGACAACAATCATTGTAGTGTGTCCGAACTGTATAAAGCTTTGACAAAAACCTCATTCCAATGAAAGCTCAATGCACCGTCGAATATAAGAACCAGTTGAAAACTCTCCAAAGCTTTTCGGTGCTTTGGCTCAGCTACTTAGCCATGTTTTGAACCGTATGATTGAAATAAACGGAGCAGCCTAAGTGTATGTGATGTATTTTTTATGGTTTTTGCAAATACATTGCTTACTATTTAGGTGTACCTCAAGGAGTTCAATTATTTCCGAACATTGCATAGTTAGTAGCGCAGTACAAAATTATTTCATTGATGGTCGATTTTTTTCAACAAAATAGGTACGAGTAAAAGGAAAGGCCAAGTAACTGAGAAATCCGATCTAATCAAAGGGGGTATTCAATTGAGAGGTTAATTTTCTGTTTGAAAAATGTGCGCACAAATTGGGCTTAGAGGATTTTCAAGTGAGGCAGAAGCCGATTTAGATGGATTCTTGTGTTTTTTTTTTTAATTTTAACGTACAACTTTCGTGTTGAGCAATGAAAATGTAAAAAAGTGAAATTGATTTAAATGATTTAATTATTATATTTTAATATGAATTTTATGTTTTCTCAATTCAATTCAATTGTTTTTTTTTTTTTCTTAAATATTACTTGGGACTTATGATTCTTCTCAATATTTACAGATTCAGAACTTTCCTCGCTTTCACATGTCGGTAAGTTGACTGGCCCCTGTCTCTTCTCATTCTTGGTAGTTTAGAGGTCGCGAAAAGCTTTTACTTGTAAGAAAATTGCAACTAATACATTTTTCTATCTTCGATGTTTTTTACTAATAAATCTTAAGGTGGTGGGGTTTTAATTGGATGAGTATATGCCTATTAATGTTGCTAAATAACTCTATGCTTTGTAAATAACGAAATTAATAGTTTTACATTTTCAAGAACACCAAGAAGTTTATTTTTATTAACTGTCTTATTTCAATTGCCTACCTCATCTAATGGATCAGAACATGGGATACAGATTTTTGGAAAAGTTGAGGAAGGAGAATTAATAATCAAAATTTGCCATTTAAAATGCAAAACTAGTTGTTTGTACCAAATAAAGACGGCAAACTTTTCACATAATTCTAACTCTTTCTAAACTATGTAACTGAAGAAAATAACTCACAATTTGCAACTTTCCGAGAAATTAAATTCAATACTGATGTTACAGCTGGGATCCGTCCGACTTGAGTCCTTGTTTACAACGATTCTTTTATTTTTTTACATCTGACATTTGGTCCACTGTTTCAAATGTATTTATACATACATATATATGTATGTTTGTATGTATCTTGAAAAATATTGGCATTAAAATATGTAATAGTAAAATGTTGACGTTCTATGTTCTGAAAGATATTATGCCCTTGCTGAATCTACATCCATGGCGGTCCGTTCACATGTTAATGTACTCTTGTCGGAATGTATTTACAATCTGCATATAAATTGCGATTCGATAAAGACTTTTTAACCCTCAACCGACCCTCAATTTTTTTTCCTTATCCAGATTAGTATCAGAAATGACCCCGCAGCTAAAATCTCAGTTCCGAAGACACGCAAACAACAAAATCAGAAAATCTAATGATGTAGTTTTGTTCGCCGTTCCTTTGTTATCCTTAAGCAGAACGATTTTCGAATAGGCATTGTTAATATAATTTACGAGAATCGAAAATCGATTATTTGAATAAAACAAATGGCAAAAGATCGAAATGAAGAAAAATCTAAAATTTAACGTGTACATAAATGCGCGGCTGACATAAAAATGAATTTGGATTATGCTAAGCATCATGCGCGCCAATATCAGACAAAAAAAGCTTAAATTAGTTTGATGCTCTTTACATTAAGTACTGAAATTAAGCGTAGGGTCATTTTTGATATCTACTATGGGGCCTTTAATGTATAAAAAACACTTTTGGTCCAGGATTTCGACCCCGTCCATAGGAGTCATCTACCGAAAGTGTAAAACGGCGTATTTCGACGACGAAATAAAATTCACTAAAGTACGGGTCTAAAGCTCTGCGAGCAAAAAAGTTATTCAACATTTTTTCACGAAATAGTATAAAAATTGATACCAGGTCTGTTGAGGGTTAAATGTTAACCAAATAATATGTGTTAACGTATAAAACCGTCTGTCACTTGAGAGGGATCTTATCATTTATCTTATATTCGATCCCCAATTGGTCGGAAGTCATTTATTCGCTCAAGTTGTGCAATAACACTTTACTTACGTACCCACCAATATTTCTGCAATATTTTCTGAATTAAGTTACCGACCGAAGAAATGCGCTACAAACTGTTAACAGCGACTGTTGTTAAACATAAAGAAAGCTTTAATTTTATATGGATTTTAAAGATTTTAAGCCCGAAAAAGCTTTTCTTTTTTTTAATAAAAACTATTAGGCGCTACATTTGTTCACTCCAAATGCACTGAAAACATTGCATATATTTTGGTTGTTTCTTCGTTTTTGGTTCCATTCTTTGCATACGTGTTTGTACATAATATGTCGAAGGAAATCATCATCATTCCGTTGAATTTACTATTTAAATTTAAACAGAAATAAAAAATAGAACAACTAAATTGAATAGGTGAATGCCATGTTGCGATGTGACTTCAATGGAAACCAGTGGAAAATCATTCGCATCTAATTACTGAAACTGGAACGAAAAAAGTAAAGGAAAAAATAGCGACACCCATTCTGTCTATTAACACAATTTTTTATTACTTTAAACTTAAGAGATGATTTCAATTTTGTCTCTTTAAATTTAATATTAAGCCCAGAGATAATAATTATGGCTCCCAGACCACACCCCCACTTACTATCTCCATCAATTGAAATTGAATATGGATCTGCTAATCTCTGTTGTCAAGGCAGTTAAATGGATGTAAATAGAAAATTCCATCTGCATGCCAACAATAACTTTGTAAAAAAAAATATCTCGATGATTAATTCGTTTTCGCACATTTGATTTGGTTTAAATAAACACACACAGTCCTCTTGCACAGCACGGGGCTATCCCGGCTACCACTGGCAATAGCGAAGCGACTGGTGTCTGGAAAATGTTTTAAAAGAGATTGGTTAACATTTTTGGAATATTTTTTTTTTCTTAAATTACCCAAAATAATTGAAATAAATCATCGATAATGTAGATGAAGTATTTATGAATAATCTTAATCCAATATTAACACATGGTATTTTCTTATATTCAGACTGTATATTTATGTATACTTTTTGATTGGTAATAGATTAGTGATTAAATAAGTCGCTACCACCAGCAACAAACCAAAAATATGTTTAATCTTATTATTGCCATCCGGTTATGTTTACCAAATTTACAATTCTTCTGAAATTTAATAGAACAACAGTTTGTTGTTTTAGTGTCGTTATTTTCTGGTGACACTTGACCGGCCGCAATTTAATTAGGTGTCGCATGCAATTTTGAATATTGTTTTCCCAAACAATATGACTGATGCTGTTTACAGTTAGTGGGTGTTTGACACAGTTCTAGATGTTTCAGAAATACATAATACGAATTAATTTTAATCAGCAGCGCGTAGAAAGTGCCCGTGATTATTGTTAATAGATTAAAAATAATCAGTTCATGTCAAGAAGTCATTGAGAGTGTGGTTTCCATTCGGAAACTGGACGGAAAGAAAATATTGAAATTCCCGGCTAACATTGAAATAATGAATGGGAGGGTCAAGAAGAAATATGGGGACTGGTGTGATTAGGAGGTAATCACCCCGAGGTTTGTTGGAATGTTTAGATTTTTTATGAACGTTAAGGCTCACGCGTTTTGGTCACGAACTTACAAAAGGCAAATTTTATATTTCCTACTTAACAGGAAAAAAATTAATGAAATGGAAATGCCACTGGGCTGAGTTGAAAACAGGGATGAGCTGATTAAAACAGTCATAGAAGTAGGTCAACGAAAGTCGACTGTAAGCTGAAATAATTTTGTTAGTTGTTTGTATATTTCCTTATTTTCGTTTATGGAGAAAAGGGGAGCTTATATATACATACATACATTCATATATTTATGTATGTACCTCTGAGATCTTGATTTAATTGCATTGTTTTTAATATTTAGATCCATGGTCATCAGATGTACTACCATCCCATTAGTTTAGTTTAGTTTACTAATTTATTTGTCTGCTCGTTTGATACCTTAAAACTCATAAACTAACCACCCGATTGAGCTGAAACTTACACTATATAATTTTTATGATGTTTGAAGTGTTCATACATCAAACATTTTCAAGTTTTTCGGTAGATGGCGCAGGAACTCAAAAACTTCAAAACTTACGGTACGATTAAGGTTAAACTTAGATACACAATATGTATATGTATTTTTAATGAAGTAAGAAATGTTTGTAAATCAAAGGTTTTCAAGTTTTTCGATAGATGGAGCTGAAAACCAAAATCTCAAAACTATTACTACAGCAATGCAAGGTGCCAGATATCAGCTAACTTTTGATTTACGTGCACTTTTCGCTTCGTAACAACTATATATTGTGTAAGGTTTCAGATGACATCGGTCGGTGTACCAAAAGTCACTCGAAAAAATTTCATTACGTTTTACGACAAACACTTTTCTCAATGGGTGTAGCGAAGCCCACCGGGTAACCAGTAACCACCAGTATCTTAAAAATTAGTTGAGCTTGCCAAACAGAAAGTACAATAAAAAAATAAAAAAGAGAGTAACATGTACACATCATTTCTAATAACTTGTACGTTAAATACATAAGGAAAACATTACAAAAAATAAAAGAGAAGAAAAAGAGTGCTGTTATCTGAGGAGACGGTCCTATAAATTAGGAAACAAGAAAAAAAATCAGAAATATAGTTCGATGCAGAAATGTAAAGTTGCAGTTGCAGACGCGTCCTACATATCTTTGGTGAGGTTATCTGTTCTTCTGATAGTGGGTGGTAGATAGTTCCATAAGCGGACCCGGATGGCATTAACGAAAAATTGCTTTTCGGATGTCAAACAAGAAAACCGGCGATCGGGGGAACAATGAGCTGTGAGAGTCTAGTTGATGAAAAGAACTGAGGTTGGTTGTGAATATAGGATGGGTGATGGCTCTAAATGAGATCATTGTTTTTTTTAGTCCTCGAACAAACGTTATATCCAACATGTCAGGTACATAGTTATTAGAATGCCTTAAAAGATCAGAAGCATTGTTCAAGGTAACAAAAAGTCTATCTTAAAAATCATATGCGACTACTGTAATAACTTCTACAAGGTTGGTTTTCTTAGAGTGTGGCGTGTCCTACCCAGATCGCTATTAGTACAATTTAAAGTATATCAAATGCCTAATCTGAACTGTTTCATAAGATCAGATCATCACTGATAGGCTCCGATGCACAGGGTTTACTGAAAATCATAAACTTAACGTTGAATATAATAAAATACGAAGTGGTTAAGTTCCAACTGCTGACCTGAGACTGCGAATCAAAAAATAGGAAAAGACAATGCACCATTGGAATGTTTGCCGTGTCGTATTCCACACGACTGACGCTCGCCCACGCCACCATGTGATATATTAACTTTAATACCAGAAGTCAAGGGCGTCGCAGAATTCATTGGACGCTGTAAATCTTAAAAAATGAGCATTCGTACAATTGTAAAATTTAGTGATTTTCATACAATCAAAACCTTTAAAATAAACGGTATAGCTTAATAAATTTGATGTCTGATAGCTAGAAATACATTAAGATACCGTTACGAAGACGATCTGGTACAGATTTCAACCAAATCAGAGAAAAATTTTGGTTGTTAGGGATGTATATACTTTTGGTGGTACATATATGTACCAGCGCATCCCGAAAGGGTCAAAAAAAAGTAGTGCATGCTGACCCTTTTAGATCTGTGGCGTATTGTTATACATACAAGCAACAAAATCAGCGGATAGTGTGCATCACCATATTCTAATCATTTATCATTTACTATCACTATCATTCGCCTTTCGCGTATCTGTTGATTATATTAGATAATATAGTGTATATGAAAGCCTTCCACGCTTGGCCAAAGATTATTCCTAATTCCACAAATTAGCGAGTTTTTACAAAAGTCATCATGATGAAATATATTCCACACTTATGTATGTTGGTATAATTTATTTGATCATCATGAGCCTAACACTAGCTTAGTTGATAAATGTCTGTTTATCAATGAGTAGTCTGAATCTGGGAAACATTGTTTTTTGTTTTGTTTTCGTTTTTACAACCGCACCAGTTGCCTCACATGAATTGGAAAAGATAAAACTTTATCTGTTCTCCGAAAAACTTTTGTTTTCAACTCTCTCCATCTCTTCCGTTTTGAAATTCCTCGTGAAAGATAATTTCTTCTTGATAAAAAAAATTAGGTACTGCATAATAATATTTCCTGGTTAGCCCCTCAAAACACCCCTCAATTGCTTTTCTACGAGTTTCTATCGAACGGAAATACAACAATTGCATTAACTCGTATTTAAAAGTATCAAACGCATCATCCTAGCAATATTTTAAAATTAGAATTCCGAAGTTTATTAAATAAAAAGAAAATTACGCATTTACATAATTCTAGATAATTCTAGAAATGTCGACAACCACAACAGAATCGCACTTCACATTGTTTTTTCGAAGATGCATATTGTTTGTGATACGAGTGCTTCTGCTGAAATATTGAGATCAATAGATCCGCTGACGTCAAATATTTCGTCAGGCGAGCCTCTTTTTTTGCCTGAATGTAAATATTATTTCTAAAGAACGATGACGAACAGAGTGAATTTTTGAAAACAAAATAAAAAAAAATATATCAAACACACACCTTCTTTCGTCCATCGCCATCGTAACGGTTATTGGATCTTACTTACTTACTTAGTTGGCGCTACAGCTCGAGGTGAACCTGGGCCTGCTTCTCGCAACCATTTGTGTGTGCGTGTTATATTTTTGCACGAATGGAAGGGACCTACAGTTTTTTGCCGACTCCGAACGGCGAGTTGAGAAGCTCAATCGTGACAAATGATACTCTTTGATGCTTGTCAGACATTCGAAAGAGGTGGGCACTGTGAAAAACTTTTAGGTGTTTGCGGCGGGATTCGAACCCAAGACCGCTTGCACAGTAGTCCGACGCACTAACCACTTGCGCTACGGTGCCCACTATTATTGGATCACTTTAAGAAAAATATTATGAATCAAAATATTTCCATTACGAAATCGGAAATACAAACGTCCGCCAGCGATAAGTTCATTCGCTGTTGGAAATGATAAGGTTCTGTTGTTGGCAACTACTACGAACTTTGCTGGGGTTTTCGATGACGGTGTATAGGTATGTTCATACTTCGTATCTTGTTAAATCTATTTATGTAAATAGGATGATTGAAGTAATAAAAATACTTGATAGAGAAATACAATATTTATATATTCTAAAAACATTAAAAAGAAAAAAATTCGTGATAAAATGCGACAGAGATGCAATTCAGTAGAGATAGGAGGATGAATGTAATCAATTGGTACACGCTAATGGGTTAAGTGAACAATTAATCAACTTGAAATACTTGGAAAGTCATGTGCGATACAAGTGGTTCCGATTACACAGGTGTTTTCTTTTGTAAAATCTCGGGGATTTCTTTGAAATTTAAATATGAATGAACTGTTGGACTTGCTAAGTTGTAAGTAATAAGTTAAATGTAGATTTGCGTACTTAAAAGTGAGGTAGGTAATAAAATAAGTGACTCAATAAGCTTTAAATATATACAAATGAAACAACAAATTCTACTAGATAATTTTAGGATGGGGATTTTTAGTTTACTCTTATGACGCCTTTTATATTCGCTTCGAGAAACCTCTGAGAAGCTGACAAATTTCAATTAAATTATATTGAAAAATGGGTTTGAGATTCGACAATTTCATTTAATGTATCCGATTTATAAGCAGTATTTTCGCTCTTGGGATGGAATCATAAGCTTTATTGAATGTAATGAGTTTCAAGCTTATTTTTCGATTCACTTTTAGGACATAGCGCCCTATACAGTAGGGTATGTCATATTTTGCAACTTTAACATTTTTATGTTTAATACTTTTCAAAAGTTGCATTGCTGATAAATTCAAAGGTGCGCGGTAAAGGAGTATAAGTCGAAATATATTTTTAACAATAAGGCTACTTTGACCACTACCTGTTTTAACCATTTGTACGTGACTTATACCGCTATTACCAAATGTGACACATAAAATTTGCAATCAAATGTGCTTATCTCATTTTGACCGAATTTTGACTTAGTTGCACTCCTTCTATCGTGCACCTTAAAATTAATCACTACATTTATAGTTTTTATTTTGGCTCCGTCAATGACCGTGAAGTTCGAAGAAATTGCTAAAAAATTTTGGCGTGTTATTTTTTTTTTTAAATCTGTATAGAAAAAACTGTAGTTCAACTAGATTAAAGTAGGTTATATAAATAAATACCCCAATTCTAAAATATTAATTTATCAAATAACAAAAATATTAAGAAAAATGTATTTTTACAACTTGCCGTACGTATGCGCGCAACAGTGGCTGTTGAGTATAAAAATATGTAAAATAATATGGAAGGTATTTATTTTATTTCCTTATAAACTTTATGTTTATTGATTTTAAGTAGTTCGTTTGGCAAAAATTAACACTAAGCCACATCCGAGCAATGAGCGAACATAGCACAGAAAACCGGTTTTTCCGAAAATTCAACTAATTTAAGCGAGCCAAAAGTACATTAAACTTGAAACTTTTTCGCATATTCTGACACCTAGGATCCCAACCAAATGCATCTTTTGACAAGTACAGTAAACTCTCTCATAACCGGACACGAACGGTACCAAAAAAATTTGTCCGGCTATGAGAGGTTGACATCCTTTAAAAAAGAAATACAATAGACATTATACCGAAAAAAAACAGTTTCTGTCTATGGCAATCAAACTAAAATTACATACATACATACATACATACACTCTACATTAAAACCTATTTAAAAAATGCAACGGGCTTTATAAATGCACATAGTTGTTGAATAACACGTTCACAAGACGGCATATGCCCTCAATAGTTGAGAAATTAGCGGGTCATGACAGGATATGCCGTCAAAGAATTGTAAGTATGTTAGGACAAGACGGGAAATATAGTATACTTCCGTATTCCGGCATTAAATGTCCTACCAGAGACAAATTTGTCCTTCACTGTGACCAGGGGAATCATTTTTATCTTTTTACAAAATTTGTACAAAATAATTAAAAATATCTCTCAAAATGCCGGATATACATATGTGTCATTCTTGTGTTTCCCACTGAAAATTATGTCTCCGCGTCTCCGCTAATCTGTCCGGTTATAAGAGATGTCCGTAAGGAGAGAGTACACTGTATTGAATTGAAAAATAACGATTTTTTTTTGTCATATTAAATGACACACCCTACAATACGTCTTAATTTTTTTAAGTCAAGAAGATAATTAAATTATAGGGCTGAAAGGCGGATCTGATTTCACTCACTTAGCCATCACGTATTACCACGTTTGATGCTATATCTTTCGAACTATGAAAATACCTTCAAATTCAAAATAAAACTATTTGGATGATTTTTACCCAGAGAAAAAGTTACAGCTTCTCACAGGCAGAAAAGGGAAAAGGAATATAGGGATTTTTTTTTTGTTAAATTGCGACAATTCTAATGATGCAGAAATATAACAAAAATACTACATTTAAAAAACATATTAAATCGATTCGATAGAATAACAGTAATCACGCAATTAATAGGTTATTGTTGTTGTCCAAAATGCATGTTATGTGTATGTAGAAATATTAAACTCAATTAAGTAAAAATACAGCAACGAAAAGTTTTTCAGTGTGTTGTTCTGAGATGAAAGCTAAGAAACCTTTGGAAAATAAGACTGTATCATTAACAGAAATAAGTTGAAGACCAAATTGAAACAAAAACCGCAGCTGAACATAAACAAAAAGAAAAACAAGTACCTATTACTTTTCTTTTTTCCAAACCTTATTTTCGAGTATCAAAACTAAAAGCAAAATATTGTTTATAAATTTAAGCTTTTGTCCGTCAAATGCTCGTAGCAATAGACGGGTGATAGACACTTTTTTTCTTGTTTTGATAGACGATCATCGCCCGCTCGACCTCATTACCTGAGACATCCTGTATAGTTGATTAATTGAGCATACATTTGTCTTAAGTACACTGGTTTCCAGGTGTGCCGGATCCACCGATATATTGGAAACTTTTTGTGCCATACAGACAGTCTAAACTCTAAAGCTTGTTTTGTTATTGGAGGTTTATTTCGTATACAACCGGAAATTTAAGTTGTTGCAAAAAATACCTACTTAAACACCTAGTATATTTTAAAATATCATACTCTTAAGATCGTTAGAAGGAAATCTATAAATAGTATATTATATTATTTCATCATAGAGCGCCAGGCAATTCCAAGAAATTGTTGTATTTGACGCAGATACTCGTACACACTTATACAGGCATTTCGATACACGTGCTCACGTTTTCCAAGGTAATACCTAACACGTTTAAAATACTTACATACATATACACACAAGTTGTCAAGTGCTTAGCAAACACACTCTACAGCTCCAAGTTCACATGATCTAGTGTGATTAAGAAAAATTCATTATTTTGAACTTAATTGAGATTATTTAATATTTTAGTTGAATAACATATCCGATTAGATTTTACTATGCAGCTGTGTATGTTTCAATACTCTTAGAGTAAGCTGATTTAATGAAATAAAAACAAAAACTTAATTAATGCAAGAATAGGTTATCATACGTAAGTGATTAACTATTAGAAACATTGTAAGAATTTTTTTCCAGTAAAACAATATTATTTTTTTTTTATTATTTTCTTTTGCAATAAATTATTTATAATCTCAAATAAGTATTCCAAAGATGGTAAATCACATCAATGAAGGCTACAACGAATATTTACAAATACCTTCAGCTCATTCAATGACCCATCGAGATTATTTCCTTTTTTTTTTTTAAATTTAATTTCCTTGTTAATATTTATTATAAATCTTATTAATATTTCCAACTACGAGTAGTATATTCCTCCATATTTTCAAAGTCTTTAACTGGTTTTTCCACTTAAAAATAAAAAAAATACGTATTTCATCGGAAACATTTAAAAGTTCGTGTGACGTGACATTCAAAATTTTATACAAAAAAAACAATAAAATAAATATTCGAACGTCTGGGCTATTAATTAACACATTTTTTTAGATGATACGTTATAAAATGTTAATTTTCGCCTACGCAGTAAATAAAGACTCACTATTCTTGAACGTCAGTTATTAAAGGAGATAATCGTAAGGAACATTTTAAGGTTTTCGTGCGTCATTGAAGGACTTTGAACAATTACGTAATATGTACTCGTGGTTACAGACTATAGGAAAGCTGAAAAGAAGAATTCTTATACTCTGTAGAGTGCCAATTTGATGAGATAGAGGGTTAAACTGGTTAATTTTGGCACCAACTGTAGAAAACAATTTAGGGCAATTTGTTCACTCAGCTGTCACCGGAAGCTTTCATCAGCAAATCTCAAAAGTTTTCATAGTATCTACGAAAAGAATCAGATAAGATGTATCTTTTTTTAGAGATGTTTTATATAGTTATGTAAGTTCACACTTTTTAACTTCGTCTAGTTTCTACTTTCTTATATGTACATAATTAATCTTTAAATTCTACCATCCGTACTGCGCTTCACTGTACATACCTAATTTGTTCCCACTCCTAGGACAAATGAAATGCAGCATAAAGTGAACCTACTGAGTCCCGCAGTGGACTCAGCCGATTCATTCTCGGGTTAAATCCGCTTCACCAGTTTAGTTTCTCTTAAGAACTTGTCAGTCTTCAGAATGTCGAGTGAGGAACATTCCAAGTTTGCAGAAAGCCTTTTCTTTGGTGAAATAGTGCCTCGCAACTATCTATTATTATGATCTTAAGCAGTGATGGCCAACTTTTTCAATATGCGGGCTAAATTTCAGAAATACAATTTTCTCCCGGGCCACGCACTATAATAAAAGTAAGTAATAAGTAATAAGTAATAAGTAATAAAAGTAAAAGTTAAAGTAAACAAAAAGCACATCATCGCTTCCCAGTAGGCGAGATCATAGTCAAATGCTGTCTGGTTTAATGTAAAAAACTGTGTACCTAATGTCTTTATTTTTTGAAGAAAAATAAAACAACTGAGAATCAAACATATTTATTAAAATTTAAAATTTTTAAATTTATTATAAAATTTTAGCCAAATCGGCCCAGCCGTTCTAAATTGATGAATTACTATACATTTTTCACACTATTTTTATATATGTACTTATATAGATTTAAAAATATTTAAGAGTGAGACATCTGACTTTGTCTTGCAGATCTAAGTGCATCAGAATTAAATTGATCTTGACTGATGTTGTCGCTACTCGCAAATACTTTTCCAAATGATCTTAAGTAATTCGTGTCCTCATTTGTGATTTGATGTGCTTCATGCGACTAAAAAGCTGTTCACACGCATAAGTGTTTCCAAATAGCGAAACCATCGACAGAGCATGATTGTAAAAGGCAGGATATTTTTCTTTATCCAAATACGTTTGATACAATTCTTCCAAACTCTTCCAAAATATTATGTTTTTTAACGTCGATCGCAAGATCTCTCCAGGCGCAGTGGCGATAATAGCAAGAAACTAGAGAATAATACGAAACTTTGGCAAGCTAGACTGAAATTAGTTATGAGTATAACCCAGATAGCGTTTCAAGAATGCGAGATATTTCAAATCTTCCCTTAGCTATAATTTAAAAATATATGATATGAACGAGCCATGATGTAATGTTCTTTTGGTGATGTGTTGTGTACAATTAATATTTATGTTCATTCGACCTTGCATGCGACCGCCGGGTCTCGTGTTGGCCACCGATGATCTAAAGTTTCTTCGGCTAGCGTTGTTACAGAGTTCTTTCAGGAAGCTCCTTAGGATTCCATATTGGTTTTTATCTTCATTTTTCATCAGTCTTTGTTCCGTTTTCGACAATGATTTCATTCCTATAATTACCTCTCCTTTAGTAAATAAAATAAAAATTATGTAACTCTGCAGCTACAATAATGCAAAAGGCTTTGATATTATATTTAAGCTCATATCATAGTTTTTTTTTATAATTTTTAAATACCACAAGTGCCACCATGAAATCACTGCTCCGTATATGTATTCTGCCACGTATTGGACATGTGAATATCACAGTGAAGGTCAACCTCAGTTTGTTGCCAAATTTGTAAGACACGCGCTCTTCCCGGGGGTGGAATTATGCACACAACATATTCGTCAAATGCATTTTCATTGCCAAGATTTTGCTAAAGTGCATGACATATTTATCTAGGCTCACAATGCAGTGTCTATAAAATTTTGAAATATACATAGATTCAAACAAATAAGATTTATTTAATTATATTCTTTGTCTGCATTTCCTGGCTAATCTGCTGAGCTTCATTACTTAAACAAAAATGTATATAAATATGTATCGTTCTATATTTTCCTATTACATCTACATACACAATTATTGCTCACGATCTTTGCGAGTGCAACAGTTCCCAACAATTATCATTACTTAGTATCGGTGAAGTGTAATAAAACGGTATTATCTATGAAATATGATCCTAGGCAGCTGCAGCACAACTTAAGATTACTTTTTTTTTTATTTTGTCTTTATTTAATTAGTCATGAGATCCTGATTGAGGTTGAAATACGCGTACGTTTACCAAAATTTATTCGGTTGATGGGTAGGTGAATTCTCAAGAAATTAGACCAAGAAAACAAAAACAAAGATACATTTGTTTCTTATGGCCAACCAGACATTTGGGCGGCACAGGAAATATAAAAGACTGACTTTTTTATTAAAAATAAGCATGACGATGGATATGCAAACAGTTAACAGACTCTTTGTCGCTGGCACTGATGATGGCGATGATGAATACGATCTAGTCCGAAGCAAGTGTCAACTTGTTTTTCGGTTAAAGGATTTATTAATATTAAATTGAAAAAAAAAAAAAACATAATTAATATGAATTTCCCAGAACGCGCTTGCTTACGCAGAAACGTTTTAGCATCAAAGCAGCTCCGTGAGGTTCCTATTTAATTGGGGCCACTTTATGAGGTTTCTTAAATGCGAAATTATTATACGTCAGCATATTGTAAATACATACTCGTACATATGTTTGTACCGTTTCCAATTTTTTTTTTTTTTTCGGATACAAAACTTAAAAGTAGGTTAAGAACACTGAGCAGTGTGAACTTCAAAAGGATAAGATTTATAACATAAATATCATCCACTTTATTATAAAATGGGGAAAGCGAGCTGTGTGCTATGGTGAGTTTTTAATTTTTGCTTTCAAGAGATGCAGCTGAAATGCGACGAACTAATTTAAGTAGCACAAGAAATTGGGTAATTAAAATGAGTTCCCGGCGTAAACAAGGCTGATTCGTGCGTAGATAGGCTTTTGTGTTTGTTTTTTCGCACAACTCCTGAAATAAACCATGACCTAGGTTGATGCACAATTGCTAGCGTTTATACGCATGCAGTTTGTTTTGTATAAACAAAGCGCAATATATAGTTTGTTTACTTACCTCCACTTTTATATCTAGTGCACTTTAACCTTACAAAAAACAATACATCATAGTCGGGATGAATAGAAAGATACGCATATTCAAGAGTAATAAAATCCCGTAGATACGAGCATTGTAATTGAAAATGTTTATTACCCAGCTGTTCAATGTTTACTCGTATTCGTATGCAACGCGCAGAACTGTGATAGTGCTAGAAATAAACCGTAGCCAATCTGAGCTACGAATATTCATGACAATTCACGTAGGAAGACCTGGATAGTTTAAACATTAATAATTTATGGTTTTAAACTTCCTCGTGTGTTTTATGTGAACAAGACATTTACGACTGGGCAGTTCATTTTCTTGTTTCTGGAAAACGATGGTGGTTTTTTTTTCTCTTGTTTTCAATAAAAACGACAGAAGCCAACGCTCGAAAAACATTTACAGTGAAAGTTGTGCATATCACTTCGAGCTATTGTTGGGAAAAATTAAAATCACGGAAATGTCAGGACGTGGGTGGATTTGATTTATTTTGTGATTCTTTGGAAGAGAGCGAATTTTAGGAAATTTGGTGACAACTTAAATACATTCGCCTGTTTGATCAGATATCAAGCTACTGACTTACGAAAGAGGAGGTTCTAGGATCCGATTACAAATAAAGTATTTTACTCCTTTGAGTATAAGTTGATATTTGATGGGCAGTAAGATGACAAACAGTGGGCGCTGTGGCGTGCCAGTCAGTGCATTGGACTACTATACGGATACATCCAGGTTCAATCCCAGAAAACACTTAAAAGTGTCACCTCTTCATACTTCTCAATTTGGCGTACGTTAAATATAACCCGTTTTATCGCTTTTTCCACAAACAGTGCTCCAGCGAAATAGCTAGCTGCATTCCTCCCCTTCAACAATTTTCTCGCAACAAACGTCTCGCAAGGAATGCTCATCAGTTTAACCTTAAGCCCAGCTTCGGACGTACAGCAAAATATAGATACTTTCGTTAACTGCTCAACACGAATGTGAAATGCTTTATCAAACACGATTTTTCCCTCCCGTTACTATCTACAAGCATTTAAGACCAATGCGCATCGGTATCTCCTCTTTCATCCTCCCTAAATTTCCCTTGGCCCGCGCTGTGCAAGACATTTTAAGGGTATTCATAACCCCTTTATAAAAAAAAAGGATACAAATGGTTGCGAGATTCTGTGCTCAGTTCTACATAGGACTGCCGACTATTTTTTTTTTTTTTAATGTCCCAAACAACTTTAACTGCATTTACAGTGACAGACCGTTGCACTACTTTTCTACCAGGACATGGAAACATTCTAAAGACTACATTTTCTAGTGATTTCCTTTAAAAAAAATTTAAATTACCACATTCTTAAACGTTATCTGCAAGGTCTTAATAACTCAACTCTTCGCATATAGATATCTACTCAGAAATTGTTTGTTACATATAAGGAGTCTTTTGATGACACATTTTGGGGTCATGTAGATATGCCTGTATTATAACTTTATTAATTAGTAAATAAACTACAAAATGCATCTTATGTTTTAGCTCTAGCTTCCAGGTATTACAAATTTTGTAGAACAGTAAACAGCTGGCAGTATGTATGTATGTAAAAGATTCAAAATTCCATATTTACGAATATCACGATCGAATCTTAATTCTTATATACCTGGAGCTATGTAGTTATATTATTTTTAAACTTAAAAATCTAAATGGATGTTTTTCTTTTCATGTGTTTTTATTTTGCATCTATCAGAATTCTTTTACATTAACCAAACGAGTAGTCTCGCTTCCCATCTTAAGTAGTTTTATTAACATTTGTATAGTGTTTTAATATTCTTTTATATCTATCTTTGTACTTAATCATTCATTGAATCAAGTAATAATTGAAAACTATTTTAACTTTTTTCTTATGAAGAGTTTTTCATTTGCTATAAACTTAATGGATGCTAATTATTTATAGTCAAGTGTTGTACTTAAAAATCATTAAAAAAAAATCATTAATAAAAAAAAGTGGATATTGTGGTTTATTTATTTTATTTATTTGCAAAAAATGATATCATCGAACCCGAACAAAGTCAAATGAAGCGGCCCACATAAACTTCTAACTTTTAACGGGTTGTGCATCTATCTGCATTAGTGTTACACATTATAATAAAAAAATGTCTGCATACACAGGTATTATTTTGCGCATACATATGATATGAGGCCCATTTTGATTTAATAATGGTAATATAGCAAATAAAATACATATTTAGAAATGGCAATCGGGCTGGAAATTTTGTGATTTAAAGATATATAACTTTTGGCATAAGACCGGAATAAAAGTTATAAAAATCATCAACTGTTTATACGGCATTTCGAAAATACGCTTACCGCTCATATATTATTAGAGTCATATCTTAAATACATATACTTATGTACATAAATATTCCAAGTTCAAGTTATCTATTATTTTTTTTATTTTTTTCATAAAATGAATCTTTAAAATTTATAAAAGCTGTGCATTGTCTTTAGCCGTCAACAAAGTGTGAAAATGAGATGTATGTTATAAGACGGACTTTTTCTAAATAAATGTTATCTATTCTTTCACAGTCAACAGAAACAGATCAAAGGTACATACCTCTGGAATTATATTTCAACTTAATTGTACTGTGTGATTTACTAAAAAAATTACAATTGGCTACCTATGTATGTATTTCGGTCTCGGTTCGGGGGCGTCTTCAATACATCTTTTAGCTTTAAAAAAAACACCTGCAATAATCATTTAAAACACATGCTTATTACGAGTGTATATGTATGTACACTCGTAACTTCATTTGAAACGTTTTATGGCTCATAACAGAGAATCGCATTGGAACTATTTTAATTTGTTATATTTACATTATATTTAGAAAAATCTATTTCGAGATACACAATAATTATTTTCGACTAAATTATTCTCTAAACAAATTTATTTGTGTATGTACAACATACAGTTTCCATTAAGCCATTGAGCTATGATGCCATAGTTTCTCGTTTGCGGTCTCGTCTTTTATATTTTATGTCACCTTCAATACCAACTAACCTTATACTTGTAATGACCTTTTTATGATGTACAAGTATTTCCCCGACTGTGTTTCTTTCGGCCCGTCTCAATAACGGCATGAGTCAGTAAATTGGAGGTTTCATGCAATGCTGTGGAAACTTTCGGCATCATTTTTATGGAAAATGTTTACTTACATTAAATTGCGCTCAACCACAAAAGAAATTAGTATGGGCGAAGGCGCAGCTGTTTTTTTTTTTTTTTTTTAAATAAGGGGAACCCTAATTTGGTATATGACTATGGCAGGGGATTAATTTTGCAATTCGTTTATTTGTATATTGTGTTTGTTCTAAGCACCTACATAAAAACAATTGCAATTAGATGACATATTTTTGTACATTTCCGTTTTAAGACTCATTTGTTGTTTTCTAATTCTAAACATACCTACATTTTTTTGTATTTTTGTTTTATCGTTATCTTATTCAAGTACTAAATAACAAGGTTTGTGCTTGCCTTTTGTTTTATACGTTTTGTTTGAATTTTTTGATTCATAAGGTCATTTTAAATAATTTTTTGGCCAGGGTATAGTAGAACCAATAATGACCAGGAACATTATTATATATAAAACAAAATTAAAAATCGTAGCTTGTAGTTAAATATAAAGCCCAAATATGCACTCACTCGAGGGGATGGATCTTGAAAAAAATACTTTCCCAGATTTGTAAAGTGAGTGTAGTACAGGGCTGGTTAGTTACAATTGAAGTGGGGTGTGTCGTGTGTCCTCATGGACATCGTCGCAGCATCTGCACAAGTCATTTTAGTTTAGTCCTAGTTTCATACGAGTAGTGTGATACCGTGTCAGACTTTGCCCGGTAATTGTACCTACTGAGATGGATCAGGAGCCTCTATCCTTAAGTAGATAATTGAAAGATCTGTTTTTACCATAGCATGGCTATGGCTTTCTTGTTGTAACGCAAGAGTTAAGGCTTTTCTATCTTATGTTGGCTTTTAAGAGCGTTATTTTTTGCATCTCTGATTTGAGAAGGCATATTGTGATTCTTATTAAAGCATCGAGTCAATCAGCTTGATTCGAGTCTAATGCTAAGCTCTTTCTGGCAAGTTAGTCAGCCTTTTTATTACCCGGGATAGTTTTGTGGCCGGAAAGCCAGTAGAGTTTTCCATCGTACTGTCTGCCAAAACTTTGGAGCTCTTTATGACAACAACGCATAAGCTTTACTCTTATTAAAGTGGCAGAAATTGCTTTTATCGCCGCCTGCCTTTTTTTATTTCTTCTTTAGGTGGCGCAACAGTTCGGTGTGAACCAGGGCCTGCTTCTTACAAACATATTTTGCTGACACCGAACGGCGAGTTCAAAAGCTACTCGTGACAAATGATACTCTTTGAATGCTTGTCGGATATTCGAAAAAGGCGGCACCATGAAAAAACTTTTAGGTGTTTGCTGGGGTTGAACCCGGGCAGCATTGCCTGGTAGTCCAACCCACTAACCACTACACCATGGTGCAGCCTGGTGATATCGGCTCGCGGTATCGCAGTCATTATGGTTTCACGGGCGGCTACTGTAACTGCCAGAACCTCCGACTGGAAACAATTGCTATAGCCTGCAAGTCTGACAAATAAGGATTTTCCAGTTACGTACATAAATTTGTCGAGTTATCCATAGGAATGGAGTAAATTTCTCCAGCTTTTTCAGGCGTTCTTTAGTTGTGTACCACCTCAAGCTTGGGAAGTCGGTAAACTTGTATCTTTCACCAAAAGCCCTTCTAGTTGGCATAGTGATTATGGTATTTTTTTTGTGCCTGCTAAAGTACAGTCGGCGGTTCTTGCCTGCATCTCACTCAAGCATGTATGCTTCGAAAATGCACATTCCTACTTAATTAATCCCATGTTTTTATTATTATGTAGTATCGTATTGAACTTTTTTTCTCGTCGTATGAATGTGTAACTGAGCCATAAGCAACCAGAAAAGTTGTAAACACTTCCAGACACACCTCCAAAATCAACTTAGCAACACAAACTTGTTATTTTCCATCTGTGATATGTTAATTTCAAATGGTAACAATCTCAAGATATCTAGAATTTGCAACTTACAGCAACATATTGTTGTCCGAAGTGGCCTACCCCTTTGAGAAAAATAACTCTATTTACGCCAAAAATTAAGCTCTAAATGTGTTAAATGCAAAAATTAAGTTTATATTTACAATTAAGATGTTTTCTGACATCCGATTTAATTTGCAATATTTATCTTTTTACTTCCGTTTATAAAGAATATGTTTTTCACAGAAAAACACAGTTCCATAGAATCAAAGCGAATCGCCCTTGAGTCCAGGTTATTTCATCAACATTATTCAATACTGATACGAATAATTATCTTTAAATCAACGCTAGATTATCATAATTAATGCTTAACTATATGGATATTATCCGAAATATCAACACAGCACTGTTGCAACATTACGTTGCGATACACTTGTCAGATAAAGTCAAAACAATCACAGATTGGACACACGAAGTAGTTAATTCAAATTATTCACTTGATTAAAAAGATAATTACATACTCTTCTATACTTGATATTGGATAATATTGAAGGGCACTCGTTTCACAAAATACATATATGTACTCGACTCGTACATATTTATTTAGTACACAACCTCCATTTTTACAAGATACTTCACGTGTACCCTTTTTTCGGTTCCATGTGAATACTAAGTAACGACGGTGCAGTCATTGACCGATTATTGATTGATTGATTAAGAAAGAGAAATGAAAATTAAAACACATTTCAATGACCACTCGTTGGCAGTGAAATAATATCATACAAACAAACAACAAAAAAATTGATCTTGACATTGGAAATAGACTTTAGATTCGGCGCCGCGCGCCGTACCGTAGCAACGCGCGTATCAACTTCAAAGATCGGTTGATTTTCATTTTGGTTTCTATCGGCAACTGACTTAATAACCTTCTTTTGGTCTTAAGTAATTTCATTTGAAGTATCCGTATAAATAAAAACGAATCGATTGAAGTAGGCGCATGTGAACTCAGAAAAGCTGTATGTATGTATATTCGAATGTGTAAATTTTAACTGCATGTTACAATTTCCAACCGATCCTGCTACTCAAAACTTATTTTATAATCAAACAAAACAAAAGAGCACTGTGGTCATGCTAGACCGCCGCCGTACTACAACAATTAAGTGACTCAGCGTAGTAGCGCAGTGGGTTCGGAACCTTGAAGGCGACCCAATAAGATTAAAATTATTTCCATCGCTCCAGTAGGCGAATGACATTTAGAGGAAAACAAAAAATTACTATCTCTAAAAAACAACAGAACAACAAGATGATATTTGTTTGAAGTTTGATCTTTGATCAGTAAGCCAGCGGCGGGTGGCGCATATGTCAAGTGATAATGCAATGAGCCAATGTGGCCGAGTGTTATACAAGAGATTTTTTATCTGTCCATACTTGATATGACTTATTTAAAGTGTCCACTAGGGTTAGAAGTCACAAAAGTCCAATGGTACTCCAAGATCCACTTTTAGCTTTGTCAGCAGATCGTGGGAATACGTGTGTGAGTATTAAACGTTGGCCTGAATAATCTGTTGGAGGGTTAAGATAACTTGAATTTACAAGTTGCTAAAGTTTATGTGATTTTGTAAGTGATGCACCTTTTGACCATCTGGATATCGGCATACTAGTTGGCGTATTGACAGGTCATTGCGCAATAGGCAGACATGCCAGCAGGGTAGGAAACCGCGCCAATGACTTTTGTCACAGCTGCATGTATGAGGAGGAGGAAGCATCCCCATATCCCCTACTATGCAATTCGCCAGCTCTCTTCTCCTTAAGAAAAAGATTCTTGGAGAATACTACCTCAACGGATATCAATAAAATATGGAAAATTATCCAACTCTCAAAATGATTCCAAGAGTATCAATAAGAATCTGCTCATATGGCAACACAATGGACCTACTTTGGTCTAAGTGAATCCTAACAACCTAATCTCTAATCTAATAATATAAAAATGGGTTGAAAACTGTATAGTAATTCATCAATTGGGAACGGCTAGGCCGATTTGGCTCAAATTCTTCGTAATTGTCAGGAAAAGGTTTTTACGAAAGAGAATTTTGGGTAAACCCTACGGAAAAGTCGGGAAATTGAAAAAATCGAAAAGTGAAAAAAATCACTGTAGAATAAAGCATAGCAACGCACGCCGGGTATCCGCTGGTTTGAATTAAAAATTTTCGAATTAAAAAAGAAACGATTCCTTTAAAATCGCAGCATTTACCCGGGCATAGTTTTGGGCGGCATATATTTAGAAATAAACCCAATTACCCAACTATGGTTTTTTCAAGAGCAAAGAATAGATACACAGTTGGTATTCAGTTCTTCTTCTTTTTTTTTAGGTAGCGCTATAGCTCGGCGTGAACCAGGGCCTGTTTGAATAAATAAAAGTGGACCTGGGTGGCTCCCTTGAGGGACGCCGGATCCTGCTAAGGAGTCTGAAAGACAACCTCTAAATTTAACCTGATATGACCTCTGCTTGAGGTAAGAGCCAACCCACGAAATAAATATTGGGGGAAAACGTAACGCCTCGAGTTTGTAGATAATAATATCATGAGAAAGCTGATCGAAAGCTTTGGAGAAGTCAGTGTACACACAGTCCACCTCATGACCACTTTCTTAGGCATCGGAACAGTTATGGGAGAATGTTAACAGGTTTGTGACAGTAGACCTGTTTCTAACGAATCCATGTTGTTCTGTAAAAATAACACCCCGACAAAGAAAAGTAAGGCTTTCACACACAACTTGCTCAAATAATTTTGGTAAGCATGACAACTTTGAAATCGGTCTGTAGTTCGTAATAATATTTCTGTCGCCTTTCGTAAAGACGGGCGTAATAAACGATTGCTTCCAGAAGCTAGGGGAATGGCCAGTTGATATGGAGATCTCAAAAAGACACTTCAACGGCAGAGCAAGGACATCACTGCATTTTTTCAGGACTATTGGAGGTACGCCGTCAGGACCTGAAGAGTAATCATCTTTCAGAAATGAAATAAATTTCGAAATAGTCTGCAAGTCTAAGGCAATGTTGGTAAAGCCAACTTGAGGAACATCTTTGAGATGCTCAAAGTAATCATCATCAATACTAAGCGGCACATCGTTAAAAGATTTACGAAAATTATCCGCGAAAGAGTTGCAAATATCAACAGGGTCATTAAAAACGCTGTTATTATAAGAAAACTCTGCTGGATATCCGTCAGACCTTTTCTTGGAATTAACCAAGCTCCAAAATTGTTTCGGGTTATTCCTAAGTGGGGTTTCCATTGTGCTTATATAGTCATTGTATAAGCTGCTTGAAAGCAGTTTGAATTCATCGAAAATGCAATGTAAATATTAAAGTCCTTTGGGCTGAAACTTTTAATATAATTTTTCCATGCTCTATTTCTTTTATTTCGTAGAGTTTTCAGATCTTTAGTGTACCAAGGATGGTTCGATATTGCATTTTTCGATAATTTTGTTGGTATACAACTACTTATACAGTCATTTAGGATACTATAAAAGCATTTTACTGCATTCTCAATATAAGGTGAAACATTAATGTTTTGAAAATTGGAGCACCTTATTCTTTCAGACAGTTGCTGATAATTAGCCCGTCGAAAGTCAGAGATATTCGAGCCATCATTAGGGTCACTATTATCATATATATGACAGCTCAAGTCAAAAAATACATCCAAGGGTGGATGATGTCTATCTATGTTAGTTATGCTTGAACAAGATTCTTGAACAACAGTACTAACAGGGTCAGAGGAAAATACCAAATCAAGAGTTCGATTATTGTAGTTTTTAATACAGCTGATTTGCTGTAAGTCAAAAGACGAAATGGAGTCCAGTTTAATAAGCTCCTGCTGAGCGGAATTAAACGATGCTGTGAGATAGGATCCATCCTCCGATGGAACCCAGATCGTTTGTGGCAAGTTGAAGTCGCCGAGCAATGAAATGTTATTTTCCGAGCAGGATAAGTCATGAATGTGTTCTAAGATAAGCGAAAGCTCAGAATACAATGATGTATCACTATTAGGAGGAATGTATGAATTAATGATAAAGACAGTTTTGTCCTCAATACAAATTTTAATACAAATAGTCTCTGTGTTCAAAGGGAAAGGAACACTGAGTAAGCTGGAACTGATACTCTTTGAATGCTTATCAGATGCTTATCAGATATTCGAAAGAGGTGGCACCGTGAAAAATTTAAGGTGTTTGCTGGGATTGAACCCGGGCGTAGTAGTCCAACGCACATACCAGTGCACCACAGTGTTCACGGTGTTCAGCTAGTACCTTTCAAATTAGTAAAATTGATGATTTGGAGGAGAAAAATGTATCTAATTTATACATAAATAATGGTCAACTATATATATAACTATAACATGCGTACATAATCTCAAAAAGATCGCATTTATCATTGACGTTTAATACTTATGTATTTACAAGTTCGAGCATTGAATTACATTTTAATCAATTTCATAATAATCGTAAATTTTTGCTTTTGAACTTTCGACTGTTTTCGAAAGCGATTATTAATATTTATTTGCTAAATAAGTATTTGTACGCACCTGTTTATTGTTTCAATGCAAGTAGTACTGCCTACGTAATTTACAAATCAATTGAGAGATATAATTGAAGTAAATAATAATAATCAGCGAAATAAAATAAATTCGTTTAAAAGTGTTTGTTACCTTAGGAGCCTACAGTATCTTTTGATTGATCTATGAAATTTCTTCATCATAAATTGTTGTCGTATAAATAATAACAACAAAAGTAATTTTAAACAAAATCGTGTGATTTACATTGCCTATGTACATATATACATACATATGTATGAATATGAGCCCGTAACGTATGGGGATTTTTGTTTTCAATTTTATTTTGCTAAATAAAACCAGTGATGATATTACACTTTCACCATGTGCACTGGTATATAAAAATAATGTGAATATTGATTGCGCGTATGTACGTACTGAAAGAATTGGTCTCTTAGATTTATTAAAAGAGTAAATCAAAAACACAAATTTTAAGCTACCAACAACGGAAAAAGTCCAAGAAAACTAAGTTTTATTTAAAACTTTATTGCATTGGAATTTAATGGATTGCACCGTTTATGTATGTACCTATAGAAATGCTATTTCCATAATAAATAGTAGTCTGGCTTTTAATTTGTCGCCATTTTGTATAAATTCTAAGTGATAATTAAAATAGTTATTTAGTTTGAAACCAAGCTTTTTTTTTATAAAAATTAAGCATTACAAAATTCATTTGGATTTCGATTTAGATGAGAACTAACAACAATGACATTTGTAGTTGGTGTCTGCCGGAAGTTTAGTTTTTGCCAGTTTAAGTTAATTATATAATTTTTTATTTTAATATTAGTATTTTTTATTAATTTATACATATTTTTCTAACCTACTAATAACTAACATAACTGCTAGTTTCTCCCACTTACCATCATCTGCAGTAGAGGGTGTAGATTCTACACCCTCTAATGCTTGAATTACCCCTTCCTGCAACATTCTTGTTTTACCATAGTTTCTGTAGCTATGCTCTTTTAGTATAAGACATCTGCTTAGAAGTGCTGCATCGTTTCTTCATCCCTCATACTACACAAAAAGCATAACATGGACTAATTTTAGAGATTTCCATTTACATTTAAGGCTTTACAAATCCAGGTTATTTATCTTTGAGTGAAGCTATTGTAGTGCCATTCATCCCTTAACATAATAATTAGATCAATGACACACATTTCCCATATGGTCCCACACAACTAACATACAGATTCCTAGTATCATTCATGCACTACGCACAAACATTGAAACACATTCAACTCGACACCCGATACATGACAGACAGTTTTACGACTAACCACAAAGTTGGGGTTACGTTGAAGTGCGTTATGATTTAGCTGCACATTAACCAAAGTAATAAATTGTATCAGATTTCATTTGAATTCTTATCACTGATGTCTGCAAATATATGTGGACATACTTTGTATATATTATCTTATATGCTTAAGGTTATTTTAGAACTAAGTTGTATATAAGATTTTGTATAAATAGGATTAGGATTCGAACTTGTCGGCTCCAGTAGCCTGTTATTTCTTATTCTGCTCGGCTCTTTATCCATTAAGTATCAGTGCGGCTTTTTAGCCATCACCGTGTTCGGCTTAGGATAGCCTTTATTAATCCCCATAGCTTGGTAGGAGAGGTAGGGAAAAAGTAAAAAACCTACAACATTGTTACAAGAAAACCCTACATTATTAAAGGGCGATCATAACATAAATTACACTATCAATAAAGTAGGTGTGCTATTTGGCATCATCTTAGTGCTTGTATATCCGTGTATTGCTTTCCGAAGCCCCCTTTGTAGTTTTGCCTGATAAGCATTCGAAAAGTTCAAGCAGATAGCATTGCAATCATTTTTAAGCTCAAACATAACACGTACTCAATTTTACAATTTACTGATGTAGTAAAATATGAGCTCACTTGGCTATCAGTCCGAGTCCGAATTGACATAGAAGACCGTATTTGCAATATTATTTTCCGTTATAGAAACCAAATAATATGTATTAGGCAAAAATTCACGTATCGCATATGTACCCAAAAGGCATTTAATGTGAATATACAAGAGTCCATTTAATTTGTGCAAAAATATAATATGCACACATGAATGGTTGCGAAAAGCAGTTCCTGAGGGTTCACCCTGAACTGTAGCTCCACCATAAGAAAGTAGAAAGAACATGCCAGAATCTATGGCAGGATCAATTAGCCTCAAAATTCAATTAATATTTTCATTTGATTTGCCTTAGCAGCTATCAGCTCATTAGTCAAAATCTTCAGCAATACAATCTGTCACTCCTGGAAATAGAACAAAACTAATTGAACGTATGAGTATTTCTTAAAGGATTTGATTGCCATTTTTACTAATTTGAAACAGGTGATTCACTAGAGTTCGAAGACCACTGAACAGTAAACAAATAATGCGCACAGATCCTTCGACAACCAAAACATTGATAAACAAACAAACATGTTTACTTTACAACTTAAGGCGTAGATTCTGAGACAGTAACCACTCAGCTGTTGTTGGCTGGTTCAAAGTTTTTTTCCAAGAAATATTAAAAAAATTAATACTGTTTTTTTTTTAGAGAAATATAATAAATTATATAAAATGCTATCCCAAAAATATTTCAATGCCTTCTAAAAACGCTCAAATTGGCTTCTTTCCAAAATTCATGTGACAATGCACACATTCGTATCTACTTCGAGTACATGTTGAACAATTTTGCACTCACTCCGAAAAAAAAATATATTTTAGTTTGTCCATATATAAGATATCATTACCCTGAACAAATTCGTGTTAAAATGCGACTCAAAAAGTGTTTGCGCAATCGAAATGCGACAACGTGATAAAAAAAAAGCTACAGCGTCATCACTTTTACACCGTCACACCATACACATGTTCTTTTTAAACAAACATCTACCACTTTTAGCTAAGAATATTCTTCAAAAGCATGAAATCAGAAATCATAAAAATAATCATCAGGTCATATTATTTATGCTGGCTTTTATCCAAATTTTACTTATGTATGCGTGACTGTAAAAGTAGCGGCGTCTAAAATGCAAAAGAAAAAAAAAATTAAATAAAAGCACAACACGACGAGGGCGTGTGACAAACGCCACATTTAAATACCGCTACCGCGAAATTTCTATCTATTTTCGTTTACCCTGTGCTTAACCCAGGGTCTAGACAGTCATACGTTACCCAAGGCGGGGGTTTGTCTTCCAATGTCCAATCCTGGCGAAAGCATTTAAAACTTATGACGTCTTCGATCAGAGACAGTCCGGCGGAATTGTTTTTCCAAGTGCACCGCCGTGGCCATCAAGCACGTCTACTTTTGGCAAATTAAAAACCCACCGCCTGTCGGGGATATTTTTAGATCAGACAATCTACATTGTATATGAGTATATCTATATTGTATGTTTACATGTACAAATTTAGGAGCATTTCACAAGAAAACAAGTACATAAATTAATTTTGAAACTGTACTAATTGTAACATCGCGCGGAAGTCATCATCCTTTGGACGTTATTTATAGATCTACGTTTGTATTTTTAAGTGCACGATCGATCTGTCCTTCAGGATCGAAAATAATGACCACTTGCTAATAAGATTTCCCTCAACAGGTGCTTGTGAATCAGCACAGCTTTCACCTTTTCCCTGAATTGCATCTGTTTTTCCAGTACTTTTCAAAAACAAATTTGTATTTGTTATTTCTGGGAAATCAATATACGAGTATACTCGTATTTAACGGTTTTTTCCCCAAAATCAATTGAAAGGCAATTTCTTTTTGGACTTAATGAAACCGTTTACAATAAAAAAAAAGATTCAATTCCACCCAAAAGAAAATACGATTGTTCACACTACACGCTGCTACATAGGAAGGAAATCCAAACTCGATAAATCCATCGATAACCGTACTCTTCTTCCGTATTTTATGGCAGTGTTTTTGTGTATCAGCTTCGGTGGTATGTTTACCTTTCACGCCTTGTTTCTTGGAGGAGGTGATTCAAATCACGCCGTTCTTTGGCGAAATATTTATAATACAATTTTTTATTATTATTAGAGTATAGATTTCATAAACATTAGGGGTTTGGCTTTTCGGCGGGGGTATAGATAAATACATTTTGTTAATGGCTTGTTTGACACGCTACACCATACCTGCGGGGAGGCAATACATTTTATGCTGATGTTGATCCTTGAAGTAAAAAGTAGAATCAATGTACGAATATGTATATGTAAACATTGAAAAGGTCATCTAAGACGTAAATATTTGACGCTCTTTAGGTGGGGAATTCGGCTGCTAAATAGAATGTGAAATCTATGACAGTGTTTGCATGTGATCACGACATCTGTGGATGTTAGGAATATTTTGATAGATATATTCTAATTGCATGACCTTTGTAGAGATTAGTAGGTAATATGATAGTTAATTTTATTAGGCTAGGTGCGGTCAGGCAACTGGTCAGTCACGGAATGTATAAAAAAGAACACGATTTCGATCTGTCCCGTTTTCCTTTCGACGCAATAATCGCATGATAAACAAAATGTATTGAATTGCGTTCGATTTTCTTCGTCGCTTTTCAAAAATCGCAACCAGAATGTCGTTTCTCGTACACTCGTGATTATCTGTCGCGCGATTATATAATCGCCCAAAATAGAATAATTATAAATTCTATAAGACGAATGCACGCACAGGCGACACAAAATTCGCGGAAATTTCATAAATAGAAAGAAAATTAATTTGTGGCTTTTTTTTTTGTTTTGTCAAGATTTCAAATTGGTTCATGCATTAAGTGGCATCAACCTAGCGCATTTTGGAACATCGTTTCGCAACAAAAAAAAAAAGTATCATTTTGGAAAAATCCAACACTCGATTATAGTCTTATTAGACTTATTAGACCAGTCATACGTATTTCTACATATGTATGTACGTGTATGATGACAGATAATCTGATAATAGTTAAGGCTCGGCAATGTAATTGAAAAATTAGATTGTAATTACATACACAATCAATCTGAAAATCTATCTTCCAATTTAATTTAAATTTAATGGATTTTCTAGACAAAAATTTATTGAATCCACGATAACCGCTGAGCTATCATAGACAACGTTGCCAGCGTAACATTATTTACATTAACGTGAGATCATTTTCAATCTTTCCAGGGATAAAATTATATTTGGAATAAGTTATATATCAATGTTCTTATTTCAAAAATTAAAAAAACATTTTAATTAAAATTAATTCTTATTCACATAACACACTTAGCTTAATGTTTAAAATAACTTAAAGTTTAGAACTCCTGGCATAGAGCCCAGCTATGTTCACCGCAAAGGGGATTTCGACAGCTGGCACACCTGATTTCCGTCTTCCGGCCATTATCACTTGGACAGATTGCACTTTTTTTTTTTGTAGTAATATTGGCTGAACTGCTGGCCGTTTCTTTTTTTAAATATCTGTCAAGAGAAGCTAGAGATTTGCAGGTAAACTTGGCCAAGTTAATGTTGCTTCAATTTGGGGATGATGGGGTCCTGTGCAAAGAAAAGTTTTGTTTTAGGGTTGATTTGATGCCATTTTTGGGAGTTGAGAATATCATAAAACATAGCCAACGGCCATCGTTTGGTCTGCCTGGATACACTGTACCTGTAACAGATTTGGTCTATGTAAACAACTCCACATTATGTGCATAGTCGACAGTACAGTACAGTATTCCTACCCTGGGGTACAGTAGTTACAGTATTCCTACCCTGGGGTCCAGGGGACCTGGACGTTGTTATAAAAACGACCGCACAAAAATATATGAATAACTGATTACCGACTGCCTACTGAGGTTGCTTGAGGTGACTTTGAATGGCACCATCGTAAATTTCGTAGTTTTGGCCAATGCCATACGAGGGTCTTTTTCCGCGCTCCCATTTGGTCGCGCGACCTGAGTATAAAGAAAAATGTACACTCGACGCCTTTTTGCTCGCGAGCACTCGTGTGTACAGTTCTGTATTGGTTTTCTATATACTCATGGCGCGCGACCAAATGGGAGCGTGGAAAAGATGCTCGTGTGGCGTTGGCCTTACAAATATTCAAGAACGTATAGTTTGAACATCGCTCTGAACCCCAGGGTAGAGTTTTTTAAACGTTAAATGATGGTATATACCTAAGCATTATGTTAAAGTAATAAAGGGCTACATACATATCGGAAATAGTAAGTAAAAATACATAAACAGTCAACTTTTAAGGGTGTGTATGTTTTTGTAATACAAATAAAAGATATATTTAGTACATATTATGTATGTGTTTATTATAGTAAGGAAACAATCCACTTACGTTTAAAACATATGTTTATAACAATAACTAAATTACGTAAAAAAAAACAGCAGAAATATGTAATCAATAAATACGATGAAACAAGAAGGAATATTTCGTTATTTTACTGTTATGTCTAGACGTTTTGTTCGGTTAACCGCAAATATGGAACAAAATCCATTACATATGTATTATCCTTGGGCCTGGCCAACTTGCGCAGGTTATTTGATATGATAGATGAGATAAAGTTTGCACATTTGTGGCCAAGTGCCAAGCTAGGCAGGTGGACAACATATAAATGTATTTTCAGGAACATTTGTATGCAATTTTCTTGGTGCAATTAAATATTGGCCAACTTCGTCAGGTGGCTAACTAGACAGGTTTCACTGTATATACGTGCATAAATGTTTGTACGAGTATTTCTAAGCTTTCTAATTTTTGACAGTTTTTTTTTTACTCAAGAGGAGTATTTTTCAGCACTCGCTCTTCCCGTTGTCAGGAAAACTAAATACACTTCATGCCTGCTTTAGAATTATTTTATCACTCAATTAGGAACAACATAACAGCAAGCTGACACTGCAATGGACTGGCACAAGAAGGCATGTGGCGTAGAAAGCTTATATGTATTTGAGAAAGAAGTGAATTTTTGTTCCATAACTCGCCTTTGATAGACTTTTGTAGTTGTGGGTAAGTATCAGATGACTAGGAATTATAAGATGTACCCTATCCACCACATTGTTCTGTTAGAAAGATCGCCACATTCTTTATTCCGTTACAACGCAACGGTTAAAACAACAACTTGTTAAATCTCTTTAAAATTTAATTCTCATACGATCATTAAAAAAAAAATTATAAGGATTTTCATAAGACCCCCACAAACGTCTACCCGATATAATTTATTACCACAGATAAAACCAGCCCAAAAAATTTCAAACCACAGACAGATTGTAAAATATAAATCTTAAAATAAAAACTCACGACAAAGAGGAACTAACACCGCTACTCGCATAGATTTTTATTATAATATTTTTACGACAGTTTGTTTATTTAGCCGCCACTTCGCAACAGAGAAACACATTAAATTTGGCGAGCAGAACTAAAGATTTTTGAAATGTGATTGAAATGCTTGCCAAAATCCAATTCACTCACATTAAAGCAATGGCAGTCAATAAAACCCTGAAGTTCAAATACCATTATTTTATTTGAACGCGTCTTTGTTACTCCAAAAACCATTTTTAGTTCTGGAGAACGTCCAGACTGTCGGGCGACCTGCGAGTCTTTTAGATTCATATTTCTTGATTCAAGCTATCAGATGGATGTTAATGAATCTCTGAACTTGCATACTCTCTACAGCGGGTGGACGGGTGGTTTCAACGGAACTGCTAATTTATTTTTACTTAAAAATAAGTCGACTTCAGTTAAAATAAAATATATTTTAGTTTTATTTATACGTTCAGTCTTTTTTTAACGCCTCAACACGATGCTAAATTTAATCCCGAAAGGTCTTTTGTATTAAAGTTAATTTTATTTCGTTGTTGCCGCAATCGTTGGGATTGAACGTGTGCGTCACACCTGTTCTCAATTTAAATGAAGCATTTTAGTTTTGAAATACGCATATGCACGCAATCCCAAACGATAAGCGCACCAACTGTGCCGTGCGTATAAAATTGGCTCTGAGAAATCTATTTCGGATTTGTTAGAATCCCTTGCTAGCTGATATTTATTTGACCAATGCATTGAAGAGGAGGAAGTTTTTGCCTATGCCTGTTGCGGTGAATGACGTCAAAGATGATCGATTATCTATTTTATACTTTATTGTTTCAGTTTATTTGGTTAGCACAGATAGCGTAATGTTAGTCGAATGTTTAATGATTGTTTGCTTTGTGGTTACTAGAAAGGCACTTATTGAATGGGTATCAGAGTTGTGGAACTGCTTAACCAAGTTGAGTCTTTTGCTTATTTGTTTTAAAAATTAATCCGAATAAATAATGCAGTGGATGATAGTATAAGTACCTTATACAAAGCAATATACAGGGCATGATAAAATCATTATATTTTAGGTTTAATGGTTTATCCACTTCTCAAAAGAATCATTACACCATGAGACTAATTGGGCATTTGGTTCTCAGTATTGTTACAATAGCTTGCATGAATCTGTCCCTCTTATAAACACTCACTGGATTACCGTAGTTGCATGACAAATCGCCGCAAATCGGAGAGCAATCCCCGTATGGTTACCATCTGATGATTTGAGAACAACACAATTCGTCGAACGAAATAAAGATAATTATGTACAAAGTGGACGCCACTTTTGGCATCGATGCATAAAGATACTCGAGAAAATACCCTCTACATCAGCGGTGGCCAAACTTTCAGGCCATGTGTTCGACTTTTCGCTGAAATTGGTTACGCGTGCTACCTACCTATTTTTTTTATTCTTGGAAGAAAATACATATATGTAAATATGTACTAACCATAAGAAGGTAACTAGACAGAATAGATACGATAGACTTCTTGCGAAAGATTGTATCCAGCTACTTCACAAATAGAAGGTGGAGATATAAAACCGAAGAAGGAGAAAAGCAAAGTCTCCGCGGGAGTCCCACTGGGCCCCTACTTTGGAATATCATGTGCGACGGAGTTCTGTAATTAACACTGCCACCAGGAGTAAAAATAATCGGATTTGCCGCCGATACTGTTGCAAAGAATATTTGCGAGATACAGTCAGCTATGAACGCAGAAATCTGCGACTGGCTAATATTCGCCGGCCTAGAATTGGCAGATGGCAAAACGGAAGCTGTCATAATAATCAGCCGGAAACATGTGTAATACGTGGAAATAAGGGTAGGAAGTCAAACTATCAGATCGATAGACTCTATAGAATACATAGAAGCATCAGTAATTAAGCCTTACATCGGCTACTCGGGCGAAAAGGCGTCAAAGCTTCAGGCAACACTTTCTGGAAAACTGCCAAATATCGGAGGACTTGAATTTGCTAGAGGAAACTTAATATCTAAGGTAGTAAGCTCAGTCCTGTTATACGCTGCCCCAGTTTGGGTGCGGGCCCTAGCGACAAAGTAAACAACGAGAAAGTTATCGTCAATATATCGACTTCGCGCACTTAGGGTAATCAGTGGCTTCAGGGGCAGGGATGGTCACAATATCGATATCCTTGCCAAGAGTCTATAATAGGAGAACTTCTAGTAACCACGAAGCGACGGTCATCAAAAGGAACAAGGAAGAACAAAGAGTGACTTCAATGATCTGGTGGCAAACTAGGCAACTACGAATGGCAGATGGACTTACAGATTGATCCCAACCACAGACGTTCCTGTCTGGTCACGGTGGATATCGGAAATACCCACACAGTTTTGGGCACGATAGCTCACCTTTTTGCCCAAATCAGGAAGAACACATAGAGCACTCAGTATTCCATTGCATACACTTTCTGGGATGGAGTGCAGTGCAGTGTTGTTACGGTTTTTAACAATGATATCCATGTACTGCGTATTTGTTAAAATGTATTAATTTATAGCATATGTGTTGTCGGGTTCGACTGTAAATGCCTTCGCGTTCGACCAGTCGACCGCGTTCTACTGTTTGGTTACCCATGCTCTACATCATACAGACATTTCATCAAAATCGAGGTGTTATTCATTTTGTACACAATTACCGAAATATATCTTGTATTGCAATGAGCATTGCACAAGAAAGAAGTAGTCTTATGTGCCACAAAAAAACTATCGAAATATTCAAAAGGGTATTGCAAGCTTTTTTTTTTTTTTTATAATCTACACACGCTAAAGGGGATATGAATACCCTTTTAATGTTTACACACAGCGCGAGCACATGAAGGACGAGAACGATAGACAGACAGATCGACGTAGTGGTAGGAAACTCAGATGATAGGTTTCAATTTCAACTAACTCTATGGGTGGTGTCCAGGATAACTGGAGAGTTGTGTATTATTTTTGTACTTGCTTATGCTTCACAGGAGTTTTTTCCAGATGTGTCTTATTATAGTTTCGTATTATAGTTTCTTCAGCCATATTCAACATCCTACTGCCAGTGTTGTGCCTTCGCAGTAGGTTTCGATATTAACTTCTAAAACCGATCAACTTATTTTCATTTCGTGAGAAATAAATGCTTCGACGACTACCACTACGCCAAGGCCACCCACCTGAATTTTAAGGTTTGAATAAAAAAAGGATGTTACTTATTCTTCATATTATCTTAAGGAATAAAACTTAAGAATACACAACCCCAAAAGAAGTCGCATCTCATATAAAATTTTTGTATGAAAACATTTTTACCCGCAGAAGAAATTGTATACATAAACCACTTTTCACTGCGATAGTATTTTTTCGGAGCAAACTCCGTAGAAGATTTTCAGTCGTTTCTGTCCGCAAAAATCATCTCGTGTGCGAATTTTATTTTCTTGGCTTATTTTGTTGTTGTTCGAAAATAAGAATTTTATTTTCTTCGCTTGTTTTGTTGTTGTTTTCTTCACTTGCTTGTACTTTTGATGTTTTGGGGCTCGATATGTATGTGTATTTTTTATTTATCTTACTGCCTGTTGAAGTTGGATTTTCATCTGATTCAGGCAAATTTGCTCTACCGCGGTTAAAAAGGTTTCACTTCAAAAAACTCGCAACCTAAATCTATCTGAGAACCACAAAGACCAAGACCATTTTCAATACGAAGTGTACGAGGGTACGTGGGTATAGAAAAGTCTCCTAATTAGGACACTCCAGGGGACCGAAAAAATGCCCCGATTTGTGAGGTCCTCCAAATTAATTGTCCCAATAATACTGCTGCCTGTATTCGAAACACTACGAAAATTAATTAGTGCTTTGTGGACTTCGTTGTGGCAACAAAAGAATAAGAGGGAGGATTTTTTTCTTACGAACGCATTTCCGATATTCCGGTGATTCCCCTATTTTTATGCATCATAGCATGAACATAGTATTCGTACATATATGAATGAATAAATGAATGAATGATATTTATTTAGCTTCAAAGCCATTTTGTTTTACATATTTACATATTTACAATAATTATTCTTAATAGTTATTGTTATTTTTCTTTCATTTGTGTACTTATTAGTTTAGTCTCCACAATCTGTTACATTAGTTTCTTTTTTAAATTTGGTCTATTACGTTATTTGTTCTTATATATTCAATAATTTTTCTTTTAAATACAAAAAATAGAAGCGTAAACTACTTGTTAAGGCAACTTAGTCGTAGTTATCACAAAAAATTAAAAAATGAGAGGGACGAATTTCCTACTACTTTGAGTACGCGCAGCCGGTTCTCATAGTGCTTCTCTGGGGGGGTGAGGTTTAGCCCGTAGGCATATACTGACTAGCACTGATGGCATTGTCAGATATATGAATCGGGCATAACCAATGGTACGGACCATTGGTATCTTTTGAAGATTCCTGCATCTCCAGGCGCAACCAACGAACCAAATACAAAAATGTTTGACCCGTTCTTTATTTCTTGTGGTAGATTGTTGAATGCATGAAGCCCGGCATAAGTAATTGTTTGCTGTCCTCATGTGGTTCTCGCTCTTTGGATTCTAAAATCTCCTACACTCCTTAAATTGTAAACTGTGTTGTCTCTCATTGAAACATTTTCACATATATGTTACATAAACACACAATCAAATCTGATATTTGTAAGTTCTCCCTATCTTTCCTCTTTGTCCCAATTTGGAGGTTGCTTTGCAAGCAATTCTAACGAAATTCGCAAGCAATTCGTGCCCCATATCTAATTCAGGGGTGCCCCGAATTGAGAGGTTTGCTTATTTGAAAAAAACCCCAGTGTATGCATGAAGGGTGGTTCATTTCGAAGTTGCCTCAATTAGAGAGAGTCCCAACTAGGAGGGTTTACTGTATTTTGAGTCTCGGTGGCGTATGTGCAACATTTTACGATTTTTTTTTATTCGCAAATTTTCTTTCAAATCAAATTAAATCTTTGTTAGTATTAGACATACTGTCTAGAAAAGTTATTTTAAAACCTAATTTTCTCATGTATCCATTGTACTCTTATCATTTTAAATAATTAATCTTCTTCTTTTTTTCTGTTATTTTCAGACGCTCCCAATGATGTCATTTACATGGTTTGTGGAGTTGTCATTGCTATGCTATTGGTTGGACTTATTATAGTATTAGTTGCCGTTACAATAAAGTAAGTATCTCAATTTATTATCATACTAAATTTATTTTAGTTTATACGAGTATATTTCTTTGTTAGTATTAACTTAGATAAAATACCGTTTCAGATAAGAACATTTATAAAAAAAAAATATTTAACGTAATCGTGGGAACTAAACCACAAGGTTCACAGTTCAACAGTTCAGTCGCAATTTCTGATGTAATAGGCTACAACGCAATTCTATGTGCATACGTTCTAAATTCGTATTCATACTAACTGTAGGTACTACGCATTTTATAAATATAGCACGATTCGATTTATTACAAGTAAATTAGTTTTCACTTTAATCCAATGCGCGTCATTGCATAATCAAGAGCTGCTAGACGATGATTGTTGAATCTTTGTTCAATTCAAATGGAATAATCTTGCTCAATAACTTGAAGGGGATGAATGTTTATTTAGAACAGGCAAACACAAGTAATTAGGTGTAAATAAAAAAAAAAGTTTTAAAGGTCACTTACTGGGGAACGCTATAATTGGGATTCAGAAGTACGCCAGTCTTATTGTCTATTAAGCACGCGCCTTCCTTTCCTTTTGTTTACAAATGATAAGTGTTTGCAGTTAAATATTTAATAAGTAGGTTCTTGGCTGGAAATAAGATTAAGCGGCTGTGGTAATAAGTAGCTGGTGACATGTGGGGTATCAGACAAATATATTCATGCTGTTTGCAGGCTACAATTATGGGCATCGATAATCCATCGATCGATAATAGGTACACCTGTCAGATAAGCAAGGAGGTGTGTTTTAGTTATTCGAGATTATTGTCGATGGAAACTAGGTAAAATTGATTGATAGGTAGATAGCTAATGTGACGCCAGCATAAAAAAAGTGTAGATATTAACTGTTTGCCTTGTAAGTTAGTTTATGTAATGAAGTTTAAATTTATGTTAATTGTCTAGTGTCACCAGGAAGTGTTATACGGCTGAATAAATATTTAAATGCCACTTCTGTTGTATATTTTTATTGTTTTTCATTTTGTTCTCTTTTTTATTGCTGCATTTAACCCGTGCTATATAAGTACTTAGGTAACATTTTAATGAATAATTCACATAGACTATTATTATGAACAGTTATTACTGTAAGTATAATACCTGTCTATTTCTGGGACTACATTTTTGTATTTTTTTTTGTAATAGTGTTCGAGGTAATAATTCATTTATGTCCATTAGTTACATAGATACATATGTATGTTCGCCTTTAAATACCAAAATCATCAACTTCAATTTAATCTTACTGTTCTAAAGTAAGGAGAGTTTAGAAATATGTTTAATTTGCTGGAGAATGCGTCTCCGCAATGGTGAAATGTTGAGGAACGTTTGTTGAACGTTTTTATTGCTTGCTTAAAATTCACACTTACTAATTCAAATGCACCAAAATGCTCTACCAGTTGGTGAGGAAACCTCGGTTTGTTATGTAATATGCTCAGCTGTAAAGCATATGATCATTGACATTGACCGTGAAAATATTTGTTCTAGTATTCATTTTATGTACAGACAATTTATTATAACTACTTAGTTACGTTGTGTTTAACTAATACATCTTGATTTTGACCATTTCGCCATCTCATCATGTGCCATAATAAGATAGGATGCCGTTGATGACTAGATGCGATCTGCCTCGCACGCTGTGTCGCCTGCCTTGTGTCCTAGTTGGTGTGACTAGTTGGGATATTGCACCTCCTGCTTTGATGTTAGCGTCGCATGTTAGGATAATGACCGACTTAGCATCGCCGATTAGGCATAATTTGACGTTTGCCTTTCAAGTTTTGGGTTGTTGTAATTGGTGGTTGTGATGTCGCGATTTTTGTGTTTTTTTTTTATGTGTTTTAAAGGTTATGTTTTCAGTGAATGTTTGTTAGTGGGAACCAACACTTACCAAATGTTCATTTATGTAAGTGGCTTTATTTATCTAGTTTACTGTGCTTAATGCATCAGGAAAGTCTAACAATATAACACCAATCACAAAGCTGGCCAGAGTTCCATAGAAAAGTATAATTATATGAATACAACTATGGAAATAGAATCTTTGCAACAATTCATATGTTGAACATTTATAAAATCTCTGCCTTCATCGTTAATTTCTTTGACCTATAAGTCGTCCTTTTTGCAAAAAATACCTTATATAGTAGGCGAAGGTAGTAGCTTTTCTACTTTCACATAACCTTAATTTTGGCTTTGAACTTGGCTTATTCCACGTTATTCCGCATTTCCAAACTGACGAATAATATTTTAACTTCATGAAATGTTGCAGAACAATGCGTTACATTTTTCGACGTCGATTCTTTTTTAATGTTAATATTGGAACAAGTGCAATGTGCATTTGCATGCAATACTTCTTCGATGATCTCAATGACCTAGCACAAAAAGACGTGAGAAGCCTTTTTCATCTTATACAAAGCTCCAGAAGATTCTTATATGTAGCGGGGTTAAATCTCCCTAATATCCTTGGTATCACAATGGGCCTCGATAGACCTAAGTGTGATGGTACTCGATACCAGCAGCCACTGCTACCTAACTTAACCTAAAGATTTGCTTACAAGAAATAATCGACATTTTATTTAAAAGGTATATGTATGTAATATATCGGGAACAATAAACTATTAATTTTATTATTCTTTTATTTATTTATTGTTAAATTTTCAGTCACAGTTTATGACAATTTGCATTGATTAATACTTGTCGTCGAATATGATGCGAAGATGATTACGTATTATCAATGCAGTGATGAATTTTTAAATTAACCCAGTGCTGATTAAACTGGACATGATGTTTCTCAAACCAGAACAAGTGACCATATTTCAATTTCTCTGCCACTGAAACAAATACTAAGCACTGAAAAATAAAACCGCATCATAAGCAAACTTAAACCTGATCTAATTCGGTTCGTGTCATGACCAAAAATCTCTTTATCATTTATTCAGTAATGCGTACTTAAATGCAATAAACACTAGAGTTTATTAACTGGTTCTTGTGACAAAGCATTTAAGCGGTATATTGTCGTTTTATTATCTGTTTTTTTTTTATCATATATATCATGATAAACAATTTCACATCTTTCCACTCATTTATTTTATTGCATATAACCGTAGCATGTGATAAAATGCGGGTGATTTTATTTGAAGTTTTGTGGAAATTTTCGATTTCCGATGTGCACATTTTCACTGTGGACACCCCCGTCTGTCTCTACCTTGAAATGTAATCTAAGCGATTCCCTTTTAGATATGTCAACCTTTATGTTCGTGCATATCAGGTGTCTTCTTCGGCTTTATCTAAACGGCCGTCGCGGTGGCCTGTAATAAAAGTTGGGAATAAATTAGAAAAAATTTAACTGCGATTGTTCACTATAGTATTCCCAAATGAAAAGTGCAAATAATGTCAGAGACTATGTCTTTTTTCGTCAGGAAATGAAAATCTGAATTTGTATGATCAACAAATGCTCAGCTGATTCAATAACAATCGACTTGTTGGGTTGGGAAAGTAACTGCTGCATATACATACATATGTAAATAAACATAAGTAATCATTCAACAGTCGTGCCTAAGCTTTGCCAGTCAATCGTGGTTGAATATTCCATGTCGATTTTGTTTGACCGCCACTTCGCTTTAGATGACATTTGTCAGTTGGCATTTGACAGTCCTAGAGAGTTGTCGATAAGAGTAAAACCTCCTAATAGGGACACTCCGTAATCGGGATACCTCCCAATCGGAATAACCCATTTGCCAGCTCTGAGACTTTTCATACAATATACCCTCCGCAATCGGGACACTAATATTGGGACACCTCCCAATTGGGACACTCAATTTAACTTTCCTTACTTACTTAGTTGGCGCTACAGCTCGAGGTGAACCTGGGCCTGCTTCTCGCAACCATTTGTGTGTGCGTGTTCTATTTTTGCACGAATGGAATGGAAGGGACCTACAGTTTTTTGATGACTCCGAACGGCGAGTTGAGAAGCTCAATCGTGACAAATGATACTCTTTGATGCTTGTTTGCGGCGGGATTCGAACCCAGGACCGCTGGCTAAGTAGTCCGACGCACTAACCACTTGCGCTACGGTGCCCAATATTGGGACACCTCCCAATTGGGACACTCAATTTAACATTCCTAGAACCCCCATAATTGAGCCACACCTCCGAATTGAGACATTTTATTAAAAAAAAGTCAGTAAATATGACTTTTCTAATCGGGACAATTGGAGTTGAACTTCTCAATTGGGACACCAGACTCCAAAAAACCATTGTGACTTCTCCAATCGGGACAGTTATGATTTAAAAGTATATTTCAGATGTAAAGTTCGCACCTGCATCAAATGAAATTAAAGGAAGAAAATCTTCGCTTTTCTTACAAAGTCCGTTAAGTATTGAATTTTCGATGTCAATATTTTCAGCACAACACTTAGAGAGTGTTATATAAGCGGATTGAACCAATGCGCATCGATTCAATGCGCATTGAGTTATCATATAAACATTATTTTTTTCTTTTTATCGTCACAGAGGCTTATACTAACGAGAATGAAAAACAATTCTTGTTAAAATTATAGCTCTAAAGTGGTTTTAGTTAGCATCAAATGCTTGAACATATACAGCACGAAGTTAGGAAGAAATTTGAAATAAAACAAATATTCTCATAGCGAAAGATTGGGATTTGGGAGTTACAAGAAACCATGTTACCATATGGTATCAAAATACTGAAAGGGTTAACGTCGCAAATACGTGTTTACTGGCTGGCTTTGTTAATAAACAGAAGATCCGCAATTGGAGCACCGAAAACCCTCAATTGGTACATCAAAAATCACCACACTATCGTTGTGGGTGCAGTTCCGTGTAGTTCATGTTGCGCCATTTGGGCCAGCAGCGGGCAGCGAAGTATATGTATAAAAAGCGCATGGTTCCAACAACATGATGCCACATCACACATACATAGCTCCTGCTTCCATGCTCATTTTGCGAGAAATTTGTTTCTATGGAGGTACTTGAAGTTAAAGGTGTACACCAACAAACCAACCACAACCTCGATGTTAAAGACAACATTTGAAATTGAATTGCTGAATAAATAACTGCGAAATTGCTATGAAAAATATGATTAAAAGAGCTTTCCTTTGCATTTGGTCATTCGGTGTTAGTTTGTATTGAACTATGGAAAGTTAAATGCTCAGTAAATCGTTCTCTGTTCGTCAAAGACTTTTAGAAATATACAGTCCTGTGTAAAAAATTCAGACCAGTAGGATAATTGTTTACTTATGTTCTTATTTTGTTCAGATGATGGTTTTGTACTTAAGACGAAAACAGTCTTTATATTAATGCAGCCGAACATAAGTCTACAATCTTCTTACTTTTCGGAGTTCGAAAAGAATTAAAAATTATGTTAAAGTTGGAAGTCAATATTTTAAAAAATTATCCTACTGGTCTTAATTTTTTTTACACAGAACTGTACATTGATGTAGCCGGTTCACTTGAAGGGCAGCTTCACAAGCTGTTCTTTATTCTTCTTAAATGTAGGCGCCGCGCCGCAGTTTCAACATAAAAAAAAAAATAAAAATATTTTTTTTTCGTTTTTGTTACATAAAACAAGAAACAAAAAAAAACGAAACAAATTTATGACGGTCTACATAAGAGGCAATCGTATATTGAGATTGATTGTTTGGTTTAATTTAATTAACTTTTCGTAAACTTTTTTCGCTACTTGTGTGCGTATCCAGGGAATAACAAATTGATTGAAGTTAATTGTGTCAATTACCCCAACTCTATATTCAGAGTATTGTAATGAGAGCAATCTGAAGACCTTGATAGCAATCGATTGGTTGATATTTCTCATCATTGATAAGTTACTAGTATATGAATATGTATATACGGTCTGACAATACGGTGATCTTTTTAACCAACTGACTTAAAGTTTAATGACTTTTTAAGTGTAACAGTAAATAAAAATATTGTTCAAATACTATACAAGTTTACTATGTTAATATGCAAAATTAAAATTTGAATACAAAATAGTAAACGATAGCTAGCAATGTTTTAAGATAAATATTTTGAGTACGTAATAAAGATTTATATCTCTTTAATGTAAAGGTTATCGTGATCTGTACTGTACTGCACTGAAACAATATGCTATCAAAAGTAACCGACACTAAAAATAATTTTTTAAATGATCATTTGTTGTAAATATTGCCTAGTTTGTTTTTTTGTAATTTTAGTTTTAGCTTTCAGGTAAGTAAGAAATATCAAATAATTCATAGGGATTTTAACTGGACACAACTCATTAAGCAAAGAAGAGTTAGCGAAGTTTCAAACGAGTTACCTTTCCTATGTATGTATTGTATATCCCTTGTTTCAGCTTACGTTGCGTAATTTTTTGGATAAAAAAGTTGCTGTTTAGGTAACAAAATGTCGATGCGTGTCATCGCTTTAGAAAACTGTAAGCTTTAGCACCATTTATCTTCAGATTTGAGATCAGACCAAAACAATTTTACTTTATATTTGGGCAAAAGTGGGAATAAACAAAATAAGCCTTTAATGTCACGAGCATTCAGAGACGACAAAAAACTTTAAACCAAGATCGGTTAGGAGAAGATAGGCTTGGTTCTTCTTATTTCAATTAAATTGTTTATAATATTCAAAAAGAACACTAGCTCATTAACGAGAAGACTTTACTCATAGCTCACTTAACGAAACAAATTCAACAACATTTAACAACCGGAAGATCAATAAAAAAATCAATTTTAGTTGTCACTATTTGCAACTCCGTCAGAGATTTATTATTTACAAACAGCATTGAAGGGTCACTTAAATGATAGCTTGTAAATCAAATTCGAAAAGTCCTACAAACACAAAGCATCGACTGACTCATAGCTCAGCTTTTTATAAAGTTGTTTGGCCGGTCTCGTTACTTCATTAATCTCTTCAGAACAACTACCTCAGATGAAACCTTCAACCCGTCTCAAAAACAAAAATGTACTGTTTAACATTTTTCTAGAATAATGGGAAAAGTACCTATCTCTTTACTACTCCCTGTTATACGAATTTATAGCATATTAAATATCAATAGCTGACCTTCAAAAGGCCGGTTTGTTAGTTTTAAAGATAAAACTACTCAGTGCTGACGTCTACAGGTAGGTAGTTTCCCATAAACAAATGTGACTATTGCAGTTTTAGTATATCTTCAAGGTTATGTTTTATGGAAGTTGTTCCAGTTATTGTTTATTTTGACATAATTTAGGAACTTCCCTTTCTTTTAACAGGAAAAAAACACATCACTAACGCGTGATTAATCATCCAACAGAAGTTCGATTTATCAATGTCAAAATCGTGATATAAAAAATATGGAATCTATTTTTAATATTTTTATTTTTTTAACTTTAAAAATACTTGTACATTTGTAAACACTGTGTGTGCATGTCGATACATTTTGTTGGAATTTAGTTACATTTAGAAATCAAATGTCTATTTGTGTTTCACTGATTAATCGAAATGTCAGAATTCTTTACTATAGGTATAATAAGCAGATACGAATGAGTAGACTGTAGCTACAGACGATGAGTGTCAAGATATGACCGTTACCATTTAAAAGTCAAGTACATGTCATTTTGTCATCAAATGTCGCATTGAAACAAATAGGTGCTTCTGAGGTCGAGGCTAGCTAGCAATAAAGCAACGTGACTATTAGATAAAGGCCGTTGATAAAATCGAATGTGTTTGTCCATGCTGTCATCTATACATCAGCTGCTTCTATTGTTGCTAGGAATTCATCAAAAAACTTTGTGGGAATAACGTGAGCAATTGCCTTGCACTTTCTTCCATGTGGGATGGGGTGGCATGTGACAAACCCCAATCATAAATATTTAAAAAAAAATGTTTTTTCATTAAATTAATTGTTTATTCGTTTTTCATGTTTTCAGGACATTCAAATAGTTTTTAATATTCCACTTAAATTACGAAAAAAAAAAAAATATTTATATAAAAAAAGTTATTTAAAAAATAAATGGACAAAAAAATTATAAAAAACAAGATGTTCACAAAAAGTCAAATTTTTTCAAAAGTTAGAAACAAAAAAAAAAAAAAAAAATTACATATGGTTTTCGAAATAATATTCTATCTAGAGTACATGTGCAAAATTGTACGGATTTTTTATTGCAAACTATTGTTAGCAATGTGCTGGAATTCATACAACGCATATACCAAATTTTGCCTGTAAAAAAAATTACTGAATCCTCGAAAAAACTTATTTGTTTTGTATAAATAAATCTCAAACTAGCTAGATCAATTTATTTGCATTTCTTTTATTCAAATGCTGGATACTACTAAAATCAAAGTTACTGTACTTGTATATGCCCTGCGCAGATTTGATCATGTTTCCAGATACACTGACAGTATTTTCGGTATGAGTCTAATGAACTACCTTAACTCGGTATTTTAAACTTTCTTTTTCAAATAATGGAAACAAAATCACCTGAGTAGCTCTTCGAGAGACTGTCTTTCCCTGTGTCACAAAGAAGCAGAGCTATGATACTACCTGCATTTAGTTATAATGTCTCAAAGAGACAGTTCTTTGTATACGCTATCAGTCTGTGGAATTCACTACCAGCTGAACTAAGAAGATTGAACAGCAGTAGCAGTTTTAGGAAGGCACTCTCAAGTCACTACGGAAGATAAATTCATATACTCAAAACATCATACTCAAAACTCTCTTTTTCTTTTATTTTTATTCACTTTTCTTTTTGCGTATTTGTTTTATTTTTATCTTAACTTTTCTTTTTTAAATTTTATTTAATTTAATTTTTAATTTAAATTCTCTACAAACATCTATTACATACATATCTTTATTATTAACCTAACCACAATTTTGTATTAGGTATAGATTTAAAAGACTCATATCATTGTCTTATTATACTTAATGTCATGAAATAAAATAAATATCAAATAAAAAAAAAAATCCCTATGTACAAACTGTATAAGATAAAAATACGCAAACTGTACACTGGGGTGTATGATACCACATAGAAACTTTCGAAGCAAACTTAAATACTGAAAATGAATCCAAATTGCGCGAAACCACCGCATACTTAACTGCAGAAAATGTTAAACTGAATTTACATAGGCATGTCATGGTAGAAAAAAAAAATTGTAACGGTAATGAGACAGTTGAACATTTTTTGTGGGGTGTCTAACACCCCAGAGGGAGGTGTTAATGCCTAAAATAGGGTTTGTTTACTGTTAAACTGTGCAAGATCCAAATAAACTCCAACGCTTTGCCTACCGCAAATATAGCTTTTCGTTCTCCTTTCTGCAAAAATGTTCTCACACACAAATCGACTTATCCAAACTGACACAACTATTCAGCATAAACCAAGACCAAACATTAATCGAAACTCAGTCATATAGAAAAGTTTGCGCATTTATGCATATGTAGTTTACATTTTTTCTTACATATTTTAATATTTTCTGGTTTTTTTTTATACAATTCGTGGGAAATACCGTGGTAAAACCCCATATCGAATGAAGAAAATGAAACCTGATTATTGAGGTATGAATGTAGAGAAAAATATCTACCTGAGGTACAATATGAGCCACAATTAGAATGTTAATATGTTTTTTTATTTTACATTTGTTTAACATCTAAGATACAATCTGTGCGATTTTCTATTCTAAGACATAAACTGAAATTCGCAATTGCTTTATTACTTATTACTTTAATAAACTTCTTTATAAGTTCAATTGATAGTTAGTTTGTAGGGAAACATATAATGTTATTAAACATTTAATGATTTTATCTAAATATTTATCTATTAACGCAAGAATTTAACCCGTATCATCCTAGTGTTCCATTAGTGGAACGGTATCTGTTTTATTTTCTACAAATATTTCTTGAACGCGTCCATTTTATTTTTGCATTCTGGCATCACTAATAATATTTGCTGTCAAAATAATTTAACGTTGGTTTGATTTCGAGAAATGTAGGTGTTTTATTGTGTGTTAAATTTTAAGAAATCGACAAAAAAATGTCTCACCGCAAAGTCAAAGTACTTTTATAAGCAATTTTGACTAATATCTTCCATGTTACATTGGTTTACTTGACTACTATAAAATGTATTGAAATAGTAAAATTTTTATTTTTTTCACAAAAACAGTGTCATATTGTCCTACTGTTCCATTAAATGAACGGTTCTAAAAACCGTTATCCAAAAATTTATTTTATATCTTAAATATATTCATTCTGTCATAAATATGAGTTGGTAAGAGTTTTTCTTAAATCGAACAAGATTAAAGGTGTCTGGGATAATATGGGTTAAAAAAGTACTACATACGAGTGCATTCATTGAATGTCAATGGCCAACTTTAGCGCCAACTATCAAGCATCCACACCTCAAGTTAACATTTACACATTATGAAAAAAAAAAAAATTAAGTTGCGCACACTCAATAACATTGCAAAACGAGTTTTGTTGCATCAGGGCGCGTGACACCCACAAGAATTATCTATCTATGCCATTGTGGTTATGGCTTAAGGCGATTTCCTCGATGAATCATTCTCGATTTTCATAATTAGCTAGGAAAATGTTTGCATTTAGTATTTGCCGGGCACAAGGTCTTGTTTTGCCTCAAGTTATAATTATTTCCATATATACATAATTGCAGATATAGTTTGAGCCAGACATGTTAGACTGGAGATTTAACGACTTAGATAGTTTGAGAAAGAAAGTGAGAAAAATGTAGACCGAGAATCTTGTCTTTCGATAGAAGGTGTCATACTGATCTTAAGCAAACTTTACTTTTGTGGATACATTTCGACTTTAGTTGTTACACTGCACTCAAGAGGACTAGGCTAACATTGACCATCCTTTTTCTTACAACGACCATATCAAATTATTAGCCACCACTAAAAAAACATTCTATGCATTTTCATCATTAAGGCCATAGTGTTCTTGGTAAATGCATTATTAGGTCCGTTCGCGTACCGTCCCAAAACAACGAATATCTACGAAAAATAACCAAAAACAACGAAAACACGTTCGCGTACGCAAAAATTTCGTAGTTTTTCGTAGAAGAGAGTGCTCACGGGAGAGTAAGAACTTTCCCCATGCTACGAATTTTACTACAAGAAATTTCTTTGGGGTATATTATTAAAACTGTCAAATCTGTCAAATCACATACATTTTTCATTTTTCCGTGCTTAATCCATTCGAGTACTTTTTCGTGATTTTTCTGTCTGTGAGAGAATTTTATCCCCACTCTTCGAGATTTCACAGAATACCCATATTTAGTGCAAAAGGTATGCGAACGGACCTATTGAGGTAGTCAAATTAAAAAAAAGCTTGCACGCCATCAATCTTACAGAAAACGAGATCGTTTTTTTTTTTTTTTGGACGATAGACGGGGTTTAGCACAAAATTATTAAAATAACGCCTACTATTATCGAAACATTCGCTTAATAAACTTTAACAGTTTGTTTTATTTTTTTTTGAGTGTATAGCTTGATTGACCATTTCGTTTATCTGAACGCAAAAACAAATCTTAAATTAAAAATATTAAATTAAAATAAAAATATAATATTACTATAACAAATTAAAAAAATATAATATTATTTTGGGCATGCCACAGGGTTGTGTATTTTCTCCATCTCTTTTTTGTTTGATATGTGAATGGCAATGACATTGATGAGGATAACAAAATTGTTGACGCATGTAAACACCCCAATATGTTAATTCCCAGTTATAACCTGATATTGAATTTTACGCGAAAAGAATTATGTAAGTTTCCCAGTCACTGGGATATATGGATGTGACTCAAATAACAACTTGTTGATGTTCGTTAGGTACCAAGTAATTTGTGAGATTATGGATTTGATTTTTTTTATAATTTACACACTCTAAAGGGGATATGAATACCCTTATAATGTTTACACATACACAGCAAGAACGAGAGACACACAGATCAGCGTAGTAATAGGAAACTCAGATGTTGTGGGTGGCCGTGGCGTAGTGATAGTCGCCGTCGCTTGTCATGCGGAAGGTTCACGGTTCGAATCCAGATGTCTTCGAAGCATTTATTTCTCACTAAATAAAAATAAGTTGATCAGTTTCAGAAGTTACTATCGAAACATACTGCGAAGGCATAACACTGGCAGTAGGATGTTGGATATGGCTAAAGAGATTGAACGCCCAAACTATAATAAGAAACATCTGGAAAAAACTCCTGTGAATCATAAGCAAGTACAAAAATAATACACAACTCTCTAGTTCTCCTGGACACCACCCATGGAGTTATGATATCGCTGCTCGCTGCGCTCGAGACTTCAGTTGTGCATCTGTTTCATCAGGATGCACATCGAAGGAAGGGAGGGGTTCGCAATTTTTTTGCTTTCGTCAGCATACTGCTATTTCGTCGTTTTTTGAATTAAAAATGAATTAATTGAATTATTTTTCTATTTCCACACATGCAGCGGCTTCTTTGTCTTCTTTTCTTTTAATTTTCATTGTATTTTTTCTAAAAAGCACTTGACAAGGAAGTGAAAACTATATTTCGTTTGTCATTTTGTGTTCATTCACAATTACGTTTTTCCATTAATGGTTCACAATGACGCTCAATTCATTACTTAAATATACCAAACTTAAGTGGTGACTGTGGGATCGAAAACTTCTAAAGTGACGGATTTGTTCAATCCTACACCTAACTAATCCAACACTTAAGCTCGCACTGTGAAAACGAGCATTAGCGTGACAAGCGATAAGGACTACCACTACGTCACAGCCATTTTTATATATTACCTGCCGAGCGCGCACTCAATCATCATCGTTCGTAAAAATATGTATAATATACTCTCTGCGTACTCCATTGTATGAAAACATTAAGAAAAATCAGTTTCCTACGACCATGCCCGCATCTCAATATAAACTACCAGCAATAATAATTTTCTTCCTACTCTCATATTGCGCTCACCGCTGTCTAGTACAGTTCTTTATTTCAAAAAAGTTTTTCATTTACCGATAAGGTCATTCAATTTATAAAAGTAATACTTTAGCAACCATAAATCCGACAATTGTTCTTTTATGACTATATTCCAAACACGTGCTATCAATTGAAAAAAATCGTAATTTCCTTAGCACATACGAGGAAAGAACATTTGCAGTCCATTGGGATACAATATTTAATGAACATATAATAAAAAAAAGTACTTTATAGTAAATTATTCAGCGGTAAGCGTGTGCTGTTTATTTTCTGATGTTTACTTTGTTCCAGTTTTATTTTTAGAATCAAATCAAAAGGCTTATTATGAAAAACAAAAATAATGGAAAACAAAAATAACCCATAGCGGACATCTTCAAAGAGAGTCTTTATTGGAAACTTGTGTTACTTATTGAGGAAAAAATAATGCGATTTTTCAAAATGTTGATAATGCGCACTTAACAGATCCTGTGTTTTAAGTTCAATAAAACTCTCACGAAATATTCGTTTCCTTATCTCATTCAAATGCAGCGCAGACCACTCCTGAAAGTTATTTTCGTCGCAGACTTGGGAAATAAAAATTATTAAATTACTGCACAGGAAAATAAAATTTTAATCTATAGTAGTGAAAATGGAGCCGTTAGCAAATTTGAAAAGCAAATAAAAATAATAATAATCTACACAATAGAATCAACGGTCAATCAACCAATAAATCATTATGTGCTGTTTTACGATCATCACCATGCATTTCAGTAAATTGATTTGAAAATTATTTAATGTATAGATGTGTCCATTAGTATGTGTCTACGCGTATCTATAATGCATACAATGTACATGAAAGAAAAGCGGTTTGTGAAAGTTCGCAGATGGCATGCTTAACAATAATCACCATTTGTGCATAAATTATCACGTATACGCTAGAGTAGTATTTTATTTTGTCCAAAGGCAATTTTCTGCATTGATTTACGAGTCGGAGAGGGCAATGCGGTAAATTAATGGTTTCAGAATCATGATAGTTATTGAATTTGCAATTCATATGATTAATGACAACGTAGCTAGTCAAATATACTACCGGCAGCTGTAACTACGCGGCGTTTTGTGATATATCCACGTGACAGTTACAGATTTAATATATGGTATGGATGACATGCACAAATGTATATGCATAAGTTACGACTGATAGCAAGGTTAGGTTAAGTAACATTGAGAGGGCTTGAAAGCCTGAGACATCCCAAAACACTAGGCACCAGAATGGGCCCATCGCGATCCCCCAAGAATCCATCCAAGGATAACACCTAAACCGCCATGATTTCCTCAAATCATTTCATTACCCTGCAAAATTTTAGAACGAGTCTATGGTTGATTTGGCCTACCTTTTCTAGGTTACTAAAAAAATAGAAGCCTAAAATGTTCCTGCAATTACGTGCTATGCTCTGACATTCACACAGAATATGTCTGAATATGAATATGCGATATCTTCTGCTATCCGTGCCTATGAGTCCGAACCTCTTGGCTTATTTGCCTTGAAGGTTATGCTCGGATAATATTCCTATAGCTATTTTCACTTATACCCTGCTAAGTCTAAAGATTTCACTAGTCCTTTTACGGTCCAGCACCGGCCAAAGTGCCTTGGAAATCCTATGCCCTACAATGTTGGACCATCTATGTTATGGTCAGCCTTTCTCGTGATTGTATCCTTTCCTTTAATTAAATGCTGCATAGCGGTGGGGCAACTTCCACCGCCTTGGGTAGTGGCAGCTCCCCCTTTCCTTTCCAACTCATTGGAAAACTCATTGCCTAGAGTGCCCAGGTACCCAACATTGTCTTACCCGATTCGGCGTGCATAATGCACTGAGTTTTGTGCGGCAACTCCTGACTAGTGCCGATTTAATAGTGCACGATTCTAGCACCTTAAGCGCAGCCTGCCTGTCGATGTATATATAAATTACTGATAGATAAACAAATACTACATATTAAACGATATTTCATCTTTGTGGTCGTATTTCGGGTCCACACATCGACTTGACGTTATTTCCATATTGATGTGTGTATCTGATATCCAAGATCTTATTTTTATTTGAATTTAATTGTTATTTAAAAACCAATTATTGATATGCATCATCATTTGATCGTTGAGTCCCAGTTGGAGAGATATTTTAGTGGGAATTCTTTTTGCTCTATTTTCACACAATAGATAAATGTGATTTCTAAGGTTTTCTTACATAGTGTGTTTTAAAAAATTCTATGCAAAAAACTGGTAAACTTAGTTGGTGATTGGCTTCTTGAATGTGCAGTTAATACATCAGTAATTCTTTGCCGGATCTCCTCACCCACAAAACTTCTATTTGCCACCACAGCTCTTCGTTAAAAAATTATTTGTGTTCAGAGAGTTCTCACAGTAAAGCAAAAGAAAGCGGTTTAACTAAGTTTAAAACTACATCCTAATGAAAATTGTTAGTCTATAGGATTAGACAGTAATTTAGATGCACAGATTTAATGTTCAATTCCGGTAAAAATCGAATTTGAAGAGAAAACTGAATATACAGTGGTCGTACGGTATAACGAACGTCCAGTATAACGAATCACCATTTGAAGTCCAGTGATATCTCTAAACAACGAATATAATGAAGAATTTTGCTACTCTATATAACGAATGCTCTTCAATTTCATTGAAAACAAAAAAAGACAAAACATGAGAATGAATTTTTCCTCTCAAAATTGATTCAGTTTGTGTAAATTTAAAAAGGTAACATAATAAAAAGTTTTTAAATGATTAGTAAATATTATATTTTTTTAGGTCGAAAAAACTGGTTTCTATATAACGAATCGTTCGATGTAACGAATCTTTCGATGTAATGAATTAATTGAACATTTTATCTTTCGTAATACTATAGGACAAATCCAGTTTTGCTACCACTTATCGACTCTTTATCATTAAAGACAAAAAAATGTAGCTCTGGTGGCGAAATATCCAAATCTCTAGAAGAAAGTGATCAATGTTATCATAATCCGATATTTAAATAATAATAAGTCCATTATAACCAGTGGTATGGTTTTTGCCATACCTGGACTTCAAAAACAATTGTCACCTTAAAAACCTTAAAAAAAACTTAACCGATTGCAATATATAATATACATATATATATAATTAATTTATTTTGTTTTTATCTAGCGAATTTTGCATATACATATGTATGTACATATTTTTATTTGGTTCCCAAAATATAAAACAAAAGAAAAACAATTCAGTCGCCTAGACTCGATACGTTTTCAACACGAAATCAGTTATAACATAATACTGACCAAAAGAATACATATCAATAATAAATACCAATATATTATTAATGCATAATATCTGTTAATAAAACATCAACCTTAACGATATAAAAGGGAAAGCCGCGTGTGTGACAGTTTATTTTTTCATGTGTAATCATAAATTAATTGAGACAACATTTTAACAAGCAAGCTTGCTAACTAGTTCTGTTCTGTACTTTGTAATTGACTTTTAATAGAAGAGCAATTACTATTAACTTATTACGCATCAGTCATGGCCGCAAGTGTTGTAACAAATACGCTTATGACATTTCCTTTGATTCAACATTAATGTTCAATTAACAATTTTGTTTTTAGTATATTTATTTTTTTAAAACAAATCACATCAACTCTCAAATATAATCATTTGAAAAAGTTCATTAATTTCAATAAAAAACAAATAAACTAATCAAATATAATTGATGGTAGAAAAAACAAACCAATCTTTACTTTAAATCTAAAGAATTACACACAAAAAAAAATACATTTGTACATTTGTTTTCATATTTTTACTACCTCGATCAATTATTTTTAATAACACTTTGTTCGACACATCTTAATTAATTTATTAAATTATCTGTTCATTCCTCTCTATAATATCCATAATAATTGTCAGACAGAATAACAAAGTGTTTATATCTTGAATTTTGATAGGTTAATACTAAACAGCCCAAATTTCGAAAAAAAAATGGCATGCGAAAATTAATTTTTTAATGAAGACCTACATAATGTACGTCATTGTGATACTTTGATTTAAATGTGTATCTTATCTACGCAGCGAGCACATGATATAGAATTACTGCTTAAGCCTTAGTCCGACAGTCATAAATAAGATATAAAACATATCTACTAACTACATACTCCGAAGCTATCGTTATCTAAGCAATTTTATTTTCAAACTTTCAATAGATTCTAATGAACCAACCCTTAGCTAAATACTCATGCCGGACACGAGGCGACTGAAAACAATACAAAAATATCGATAAATGACTCCGTTGCGTGTGCTTGATGATGATGACCTTTCAATGTCCTGATATTGACCATGCCAGAGGCCAATGTCAGGACTTAATATAATTACGCCAGAAAGTTCTTGTCCTTTTTGTGTTTTTACCTTGGAGTTCATTTATCCAATTTGTAATAAATAATTAATGTCGTGGGGTAGTGACATTTCAAACCAGTAAGGCGCAGTAAATATGTAAATACAATTCATTTTGCTCATATAATTTGCATTCAATAATTAGATACAATTCAGAATCTATTAAAAATAACAACAAAAACAAACTTCTCTGATTAGCAGGTATTATTAAATAGCAGTATAACAGTAATATTTTTGTGCAACAGACTTGTCTGACGGGCATTGTTATATTTAAATGTACAAGTACATCTAATTTAAAGACCAGATAAGGTAAATACAAGTATTTACCACCATCCAACTGATAACAATCGAATAATAAGTTCAAATATTTACCACCCGTTTTTTGAGCATCGATATTTTTGGAACTTATTTCATAGGAATCCCAATCTTGGCCGTAAAAAAAAAACAGCGGTAAAATGTATCCGTTTTTGTTGAAGAAATTCCTAAAGATTAAGTCCCGAAGTGGACAGCCCTAAAAAGTTTATGATTAAATGATTGACGAAAAGCTGAAGTACTTGACTTATACTTTGAATAGCAATTGTTGATTTGATCGATAACAGAGAAAATATCTAGATGCGAGAGGAAGTAGTATAATATAATCATTATAAAAATCTTGACTCTAAAATGTTTTATTTTTGTTCTATCGAAAACGAAGTTAAGAGGTTTTTATTTTTGGAACTTATTTCATTGATAAAAATAGTCCATCGTAAACAATTAGGGAAGCGAGAAGTGTGCAACAAAGGTGTACAGAAGTTTAAATATACGCCAAGATATGTACATCCGCATGATGGTAGTGGCATAATCGGTTAGTGGTAGTTTTCATACCTTTCTTGTCAATTAATCGACCTAACATTTAGTAAATGTAACACAGTTCCACCCTAAATATTTCGCCATGTCTCCCGACAAGTGCTGATCTAGCGAAACATTAAATATAGACAATACGAAACGGTAGAGAAGGTTTCCCTCAAATTCCCCAACCTATTTGGTTATGCTAGAATCAGGTGTCCCTCCACTCTTCGTCAAAACATTAACATAGAAAGAGTAAAGAAAGCTACCATAGCACTCTATTCATGTAAGAAAGCCATTGGTAGCAAATGGGGACTTCAACCCCCCATCGTCGATTGGCTTTTTGTATCTATTATCAGACCGATTCTGATGTATGGCGTAGTGGTCTGGTGGACTGCCCTGGAAAAAGCTATACATCATGACAGCCTGGTGAAAGTACAAAGAGTAGCGTGTCTGTGCATTAGTGGATCACTTAGATCAACACCCTCCGCATCATTAGACATCCTACCTACTGATATAATCAGTAAGAAAATGAAATGGCAGCCAGTGCTGCCATAAGACCCACAGCCATCTCACAGTGGTCAAGCAACTACACTGGTCACTCCACAATACTAGATAACGTAACTCTTCCAGAAAACATAGACTACATAGGTACCTGAGCCCAATTTTGACAAAAAATATTCCCCCTATAATAGACAAGTCGATATACTTTTACACTGATGGCTCCAAAATCAATGATGGTGTAGGAGGAGGTGTTTTCTCAGACAGATAAAAACTTAATCTATCCTTTCGCCTCCCTGATCACTGTAGCGTGTTTCAAGCGGAGATTATGGCGATTTCGGAAGCACTGCCCTAGATCAAGCGGAATGTAATATCCACTAACGATATTAGAATTTTTTCAGATAGACAGGCGGCCTTGAAATCTCTGGAATCAGTCTCATTCACTTCTAAGACCACCTCCAACTATCGTTCATCTTTTATAGAGATGGCTAAGGAGTATTCACCTTTGCTTGGTATAGAGACATTCCAGGGAATTGCAAATCTGACGATCTCGCTAAAATAGGAACAACAATACCTATTCTACCCGATAAGAAAAATATAGGTATGCCACTCGCTACTTACAAGCTAGCACTCAAACTTGACGCAGTCAATAAAACCAACGCTAGATGGGAAGGTGGAACTACCTGCCGTGCTACAAAGTGAATCTGGTCTAGATTAGATCTAAACCGCTCTTGATACCCTTTGTCACTAAAAATACTACATATTAGCCGGATTATCGGTGTAATTATAGAACACTGCCTTATAGACAAGCACGAAACTAGACTTGGCATTATCTCAAATGACTTTTGGAGAAGTTGCAGATACGCAAAAGAGGAGGAAAGCCCAAGACATCTCCTCTGCTCATGCTCAGCTCTTTCTCGAAGTAGAAAACTACACCTAGGAGAATACTTCTTCGATGATCTTACTGATTTAGCACAAAAAGGCGTAAGAAGCCATTTTCGCTTTATACAAAGCTCCAAATGTTTCTCATGAGTAGCGGGGTAAATATCCTCAAGATCGTTTGTATCACTATGCGCCTCGTAAGGCCTAAGTGTGCTGGTAATTGTAACTGGCAGCCACTCCTACCTAACCTAACCTAACATAGACTACATCTTAAAAGACTTAAATGTGCCTGAAAAATGGCTCCCGAAAAATGTTGCCCGTGAAATTATACAAAGCAGGACGAGTTGGTTTGGTGAGTGGGAAGAATCGGCGCATTATTGTGGGATGAAGCTGAATTTAAGTAGTACTGACTATAGCGATTGGAAGGCAACACTCTATGAGCTTAGTACAAAGGTGGACCTGCTCTGCACAGAACAATTTTTGCACAGTGGGATCAGTACATAGGATGATTAACAGCCAATTGCCCCTCAATCTTCATCTTACAAAATATTTTCGTGATGAACATAGCCTATTCTTTCCAGCTTATGCAACATGTCTGTACGGGAAATCACTATGGATTTTCTTAGAAAGTGCCCGAGAAGGTACCTCTTCGGTAGCGATTTTCAGGCGGACGACCAAACTGTAGCCCTGCTTTATGAGATTAATGTCCCTTGATTATTTAATTACTGTGAAATAGCGTTAGTTTATCGGGATAGAATAATTAATGAGCAAAATTGCTCAAACCCTAATTGGTAACATGTGATATTCTTTAATTACGAATATCAGTTATTTAATTGTTGGTAATAAAAATCTACTATCTCTCTACCTATCATTAAATTCTGGCGCCTTGAGCCTGGCATAGCTTCGGATGTTAATAGTAATATCGTTGCCAGATACAAACAACTTAGATGATACTAGAATCTAGGTCTGAAGAGCACTGGAAAGCACTGAAAAGCTTCAGAGCACATATACAAGTATGAATAATAGCATGAGTTCCAAAGAGAACTTTCTAAAATAAAACTTTCTAAAATAAAAAAACATTTTGAGATTCGTTTTCATTCGAAAGTGAGAAAAAGCTGAACGGTGGGTATTTTGACATTCGAAGGAATAGAGAGTTTATTTTACGAAACGAAAGTTCATTCATTATTTCTATTTTGAGACTATATTCCTTCAAAATAACTGTCATTATTCATTCGTTTGCAATTTCGAATTTAAGTTTATTTCATGAGATCCTTCGTTAATGAACTTTATTCCTTCGAATGTCAAAATACGAAAAAATCATTCATAGGATTAAACACAACCGAACGAATTGACTATTCATTCGAATCTCAAAATAAGGCTGATTATTTTTCCAAACATCGTAGCGCAAGTGGTTAGTGCGTCGGACTACTGAGCCAGCGGTCTTGGGTTCGAATCCCGCCGCAAACACCTAAAAGTTTTTCACAGTGCCCACCTCTTTCGAATGTCTGACAAGCATCAAAGAGTATCATTTGTCACGATTGAGCTTCTCAATTCGCCGTTCGGAGTCGGCAAACAACTGTAGGTCCCTTCCATTCGTGCAAAAATATAACACGCACACACAAATGGTTGCGAGAAGCAGGCCCAGGTTCACCTCGAGCTGTAGCGCCAACTAAGTAAGTATTTTTCCAAACTTCTCTTTGAGGTTACATTTTTTTTTGAGCGTCGGACCATCAATAGTTCAAGCATTATCTTTTTCCTATACCTGAAAAATTGCCACCATTGAATTTTTCAAATACCCGATCAAACCAAATACATCGTCTTTCATAATAAAATTCCAATAAATGGAATTTCAAAATTGTTTGTGTGTTTTTTTTTTACAACAGCCACAAATATGTTCGCTAAAATTAAGGGGTATTCCAACCTTGAACGTCGAACAAAGTCTCTTCTCTCCAGATGCGACTCGTTAATTCTATTTTGGTTATATACACACTTATTTTCAAATCATCCGACAAAAGTGTCTACATAACACCTCGCGAAATATCTGAAACATTGAAATAATCTTTGAAAAAAGAAACACATTTCATATTTAATAGGTTTACTATATGAGTAGTTGCATACAAGTAAATATCTCTATGGTGGAAAAATCGCAGACACTTTCTGATGTTCTCAACCATATTTGTGCTCGAAAATTATATGTTTCTTTATTTTTGAACGCATTCTTTATCGTGTGACTAATAAAATGAAGACTCGTGTCTGAAATAAAAATCTTCTTCTTTTTATATTCTTTTTTTATATTTTAAAATTTTTCATAATTAAAAAAAATAAAATAATTAAATGTCAACGTGTCTACTGCAATTTTTGTTAATTGATTTTCCAACAAACTATTCAATAAATGTATCTTTCCGTCATAAGTAATTTTTGAAAATAACAAAAATATCGAAAAAAATATCCATCAACGATGTATGAGAAGAAAATGCTCACAGAACCAAAAAGAAATAAATAGAAGACAAATATTACGTATTCGCCGTGTGTGGTTCCTAATAGAATCTCCTTCACGTGGTTGCTGGCAGAAAATCAGGCCGAAAGCATGCATCTCAATACTGCGTGTGTGAATGCCCATCAATGTCATGAAATGCGGAAAAATGAATAATTTGAGAGCTAAACAAACAAAATATGTTGTAGGTACGTTGTAGAATCTAGTGTTTACTACATGATACTCGTACTTAGTAAGAAAAACGGAGGACTTTGACAGCATCGTTGCGTGTGTCTGATTGTTTGCGAATGGCAACAATTCATTTTATTTTCACTGATTGCAATTTTTTTTTTTTTGAATTCTTTGGCAATTATTAATTGCACTCAATCGATGCAGGAAGCGCTCCATTTGTACAATGAAACCCCGGGAAGTGTTTTACGACAAGACATCACAATCAGTGTGGAAATTAGTATTCACAATGTGCGTTGCGTATCCGAGTTCATTGATATGCGTCAATGGGCATGTATTTTTTTTAACTTAAAATTTAATTCTTAATACGGCATAAATAGCTTTTAATCAAGGTAAGAGATTTTAACAATATCGGAGGCGGCAATGTAGGTATGTTGTATGCGCCACCACCCGATGATTTATTGATTGACAATTGAAATGTTGCTCGATTTCATATTATCACAAAGAGTTTACTTCCGGTGTATCGGATATCTGTACGCTGTTTACATATTAAAATACGAGTAAATGATAAACAATCGATTGTTTCGGAACTGAATTTCTATATAAAGTAACGTTAACTCGTAGGTAACACAATAATATGAAGGGCGATCAACTATAAATTTCTTTGATTTAGTGTTTATAAAACTGTCCAAGATAAACAAACACATTATTTAATCCCGAGAAATTAAAATTTAAAAAGACCAAATTAAAAAAATATATGATAATGTATATATCTTCACCTAGAATAAAAGAGACAACTCTATTTCGGCATTGGCAATGAAATTAAGACAAAAATCACAAACATAAAAACGACCTACTACCTACACACACTTGGTTATTTGACAAACAAAAAAAAAGCAGAAAATCGAAAATAAACGCAAAACGCTTGAACAAACAAAAAACAAAAAACCAGACACTGCACGCTTTTCCTGATTTTAGTGACAGGTGCGTTGGTGTTGTATAGCTGCTGACCACAGAGTATAAATACCTTGATCTGTGGTTAGTGACATAGCGGCATAAAAGACGCTTCAGCTATTACAAAGAGCTTTTTGTTGTAACGAGTACTTTGGTTGTGTTTTCCTTTTTAATGTTCTCTGTACCTACTGGGGTCTAGAAAATAGATTCTGGGAGAATACTTCTTTATAGACCTTCAAGATATTTCCTCAAGGGGTATCATTAAAATATGGAAATTGATCCAATTCTCAAAATGGTTCCAAGGGTACCCTTGGAATTCGGCAACTCTATGGACATTCTTTGGTCTCAGTGAATCTTACCGATTACGGGGATAGCCACCTAACCTGACCTAACCTATATAACTGGGGTCTATCTGCACCCATTCTTTATTTCACGGCTAATTTTGTAGCTAATGGCTATATTCAAAAAACAAAGGTTTATATGAATGTTTTATATGTTTTCCTCTGCTTTTTTTTAAGACTTAAGTAAATATGTACTACATATTTATGTAAAGTATCAAAAAAAAAAATACGAAAAAAAAACATTGAATCTAAAGATGATATAAGAAAATATACAAATGTTTGGTTTTTACAAAAATCAAATTTAGAAAACAAACTTTTTTCAAGATTTGAATTTCAAAAGCGATTGTTTTTTAGTTAGCGACATTTCATTATTTATGTATTTTTCAAAAATGGTTCAGTCATAGAAGTTCCAAAATTATAAAATTGAAATTGATCAAACTAACTTATCCGATTTGTTATCAAATGCGACCCTTCTTACCATTTGGCACTTTCATTAAACAACCACATTCAAAAGTGATTTGCAAATTGGGTTGTAACTTGCAAGCAATACACTAATATGTGTTTTATACAGACTGTAAATCAACTAATAACTACAACAACATATGTCATATTTAAGGGTGAGTAGTAATTCGAATTTTGAACACAGCTTAAAGAATATATCCCGATTAAGGCAGAATAGTCCCAAATTTAATGTTATTTATTTATTTATCTTTTTATTTAATTAGAAATCATTTTATTTATAGTCGCTATAATTAACACATTAAAATTGTATCGTGATTTCGAAAAATATATCGGAGCTAAGCTAAAGATTATCTCTCAAACTGTACCTATCGCAGTTTAAGGACAGATTATGACGACAATCACCCAACTGCACAAACAATTCGAAACACGATCACGAATTTCGACAAAAAAAACAGGGCTAAGCTAAAGATCACCTCTATGGAAACAGTCCGTAAACTTTGGGCTATTAAAAAATCATCCGAGAAGTAACTGCCGCAATACAGTCAGAAATGTACAGAAAATTACCTCACAAAGTCGAAGTTTCTGAAATCTTCCGTAATATGCTCTACATAAAGCAAGCCTATTCACATTTATTGGTCAACCTACAAGTAACGGAAATAAAAGTTAGGAGTTGATGTTGATTCCATGTGTGTTTAAGAATTTGAATAGGGTCATCCGGAGCGTTGACATATCCTCTAGTGGTCGCCGTGGCCGTGGTGGTTAGTGCGTTGGACTATCATGCAATGCTGCCCGGGTTCAACTCCTGGCCGGGTCTAACACCGAAAAGAGTTTTTTTCAAGGTGCCACCTCTTTAGAATGTCTGACAAGCATCAAAGAGTATCACTTGTCAGGATTGAGCTTCTCAACTCGCCGTTCGGAGTCGGCAAAAAACTGTAGGTCCATTCCATTCCATTCGTGCAAAAATAAAAAATAAAAAATATAACACGCACACACAAATGGTTGCGAGAAGCAGGACCCGGTTCACCTCGAGCTGTAGCGCCAACTAAGTAAGTATTGCCCCGAAAAGTCCAAATTTATTTAACGCTAGTACAGGGGCAAGGTCTATTTAAAAGTTTTAAAGCCTGGGGTACTCCATGAATAAAAAGACGTAAGTAAACGGTAAATGAGGGTTAGATATGGCAAGATTATTCACATTGATTCTTTTATAGACCAAACAAGTCTAATTTAGCACTAAATGGACTGCTATTAAGAAGCAGTTGTCAACAAAAATTATATAAAAAACAATGCCCAGATAAAAATAAAATAAATAAGTGAAAATAGCTTGAAAATAACTCGTAGACTTTTGTAAAAAATTATAAGAAAAATATATGGAGTGCTCCCAGATCGTTGGAAATGTTAAAAATGGACTCAGGACAAAATTTGTAGTAGTAGCACAAAAATCCAGGTTTCAAAACTTGGCAGAAAAAAATTTGTCCGATTTCAAAATAGCGTTGGGGTAACATTTTACCTCAGTCCCTGTACCAGGGTTTCAAAAATTATCTGTGAGTGTATTTTTCTAAGGAAAATCTCGAGAATCTAAGCAGCACTTTAATTAATGCCTTGTGTGACCGTGCTAATACTCTCGCAGGAGGAAATCCAGCCCCCAAAATCCAAACTTCCCATCCAAAATTCAAACTTCCCATATGATTTCCATCTCTCAACTCATGGAAATCCCATGGAAACCATATAGGAAGTCTTTGGTTATTTGAAACCTCATATTGGTTGATATATGTATGTATTTGTACACTACCATTTGCATCGATAGCAAATATATCAGCCAAAATTAACTTTGAAAACAACAAATACTTCTTATATAATTTTCATATAGCCAATATATCAACCAAATTGAATTCATTTTCATCAGTTGAGAGGTGGAAATCATGCGGGAAGTGTTTATTCTTTTGGGAGTTCATTTTGGGTAGAATATTTTGTTTTGATCAGTGTTATAGTTTGTTAAAATTAATAAAGTGAAAGTGCAATTCGTCACTGTTCCAGAAAATTCTCTTTCTTTTGACACCTCATTTGTTAATATTGATTAAGTGTAAGAGCCGCGAATTGTACCTATACTGCAGAGTGTTGTGCCATGTAGACAACAAATGAAGTCTACACGATTGTTTACGTTTAAACAATTTAATGTAGGCAATTTAGAATTGTAGACACGTGCCTGTCGACAATGAAACCAATGCGGACAACTCATAAAACAATACACTTCTTTAAGTATACCTTCTTAAATTGACCCAAAAAGCTATATTTTAATTTAAATAAAAATAAGTTCAATGTTTAAACTTTCAATAAAATATTTATTTTAAACAACAATTTTGAAACAAAACAATTTATGGAAATTATTCAAATTCATCATCATCTGAATAATCACATTGGCCATCCTATATGTCTATTCGAAGTGAATAGTATAAATGAAGAGGCTTCTTAGATCGGTCGAATGTTAGACGGTTTCTTGACACAGAATGTACATGCGACCAACTTGAAAAAACTCTCTCGATTTGAGCGGAAGAAGCAGGGATTTGGAGAATTTTTTTTTTTTAGCTAGATTGGCCAAATTTGGGTGTTTAATTGCAACCATTTTCCAAAAAAAACTATGGGCGTTATTTTCATAAAGCATTTTAAAAAAGTTAATTTTTCTATTGAAACAATCCAGTGTCTTCAATGCCATCTCCGTTGAGGTGCTTGAATAAATACTGGCACACGATTGTGTTTTGATCGGTTGTGAGCTTGCTGTTATCGAAGTTGGGGTGCAAATAATGAGCCAAAAGAGCATATTTGTTTAGAGCCATATCCACACGTTAACTTAAAGAAGTTTCATATCTTGAATTAAATTTATCTGGTAGTTTCAAGTTCAGCCAGACATCAACTGCTTTTCCTGCAGAACAATCGACTGCTTGACATCTGTTCATCTCAACGTAGCTCTTAACATCATCGATAAATTGCTCATTAAAAATTAATGACATTGTTGACATTGTTGACATCATCGTTGACATTGTTGACATTGTCTACGCTAGAAAGTAGACAATTAAAGTCGACACGTAGAGAAACAACACTGTGCAGAAATAATTAATTAATGATTTTTCTCTTCCTTAAGAACAAAGTTTTATAGACTTTGCATGAGTCATCAGACATGATTGAACAAAATCTCCGAATTAAACTGAAATTAAAATACTAGCAGGAATGTAGACTTGGAGTTTTAGTCGATATACTCAGTCCGTGTGTTCACTCCTGAAAACCCTTTTTCAAACACAATTATAGTGCAGCTCCATACTTTATTTATTTTCAGGATTGTTATTTCTCTAGCTACGGCGTGGCGCCAAGATACATACATATGTTCATACAATATTCAAAGTATATAAACATGCTGTTCTTCTTTGTTAATAATTATTATACCAATTATCTCATAAATATTCCCATCCAGCCGTGTTTATGTGTGTCAATTCTATTTGTGCTAGTTCTTCCGAAATGTCCACTCCCATAAAAAAATTAAAGCGACGCGTTTTGCTAACCAAATTTTTAAGTTGCAAAAAATGTATTTTGTACGCATAGCTATCTAACACTGAAAAGTAATACTGGCGCTTTGATCTGAGTATATTTTATTATCATCATCATTATATGCCTTCAGATACTCGTATTCACTAGTAGGGTGGAATGGAAATTCCTGCTGGTAGGCTTAATGGTGTAAACATTAAAACCAAGTTATTAGGTAAACTGAAGACTACTAAAGAAACACTGCACGCTTTTTAATTTGTATTCTTATCTTCCTAATTCTAACTCACATATTTAGATAGGTGCTCTTCTGTTTGCGTAGGTACAAATAAATTTCTGCCCACACACCTCTGTCAGTGCTATAATTAAGAGTGATAGTTGCAATTATTGGGCGCTAAAGAAAACAGGAAACTTAGGCACGTTTACTGATCGTGCTGGCTAATTGGATTGACTTTTTTTTTAAATTTCAACTATACACACCATACATACATGCATGTGTCAGGGGAATCGATGAAATGTGACTCTATGTACGTAAAAGTAAAACCATGAACGTGAGGTGGAAAATCGGAAAAGGCAATTGGAGAATTACTTTCGAAAAATGATTGTTTTGTTTGTTTCTTTGGTTTTTTGTTTGCATTATAAGTAAATTATAGCTCAGTTATTGCGTTTTAAATTAATTGATTTTTCTGACGTGAAGGAGAAACTTGACAAGCAATTACATTTTTTTGTTTACTTAAAATTCGCAATTTAAAAACTGCATTCAGTTAGGTTTGAGATATTATTCAATATCAAGACGGTAAATCGTAGCTTGGCTTATTGAAAAATTGTTAACCCATTCAGTTTTAATGATTGCATTTTGAACGTGTCTTTTTATTGCATTTTTCAAGGTTGGATATTGTGTAAGCCGTATGCACAGTAGTGGCGGTGAAAAAAATTAATTGCATTGCACTTCTCTTATTTCAATTTATCAATTTGCAGCCTGAGAGAGATCATAAGCTACGCATATGAAAACAAAATATAATATAGTCTATAATAGTGCTTTCTTAACTAACAATATGAAGCAACAACCTGTTTCAAGTCCTTGCTATGCAAAGCAAATACTTCGTATAAAATAGTAGAAAATTGTATCTAAATATTCAATATTCATAAAAGGAAGCGACCCCCTTCCGTCGGAGATAGCCATTCTGGTGGATAGTCAGATAGCTCTTAAAGCAATAGGATCAAACACAATAAAATCAAACGCAGTCCATAAATGTCGCAATACACTAAATGCCATAGGGCACTACAAGGATAGAATGTACTAGGTACCCCTATCATAGAGAAGGAGATAACAGACCAACTAGCTAGAGCTGGATCAGCCATGAGCAGCAGTGATGCTGACACCTCCATTGTCCAGCATAATCGACCATATAACCGCAAAAGAAACCAACGCTCTGTGGTTCACACGAACCGACTGCGTAACATCTCGTTCTTTATGGACGAAATCTGATCTTAATAGGACAAAGACGGTACTAGATCCAATATACGCTTAATCACCGAAATAATCACAGGACACTGTGCCATAGGTCATATGACAAGCAAATGAGTCCAACGATATCTGTAGAAGCTGCAGAGATGAGGAAGAATGTGAATTGATCCAAAATCTACTCTGCTACTGCCCCGCGCTACAAGAACGACACCTCCGTACTTTAGGCCATAGATTCTTGGCAGACATAGCAGAGCTCGGAAATTTAAAGAGCACAAACTGGTTAACAAGTTGGTAAAAAGGGGGATTTACTCCCCAACTATGAGGGGACTCACCATGGACCTTTGGGTGGAAATGATTGCTCGAACAATCACACACCCTTCCTAACCTAACCTAATCTGTCTCAATGGAAGGGCATTGTAAACTTAAGGGACAACTGACATCTCAGGAAGCTAGGTCTATCAGATGAAGACTCATGCAGATTTTGCAATGAGGCTAGCGAAACTCCAGTACACATACTGGTGGAATGTGGGGTATTAACCCAGAAAAAATGCAAGTTCTTGGGTGAATACTAAATTACAGCATAGCATTCAATCTCCTACTGCGATTACTCAGGAAAATTGGACTAGATGAGGTGCTGTGGTCTATGGAATTCTCACCTGAGCTAGGTGTGTACGAAGCTCTCTCTTACCGATTCCAATAGGGATAATAACGAGAGGGATGTCCCTTCGTCTAGGGCTTTTAGGGGCACATTAGATCTTAAGGTCGCGGTGCATCTCACTTAATAATAATAATAATAATAATCTTAATGGAAACAAATTGCTTACCTTGGATCGCCACCTTTAGAGTTAACCACCAGCTCGGTCTAAAACCATTATTTCCATATTCTGTTTCGCACATTTAGGTTTATGTATAGGTAATGTATTCACTTAAAAACTTTGTATTACTAACAGCGGATTTAAGGTACTAAAAACTTGGTACTTTAACTTAACCCGGTTCTAACCACTGTAAGACGAACAATTTAAATAAATTAACTTTTTAAAAATTACAAAATCCCACAGAAATTAATCATCAATATTGAGTAAGAGCGAAACTCATTACATCAATTAACACAAATTTGATATTTTAACCCACGAATTAATGAGTTCCCACAATTTAATCACTCATAGCTTTTCGCGAGTGTCGTCTAATTATAAGCGCCCGACCGTAGCACGACAGGAAAAATACTGACAGTAAAAATACTGACCTGACTTTCGTTAAATCCAAATGATGTGTCCGTTTATTTATTCAAGTCAGATTATTTTATGTGGGAAAATAAAAATTAAAAACGGGGGATTTATCAACCAGTACAACCCCTGTTTAAAAGATGACAGATTTAAGATCGGCCACTTTAGCGAAGATCACAATAAGTGAAGTTGATGAATCATCTTAGAATTCACAGGGTTTTCGTTTTGACACCAAATCTTATTCGTGGTGTTTTTGTTTTTTTTTTCAAATAATGATGATTTAGGTATATTGTATACCAATAATTGCTACGAATTTAATTTAGAAACTGACAAGGAGCTAATTTGTGGTCACTTAAAATTATGCAAATAAAGTTATGTATGTAAAATTTGAAGTTACGTGGGTTTTATACTAGAACTATAACTTTTAAAATTAAATCTAAACGCATTAAAACCAAATATTAAAATAATAGAACACAGGGAATTATCGATGTTCGTTTCCTAAGCGGAGAAAATGTGAGATATTAGCTTTTCAACATATTTCGTATTTCTGAATAGAGTAAGTGCGGCAATTGTGGACCACTGCTTTCATTTTTCATTCCTGTTTTGTTGTTGTTAGCTCTTTTTCAAAAGTCATAACTTAAAATCTAGTACAAAACATTTGCTTATCACTAGTCAAACTTACCTAATCATGTAGCTTGTCTCTTTTTGTAAGGGATAAAATGTGCAAAAAGTCAAAAACCCTAACATTCGGTCGGGTAACGTGGACTGTGATATATATGACCATTTTCAACTTCTCCAATAGCTTCTCTTCATTTTCCAAGGTCATATTGTCGCAGTTTGTTATTAGATTTTGACATTTTCTCTAAAAAATATGAAAGTCAGGTATTTTTAAATATGAGGGTAAACTGGACATGATTCACATAAGCAACCTCTGGGTGGTCCATTTTATCCGACAAATCAGGAGCTGCGATTTTATTTAAGAAAAATATACAACACTAAGTCAAATATGTAAATTTTACCTTTTTATCGACTTTATAAAATGTCTAAGCACTCGAAAAAATAAAAATATCTTCACGTTTGTTACAAACAAGACTACAGACAACTTTTTTTAGGACCCAAAAAACAGGTTTTTTTTTTGGACAACAGCCTGTCACCATAAAATTATCAAACGAAGTGAGCCTATTACGCAAAAATTATCTTTTACCAATCTCGTAGTCTTTTTGCGTGTCTAGATATGAGTTATGTATTTAAATGCAAGCTAGGTGGTCTGCATTACCCGACTGGTCCATATTACCAGCACTTACTTTAAGCTTATACATATGGTTCGAAACCCCAACAGTTCCAAAACTAAGTACGTTTTCTCGCTTACAATAATTGAATACAGGGTATTGCCTAATCGAAAATCATCCTCGCAAACTGAAACCAGTATCGTCGGACATATGCAGATACTACAATGAACTGGAGAGTGTAGAAACACTGGAGAATCTACTTTGCACTTGTCCTGTACTGGCAAAAAGGAGGCATAGAATACTGGAAAAAATTCTATTTCAATCGACTCGAAGAAATCGCAAACATGAGCTTTATCTTCACATGAAATTACCTGTACGGACAAATTTATTTAATGATATCACTATGGACCAATACTGGTTTATGTGAGGATCAGTCATCAACTCCAGAAGTACCCATACATTTACATATACAGGGTGGTCCGGTTTGAGTTACAGATAATTTCGGATCTGATTCATTGATTCATGCTATGAAAAAATCGTATTGGATGGGGGGGGTCTATCTTGAACACCCACACAACAACAGGGTATTTAAAGACGTTCCTTCATAGAAAATGGTATCAACAGTTATTCAACTATAATTTCTTATTTATTAAACTTAGTGCAATAAAGGTAGGCTTGTTTCATAGACAATTGAATAGTGTTTATAATAGGTAAAAACTATTACCATTCGTATTTTCGTTTTCGAGATCTTCCTTTTCAAAAATAGACTTTTTTAATTTTTTTTAACCAATTTTTGTGAAAATCGCATTTATTTCGGGAAAGTGTGTTTATAACTTTTTTTTTTACTATTATTATTTTGATGCGCGATAATGTTACCTACAAATTCACTTTTAAAAGTTGTTATCTTTTGGTTACAGTTTTGCCGGTATAAGGTTAATTAAAAAACGAGCATTATTTGTGTTCAGTAACAAACTTTTTACCTGGGGCTCACAGTTTTCCTGGAATTAAGGTCATTTAGTCACAACTTTCATCATGGTAGAAAAACGTTGAGCCCAAAAACAGGTTCCATATAAATATGCCTCAAAAATGTTTCCAATAAATTACATACAAATTATTATTATTAGAAGACTCCTTAGGCTAGGTTTCCACTTGTCGATTTGAAATTGACAAACGACGTATTTTTAGGTCAATTAGAAAATGGCAATTAAAAATAATGAAAAATAAGCAGTTTTTCATTATTTCCACTTGCCAATTTTCTGGTTGACGAAAAAAATACGTCTTTTGTCAATTTCAGATCGACAAGTGGAAACCTAGCATTAGTAACTTTTAAAATGAAGCAAATAATGTGCATATAATATAATAGTACAAAATATAACAACGCACGATAAAACTTATAGGCGATAGAAACATCACTGAGACTACCTCGAACAACGTCGTCCCTTTTGTCTTTCCCTATTTTATCGCTCTTTCCACAAACAGTGCTCCAGCGGAAGAGCCAGTTGCATTCCTCCCCTTCAACCATTTTCTCGCAATACACATCTCGCAAGGAATGTCCATCAGTTTACCCTTAAGCCCAACTTCGGACGTACAGTAAAATATAGGGATTCTTTCTTTAACCGCTCAGCACGAATGTGGAATGCTTAACCAAACATGATTTTTCTCTCCCATTACGATTTACAAATATTTAAGGCAAATGCACATTGGTATCTCCTCTTTCACCCTCCCTAATTGTTCCTATGGTTCGCGCTGTGCAAAGCATTTTAAGTGTATTCTCTAAAATCGAGTAAGGGAATCAAAGACAGAATATCGAAGTTTTTGGTGATAGAACCGGTACAATAGACTCTTTTTAAACACATAAAGTGATTGTGTAGACCGTTTACACTGTAAAGTATCTTAGTCAAACAGCAACATCATGAATACATAATTTTTTTGTATTTTCAAATAAATCGATGATGAATGTGAACCCATAAAACTGAGAAAAGTGATTCATTACCCCTTTTGAGTCAACCACTGAACTAAACCGAACAAAATATTGACCACTTTGAAGCTGCATGGATGTGTTAAATGTTGCGACGAATTACTGTTTGTTCAATTTATTAGATACATTTGTTTGAATTATCATTCGAAGATTCAGTAATAGTTACAGTTGCGATTAATACATTTTATTTTCTGATGCAGATCTTGATATAAACAAATTAATTTAATGCATTAACACAATTATATTGAATTTTTTGTGATGTGACAAATAATTTACCATCCATTTACTTTTGGTCACATTTATACAAATATTTTCCAATTGATATCAGATGTAATTTAAAGTTATTTAAAAGGCCGCAAAATAGAGCGATACTCTGTTCCATAGAATAAAGAAGTTATCCCTTAGACTCAGTATACTTTTCCGATGTTCCGGGTAAAAAAAGTTGTTATATTGTATGCTTTGTACGATCCACATTTAACACAGTTGCGTGCTTTGCATTATTTTGAACATCTTAACCCGAATCATTTTTTAGAATTTATTTAATCTTGGCAACGCCAAGATGTGCCTTAAGGTTTGAATATTCGATCTAGTTAAAGATTATTATATTTTGACGCAATGTTAGTAAGAACTTAAATCATCTTAAAATAAAAAAATATAACTTTTTACTATTTTGATAAACTTCTTCCGATTTATTTGCAAACATTTTAAATTAAAATCTGTATATAAGTTCTCCAAACTGCCAAAGTCATCAATGAAAATTATACGGGAACGGGAAGTGTTTATTCTTTTGGAAGTTCATTTTTTTTTTAATTTGTTTAAATTTATAAAGTGCAATTCGTCACCTCTCCAGGAAATTCTCTTTCTTTTGACACCTCATTTGTTAAGATTGGTTAAGTGTGAAAGCCGCGAATGGTTCCTATACAACAGAAATAATAAATACTAGTGCGCCCGTGCGAGAACTCTTGCAAGAGAAAATCCAACCCCCAAAAACCAAACTTCCTTTTTTTTGCTAAAATTTATAAAGTGAAAGTGCAATTCGTCACTGCTCCAGGAATTTCTCTTTCCATTTACACCTCATTTGTTAAGATTGGTAAAGTGTGAGAGCCGCAAAAGGTACCTATACTACAGAAAAATATATAGTATAATGATGATTTATCACAGTTCAAATAACCAGTCTAAAAATTCCTCTTTTTTTACTTTGAGCCTTTTCAATCTCTACGAGGACTTAAATAATAATTTCTGACTATAGATGAAATTCCAAAGGCTTTTGCAAACCTGTTAATTTAACCTGTAATTTAGTTTGAAAATATTATTCAGATTTGTAATGAATTGACGTTACAAAAACATGTTGACAATTCCGTTAACAAAACTAATCCATAACATTCATATTGATTTAAAATTGTTTACAAAATAGAAACAAACATATGTAAGTGACTCCGTGTCCAGTTTATTGGAAATTAAGCTTCAAGCTTGGTGCATCCCAAATTGTCATCCTTGTACTTGCCACCCATTTTTTTTTGTCACGTTAGAACACTAGCAGTACTCAAGGTCGGCAGATATTTTATGTTCGTATGTCCCAAGACCCAAATAAGAAAAACAAACAACAAAAATGAATCCTAATTAAAAGCACACAAACAAAAATGCGACTTTGACTAAAGTGTTTTCATTTGGCGCGTGACATTTTCTTGTTTTTTCTTTCTATCCCACATACAATCATACATTTACAGATGTGTGTATGTATGTGTTTTTTTTTTTATTAATTTACAACCGTCCAATCCAATTTGTGTATTTAGCGTCTTAACAAATGAAATGGAACGCATGTTTTTTCGTCGATACGGAGAAATTGCGACCAATTTCTTAGAAAATGATAAAGTTTATGAAGTCGAAAACACCATTTAACGGTCACATAACAATAAAACACAATCGCAAACATTTGTCGCACCGCGCTAGCCACACTGTCCTGTTGTCTGTCTTTTATTATGTAAAATAGTAGCCCCCGCCAAAATGGTGTTATATACAAATTTGTCAAATGATTTGCAATGAAAATAGCCATCTGCATAACGGTATACATATACGCTTTGGTCTGGGCCCCATTTTTTGCAAAGAATGCATTTTTGGCAGGCCGACACTTTCAAAATTAGAATCGCAATTGCGACTTGCTGGTGTACGAGTATTTTTAGCCGAAGACAGGGTCGTTCGAACAGAGTTTTCCGCCATAACTGTCACAGCACAAAGGGGAGGAGACAGAATAATTTCCAACATAATAAATCGTCCAAAGTAAACAGACGATAGGGAGATTGATTTCCAATCTTGGTCGTCTTGGTGGCCTTAACACCTGTTCACTTCAGTCGGAGTGTGATTATTTTTGGTTTCCCTATTCAAAGATCAACGAACACCGTGGCTGTGGTTCAATAGACGATAAATTTGTGCACTTTTTGCTGCCGCCAACGCGTTTTTTTTTTTTCGAAAAGTTGTAGATACAAAAATGAGTAAAAATAAAACAAGAAGAAAGTAAACCTGCCAGTCATGTAGTCACAGCAGATAAATGAGGAAATTCACTCTTTGATTGCAGATTTATTACAGTTACAGGGTTGTGTCTGCGACGGCAGCGATGCTGACAGAAGAGAGATTTTGTAGTTGATTGACTCGAAGGAGTACATTGTTGGATTTTATCCAATGTGACGTGCAACCATTTGAACGGGCACATAGTAACGGAAGGAAATGAATTAAATCAAGAAAATACATTTGACTCATTAATATGAGAAGCAGTGCAGGATTTATCAGCCTGCACTGGGCCTGTTAGCGTTGACTGTCCAGAAGGCCGGAGGTAAATATAACTGAAGGGAGGGAATTGAGTATCAAAGATCTTTCACGAACAACGAAGTTCTTCAAGTGTTTGATTTCCGCAACTACGACGATAGCTGGTTCGGACACTTCACGTTAAGAGCTTGCTACTCCAAGGAGACATGAGATGACTGCCTACGTTTGCCATAAGTCTGTTGAGTGATGTACCGAACTATGCCATTTGCTTAGATGCGAACTTGCGAATAAAATCTAAAGCTTTTCGCAGATACTTTACTATTTCACTGACTATAACTTCTGGGACAATTTAAAGATATATAATTTTTGAGTTTTGTCTGCTAGTTAGAAGGACTATCTCCATCTTTCCCGCCACTAAATCCTAGTCTTTCATGCAAAGGTACAGCCATCTCACAATATCACTTAGCTTTCTCTGTGCATTGTCACAGTAGCAATATTATCTGCATTGCTGACAAGAATATTCTGGTCCAAGGATTGAGAGATGAAATGTATAGAATTATGTCTAGTTTTGTAATCCCTGCTAAACACATCCATCTGTGCAAGATGACTCAAGATGAAGTCCGTTCAACTACTTGCATACGCCGACGACATTGACATCATTAGTAGAACACAGCGAGCTGTTACCGGCTCGTTTGCGAGTATAGAAATGGAAGCGGTAAACGAGGGCGAAACAAGGTATATGATGTCAACGAAAAGGGACATTCAACATCGACGAATTGGACATAACGTTACAACTTCGAGGTAGTAAAGGACTTTGTCTACCTCGGCTCTGCTATAACATCACAAAATGACATCTCCTCGGAAATTAAATGAAGGATTACTCTTGCCAATTGCTGTTTCTTTGGGCTAAGAAGGCAATTGAGCAGTAAAGCCTTTTCCCGATCGACTCTATATAAGACCCTTGTCATCACAGTCTTGCTATATGGAACTAAAGCATGGAATTTATCGAAAGCGGATGCAGACATCCTTGGTCGCTTCGAGAGTAAAATCGCTCGTAAGGTATTCGGTCCCGTTTGCGTTGACGGGTTTTGGAGGAGAGGATTCAACAGCGACATCGACTTGGGTAAAAAACTGCGCATTGGGCATTTAAGGGGGCTAGGGCATGTAGAGCTTATTCTCGGAGAATATTCGATTCTAACCCGGATGGCCAGCGCAGCAGAGGACGACCTCGTCTAAGGTAGCGCGCACAGGTAGAAAAGGACCGTAACTAACTAAGTGCGCAACTGGAGGCAGTCAGCTTAAGACCGGGCTAACTGGAAGGGTTTGTTGGTTGAAGCGCTGAGGCCACCCCGGACAATAGCGCCACCTAAGTAACTAAGTAAGGCTTGAGCACTTAGAAGATCCTAGTGTAATTGGCTTCTACGAAATCACTCTATTATTTCGGCACCACCAAGCCATGATAAGCTCTTAAAACTTTGGTAAAAAGTGGAATCTCCTCCTGTAAATCAGAAAAGATAACTTGGTCTCTAACCGGGTGTGTGAAGAAAAGCGAGAGTCTGTTCCATTTTCATCGCACTAAGGGTTGGGCTGATCATTTATGCTCTCATCTTTTAAATCTAGCCATAGGTTCCCAGCGATCATGATTGATATCCCACTGAAAATGTGCCCACTTCCGCTTTTTTTGACGGTTTCCTTGAGCTCCAGCTTTTCTTCATCGATTCTTACTAACTGCCATCAGTGTTATTCTTTATCAAATATCAAAAAGGAAGTAAAGTCCTCCGCAGATACATATATAAGTCACTTCGAATTAATTAGACCCAATTACTTCTGCACATTTTTATTCATCTAAATGGGGTTTCCTTTCCAGAAAACACTTACTCATTTTTGTGGTTACTCACTTACAACGAGTATGAACAACAAATAACTGGAATTCTTTGGATAATATTCAATGTACGTAGATCTCACGTCATTCACACGCTAATTTCAATTGTTTGTGCATGTGCAGAGAACGTGCCGAATTAAATTGAAACGCGTCTATCCTTCATTGATTAGCGTCAAGCGTATATACATACTTCAATTGAAAGTGCTACCCCCCAATTGATGATGATGTCTTCCTGGTGATGCCGTGCACTTCTTACTCATGATATATGAGTATATATCGACTAACGAGGCTGATGATGATGATGATGATTTTGATTGGAATTAATGTTCACAAAGCCATTACAAACAGTCCATTTCAAATTGACCCCTCTCCCCCACTTGGTGAGTGGCATATACATGTACATACGTATAACGACATGTTGCTAAAGATATTTTATCTTTTTCCAACGGGAGTGAATTTACGTCAGCTCATCATCAGCGAATATTAAAACAACGCAAAACAAAAGGGAATTTATTTAATTCTTAATTAATTTGCAAAAAAAAAGAAAAAAAGTTGTTTGTTTAAAGAATTTATTGATGTTAATTCTTTGCGCTAGTGATCAATCGACCAAGGGACTCTTCGGTTCAATGTCAAATGAACCATTGCATCGGATCGGAACTCATTTTTCAGGAACATGACGACAGAAGCTACGACCAGCGACGGTTATATTTGTATTTTAATGAATTCTTCTCGGTTGTCGTGATTATTTATATTAGTTGCGGTTCATTTGCATCGGGTTATTGCAGAACATTTGTATAGAAAAATAGAAAAATCTACGTCAGAGCTACTGTGAGCACGTTTCTTAAATAAACTTCCGTCTCACTAGAAGAGGTTGTGTTACTGCAATTTATTTCAAAAATGGGCACGAAACTGATAAGTGAATATATTCTTCTACTCCAGTTGAGGGTCATTGTCACTTTAAAATATCAAATCTTCTTTTAATTGTTTTTTTTTATGTAAAAACCCGTTTTATAGGACCAAGACAAAAAAAAAACGCCAAACAAACCAAAGTCTGCAATGTTTGGTATCCGTAGAAAACAAGACAAACAAAAACCCCTGCATGAATAATTCCAGGTAAAAATAATGTCTGTCTACGAGACCAACGACACCGCGCCGCCGTCCGTCGTCGCACCACAAAAAAAAAAACCTAACAAAAATGGGGTTCAAGGTTTTGGTTTTGTACCTAACCTGTATCAAGTTTCTGAAAAGGGTTCTCTCTCATGAGGATAATGACCTAATGTAGAGTTTGCAAATTTTCATACGTGCGCTTTCCCTCGTACGTTGAATCCTTGCGAATTCCGAAACAGAGGACACAGTATTAAAATAAAGCTAGGCGCGCATGAATGATTTTAAACTCGATTTGATTTACAGTGCTGTGTAAAAAATTAACACCAGTAGGATAATTTTATAAAATATTAACTTTCAACATTAATTGTATTTTTAATTCTTTTTCAAACTTAAAAAGTAATTAGATTGTAGACTCATATTCGGCTGCATTAATTGAAAAACTGTTTTCAACTCAAGTACAAAAAAAAGAGCAAAAGTGAACTATTATCCTTCTGGTCTTAATTTTTTAAACAGGACTGTAGTTTGGTTATTTTTTGTGAATCGTGAAGTTGCCATGAATTTTTTTATTTCTTGGTTTTTTAATTTGCACTACTAATTTTGAGTTACGCAGAAGTATGGAGAAGAGTCTGTTGATGGTTTTAAAGCGGTCGTAATATTGTAAATTGTCATTTGTAAATTAATAAAGTTTGGAAAAGATACATACTCGAAAACACCTCTTTATTAAATATAATAGTATTTTTGGAAAACCCATCCAAACAATCAATTATTTTAAATATTGGCTCGAGCTGATTTGCCAATTAGGTTTCATTTAAACATTTTTTTTAATCTTAGGCTAAGCAATATGAATGATACTGGGTCTAATGTATCATACGCTACTATCACTATCACATATGCTATCCTCCTAATGACTGCTGAAATATCCTCGGTGGATACGTTTTAGGTTGAGAACTGCGGTGGAGAGAGAACACCGCGCCGTCTGACAAAGATCAGAGTCTACACTCTGTTTCGTCAGACAAGCTTAGTATGTTTAACCCTTTCGTCCCGCAATTCGAATATATACATAAGTTAGAAATGATTTTTTTTTTAATTCGTACATATGTACATATGTATGTCAATTAAAAATCCCTCAAGTTATATTTGCAAAAATATCACCCCTCGGGGGCGGTGGTAGGGCGGGGCGGCCTAGTACAGAAATGTACCAATCGGGATCTTAGGTGGTCAAAATCGTTGCTATCAGAAGAAAACTCTTCTCCGCTTGAGAAACCAGCCTCTTCCTCAACGGTTCAAGGTCATTCTGATTTGGTCGCCATCCATTGTAAGCTTAACGCAAACAAAAAACAAATATGGTAGGTATCTTACCTAAAGCAACGCCAAAGCAGACGAGTGGTACATATATGAACCACTATAAAAGAACAATTATATGACACGCCAGAGAACAATGGCAAATAAAGAGTAGCAGATGCAATGAAAATGAAAACTACCATTAGTTTTTACTTTAGAGATAGTCAAGCACAATTTGGTGTGAATTTGAGCCAATTCTGATGTAAATAAGAAATCTAGAGTTGTTTGAACTTTTACTGGTACATTCATGTACCATGTGGGGCGAAAAGATTATATTGTATCTCAGACAGAAACCCCACTAGTTTCATATATCCTCCTTTTGAAATTTCCTGAGTTCCCTGTGTTGGTGTAGGGTTTGATTAATCTATTGACTTGTCAAATTCCTGGATATCTCTCCAATGAGAAAGTAGGGGTCTTCTCGGAACCAGTCTTACCGACTAGCAGACTATTGCAGCGTCTTCCAATCAGAGATATATGCAATTAAGAAAGCATCACAAATTGTCCTAGCAAGGAAACTACACGCAAAGGAAATCACAATTTTCGTAGACAGCCAAGCCACACTTAAAGCACTTTCTATAAAAAGAAACCAAATCTATGTACTCGTCGGTGTTATAACCGCATACTGTATAATAGGAATCATGGCCAGAATATGCGGTATCCTTACAAATAACTTCTGTAGAAGTTGTATGGATGGGGATGAAATAGATTCTGCAGTGCGCCTGTATAAGAACGGCGCTTATCTTGTATAGGAGCATGGTTCTTCGACGGTCTAGATGGCATGGCCAAGATACCGCTCACAAACGTTAAGAGATTTATTTAGAGATCGAAATGGTTTTGTTAAATGTATGCTTCGAGATGCACAACGGCATCTGAGTGTAATTGAATTTACTGCAAACGACCCTCCTAACCTACCCTAACCTAAGAAGCTGAAAACTAGTAAGTAAAACACTTATAGGGGTTACACTGACTGGAGTAAACATCTGCAAATCCGTTCTAAAATATTGCATAATATTTTTATCGACGATGCATGGACCTTTGCTTTGAGCTACAACCCAGAGCCAAACTGATTCACTTATACATATATTAAGCCAGACGTCTTTGAGTTTAGATAGACATTCAAGAAGTATTTCTGCAGCAATTTTTATTGATTTTGTAGGAGCTTTTATAACTCAAATAACTGCGATTTGTCACCAAACTTAACAGAAAATTTGACCCCATCATTGGCGATGTAGATAACTATTATACTTAAGGGGACCTTCTGGTCTACCGCCCTTGAATTTGACGAGTTTCTACAATTTCTTTTTTAATGAAAATAATGAGCAACAGTATTTAAACTTTGTAGATATATTTTATCACTTTAACCATATACAAAAATATAAAAAGAAAAAACAATAATAATAATTTTAATTAAAGAAAAATTAGTTTTACAGTTACGCTCTTCAAAAAAAATGTATCTTGGTGGTGTGTCGTGTTTTGGCTCTTCCTCTGATCAAAAACAAACAAAACAAAACACATTTTAATCAGTATGAATGTAGTTATCGCAGGAACTAGTATGAAAAAAAAAATTCAAAAATTGCCAAAATGGCGCGTTGTTGAAATTTACGTTTCGAAAAAAATACCATACCAAATACCAGTTTCGAGATAAATGAGTTTAAATTTTACCTGCTTCTGCTAAATAGGCTGTAGAAGTCAAAATACTGGAAATATTAATACGAACATTTAACAGTATACTTTTAAAACCCTATACTTTTGAAATATCAAAAAAAAAATCGATTTTTTGAAAAATCTAGACCAGAAGGTCCCCTTAATATAGTTTAACAACTTCTTTTTAATATAGTTTAACAAATATCCATAGACTTTGATATCATCTCTTAATTTTAAAAGCTTTGGGCAATGGACTAGACATCGGCATATTAATTCAAGTTTTTCAATCCTCATACAGTAGTCAAATACTCATATCCTAAGCTATTTCTCTAAGCCATCCAAAAATGTTGTAACATTCCATGAGCCAAGTACTGGTATGCGTGCTATAAGACACTCGTGTCCTGAACAAATAACATAAAACGAATTTTTTCGTTGCCTTCCTGCAATCCTCTAAAGAGCACTACACTTTCATGTTTGAGCGTAAATACTTTGGCTGACCAACGAACAGCATTGTACGAATGTTTATTTATTTTTCTAATGCAAACGAACACCGGCGATATCACCAGGAACTAAAAGTGAACAATTTCTAGTGTGTCATAACAAAAGCAGGTGTGGCGGCAGGCAGAACTCAAACAATGACCCATGAGGCTTTTGTGGTATTTTTATTTCACAAAAACGTAATGTCTTATTTATTTTTAGAAAATAATCCATATGGTTGTCCAGGTGACCACTGGGATTGCAAACAATTGACCTTCGCTTAGCAGACTGTGTGATGTGTGTCCTTCTCGGTGGGCTTGGCGGCGGTAGCTAATAGGTTCAGTATGATGTTACACATATCTTAGTATGCACCAGAGAGAAAGTTATTCTATAACGTTTTCCCTAAGGTGATTTAAAAAAGGCGCAATTTTGTTCGTAATCAAATACATAATATTCACTGCCTATGTCGACATCAGTGCAAACTAAGGACCTATTTTAAGTGGCCCTGAAATACAACCGAAAGAAAAGCCACTATCAGGGCTTTAGTACTTTAATTTAGTTCAGATTATCACCCAAAAGTCAGAACCTAAAACAGGACTAGTTCAAGTTTACCAAGTGTCCATCTAATCAGCTTTTAAAACATCCACGTGCTCCCGACATTGATTTGCCCTCACGAGTACTCAGCTACTCGCACTCATATCTCATATCTCGTGCCGTCATACGATGTTATAACTTTGTTTTTTCTTCTGAAATATTAATTTTTGCAACTTCATGTAATCACATCACATGGTTTCTTATTCAAAAGTTCCAAAAATATTCCACGAGCTTGTGACAGGAGGAAACACAAAACAAACCGTTTATCTTATCACTTCTATGATTATACAAGTCTCATCTGTGGTACTGGCATTGATGTGCGTTACCGCATTATGATTTCATTCATAGCTTAGTTGGTTTTGTTTTTTTGTTATTATTTTTTTTAAAAAAAAAACAACACTACCAGATACTATTTTTTTTTTTTTTCTGTTTTTTTACTATGTACTAATAAACAATATTGTACTCTACGGATATTAATTAGCCTGCTGTTTTTAGTATCACGTGAGTTTGATATACAGAAAAGAAAAGATACAGCATTCGCAAATAATAAAATTTGCCCAACAATTAATTATTGACATGATGTTATTAATCAACGAGTGTGATTGTTTAATAAAGCCGCTGTTTTATGTCTTTTTATTGGCCGCTAATTAGATAACTGCAAACAAATTTCTATCGATAGAGTTGAAAGGAGATTTTTTTTTTCTTATTTTTTATAACAATTCCAATGATGATAGCACGACTGTCTTATTGTATGGTCATGATTATAAGCAAATAGAGTCAAGTGACTGTTTTACTTTGGGGTGCTACTGCTGCAGTTTCTTACATAAGTTTAGAGCAGCAAAATAATAGAATAATAATAATAATAGAGTCTAAAGGCAGCTATACTCTTTCCGGAACCTTAAAACCTTGTCTATATGATTTTGGCAGATTTTTGGGCGAAAAATATTACAAAATCAACGAAACAAAAGCGCTAGTAAATAATAGCAAAATATGGCGCCCAACGGTTGTCATATTTTTTTTATTTTTTTCCACTATTGATACTACTTTGTACTGTTTTTTCGACAGCACTTCAATTAACTTTGTATTATGTACTATGTCTATTATTTGCAGATGATTTTAAAATGTTTTTTTTAGAGTCTCCAACTTCTCAGATTGTTTAATGTTCCAACACGAGATTGGCCTATTTTTAACATGGTGTTCCGAAAACGATTTGGAGCTTAGCTTGCCTAAATGTAAAGTTTGCTCGATTTCCCGATCAAAGTGGTAGGCCGTGGCGTAGTGGTAGTAGTAGCCGCTTGTCACGCTGTAGGTGTTCGGTTCAAATCCAAATATCGCCGAAACATTTATTTCTCACGAAATAAAAATAAGTTGATCAGTTTTAGAAGCTAATATCAAAACCAACTGCAGAAGCATAACACTGGAAGTAGGATGGTGGTATCGCTGAAGAAATTGATCGCACAAACTATAATAGAAAGCATCTGGAAAAAACTTCTGTGAATCATAAGCAATGACAAAACTTTCAGTAATACATAACTCTCCAGCTATCCTGGACACCATCCATAGAGTTCGTTGAAACCTAACATCTGAGTTTCCTATCACTACGTCGATCTGTCTGTCTCTCCTTCTTGTTCTTCATATGCTCGCGCTGTGTGTAAACATTATAAGGATATTCAAATCCCATTTAGCGTGTGTAGATTATAAAAAAAAACACAGTCCCTTGCTTCATATCTACATATGTGGCTGGGAATATTGTTTTTACTAGAGTATCTGAAGTCGAAGATCTTGGAGTTATTTTCGATAGCAAGATAAGCTTCGATTTGCATATCGATTATATCGTCTCTAAGTTTTTTTCCCTACTTGCTTTTATAAAGAGAAACTCTGAAGAGTTCCGTGATCCATTTGTTCTGAAAACTCTTAACTGTTCCTTAATAAGATTCAGATAAGAGTTCTGTTCTGTGTAATCTGGGATCCTTTCTATCGTGCTCACTCTTCTCGAGTTGAACGGATTCAAAACGTTTCACTCGCCTTGCCCTAAGGAGATTCAATCGGGATTCTGAGCCGCCTTCGTATTAAACTCGCTGCTTATTGCTGGCCCTAAATACTCTCGTGTGAGCACCGTGGTGTAGTGGTTTGTGCGTTGGACTACTATGCAGTGCTGCCTGCGTTCAATCCCAGCCCGGGTCCACGCACACACAAATGGTTGCGAGAGGCAGGCCCAGGTTCACCCCGAGCTGTAGCGCCACCTCAGTAAGTAAGAATACTCTCATTATAAGGAGAAAGATGCAGTTCTTGGTCTTCCTGAAGGATACTGTCTTACATAGAATTAGTTGCACCCGTACATATGTAGAACTAATTATGGATTGCCTGAACTCGTTGCATCTATTTATTCAATTCGGTAGATAATAACCTGGATCTTACCTCAAATCGGCACTGCTTAAGAAACTCTCCTCCTTCAGAAAAAAGATACTGGGAGAATACTTCTTTATAGACCTTCAAGATATTTCTTCAACGGATATCAATAAAATATGGTAATTTATCTAACTCTCGCAACGGTTCCAAGAGTATCGATAAGAATCGGCTCATGTGGCAACACAATGGACCTACTTTGGTCTAAGTGAATCCTACCAAATATGGGGATAGCCATCCAACATAACCTAACCTATCTTCCAATTTCATGTAACAAGTGCCAATTTATTGTTATTAAGTATTCCAAATTATCTGTTTTCGAATTATAATACTTATTTACTGTATGAATATGTATTATATTTTACAGTGGAGTCTGTTAAGGTCTTCTACCTGTTAGACGAAATAATTAAATAAATAAATTCTGAACGGTGATTTGAGAAGCTTTTCATGACAAATTATACTTTGAAATACTTGTTAAACATTCGAAGAAAATAAAAAAATAAATAAATAAATAACATCTTAAAGCAGCTTATTCTTCCTGTAATCAGTAACTTCAACTTATGCATCGGAAGTTATTAACACCCTGAAGCTTAGTACCCTAACTATTTGTAAACTGTTGATTTCTAAAAATTAAGTTGGTTTTGCAAAAAATATTGGATAAATAGTAAAGCGAAACATATTAAAAGTTATTTAAAATTAGGATCCCCACAGTCCTTTGTTTATTTTTTTTTATTACCTATGTCGCTATGCTGTGACGATCACAGCCGTGCATTAAAATAAACATATTTAAAACTACACTTTTTTGCAGCAAATAAAATTTTTTTTTTTGTAAATTGTGATGTTTAAATTATCATAAATCCAGATCTCCTCGTACAAAGTCAGGCAAACCACACATGTGAATGTAAGACCCCGGTAACTGCGAATATATGTATATATTCTCAAGTTCTCGATTCAAAACCAACAACGTTGATAAATTCGCTTACACAAACCAATTCTGTCTGAAATTAATCATTTTGATTTATTCATCCCTCCAACCTGCTGCCAGTGGCAACAATTAACTGGCAAATAAATATAAATTGGACCCACAAATTTATTGCATTTTCTAAATGGAGTTAAATAGAGTGGCCGCTCTATTCATTAAGAACGGCAGCACATCCATGCACCAGTTTTTTCTTCTCTTCTCGTGACAGCGCAGCGTCTCCAGTTTCAGCAGTTTGTGGCCTCATGTGCTTACGTAGGTATTCTTTTTTTCCTTTTTTGAAATACGAATCACATTGTGATAATGACTCCATTTGCATTACAAGCTTCGTCGGCATCAATCATAAATAAACAACAGCAATATGCCGGTCATAGAATCCACTGCACGCTTATGTCTGGCGGTCATCGGAACCTTGACAGAAGATGAGCGTCGTGTCATTATTTTGTTGTGCTGACAAACCAACAGACAACAAAGCACGCGTATATCTGTCAGATTGAGTGGATGCAATATGTAACGGTGACAATTGGCGACAAATCCATATGATGACTTCCACGTGGCGTTAACGAGATTCGTTTTTGACTCGACACGGGATAATGCCCACCAAAAGCATTACACTTCCATAATTTCCCCGAAAATACTCGTAAATCAACGGTAATAAGGAAGCCTGCTCGTGAAGACAGAATGACGCGGGCTGTGTGTGTAATTTAAATGCGGAAAAATTAACCCCAGACATATGATGATTTATCAAATGCATAGAATGATGATTTTCCTCTATTTTCCAGAATTATTATTTGTTTTTCTTTTTTTCGCCAAACAGTTAGTGGAAAACATCCAACAAAGGCACAAAGAGATCGTTGCGGTTTCTTAGAATCATGAAATTTAAAAAAAAAAACAACAACAAAACGAAACATTTCAATTGAACGAATCTAAAAATACGCTTTTACGAAGCAAAATTGCCTTTATTCACGCATATACATATGTAGTACCGTGTCTCCAACTGGAAGACATGATGTCTGAAAGATCAAGGAGATGTTGTCTCGATAAATTTAGACGTTACACGTCTTGGTGTTGAAAAACGCCGATTTGGACAGTTTTTTTTTGACTGAATTTTTTTTTTATTTTTTGAAATGATATATGATTTTTACTAGTATTTGATTGGTGTACCAAAAAAGATGTGCTTATTCCATGGAACATATTTCAAACATTTTGAGTCATCCTGTTCTGTGATATCTTTTTAAGTGGGTTCTCGAGTGAACAGTCACTAGACTAGCGTTACCAAGTTGATGATGCATTAGTTTATCCAAAATTTATTTATAAGTGAACAATTTGAGTCACACTTATATAAGTGAATCCATCCAGTTCTATTTAAATTCTATTCAGGCGACACATTTCGGACATTTAATTGGTTCAGTATATAAGTCTTAAAAGCAGCGCCATTTTTATACTTTTTTAAGAAGAGGGTCAGTTCTCAAATCCTCTTCTCTGAAATCTCATTAACGTCGTCGAAAAAAAGTATTAAAATCGAGACGGCGCACACCAGTGCAGCTACTTCTACTTCAATCGAAGTGATTCTACTTCCCTTTTTTGATCTACTACCTCACTTCGGAAAAAGGTAAAATACTTCACTTTATTAAAACCGAAGCGTTAAGTATCATCTTTGGTGTAGAAATAAATCTGCTAACAAAACAAAAAAATGTTCAATTTTAAACTTCTCAGAATGGTAAAGTGAAGCGTTATGCTTATCAGGCAACCACAATTATATTTGGAATGCAAAGTGACATATAGGCTTAGGCTAAAAACACACCGGAACAGTAAAAATGATTTTAATTTATAAGGTAAGACAAGGTTTTTATTTCAACATACACCAACCGAAACACAAAACAAATCATTTTACTTTTCTTTTCTTTTCTGAGAATTATCTTGTTTCTGAAACACAAATCGACTTGTTTTTTTGTTTCATCGTATGCGGTGTGTGTTGCGCCAAAAGCAAGTGTGCAACAATAACAACCGAAAAAGATGCTGGTTTGAAACATTTTTGTTTCATTGGGTGTGTGTTGGCTGTACCTATGAAAGTCATGTATTTTTGACAATCGGTCATGAAGCGCATCGAAACAATATCACGTGTTTTGTTTTGCCTGCTTTTGTTTTGTCTCATAAAAATCAATGCACCAACTGATGTTTCATTAGGCACAAGAAAACGTTTTGACTGCTCCGGTGTGTTTTCAGTCTAATTGGCCTAGTGTCGCTATGTTGAAGTGTTATAATGGCAAATGCTAGAATTTGGCTTTATATCACGCAACCTTTTGTATCACTTCACTTTTTCGGATCTTACTTCCTTTTTCACTTCACTTTTTGAAAGTTAAGTGGCAGCACTGGCGCACACTGGGGCAAAATGCTCTTTAAGCTGGCAGAAATTCAAATTTCAAAGTTGACCGTTATCTTCAACTCCCGTTTTATTTCTGCTGTAAATTTCATATTTTAATCTGTGGTTGAAGGAAGGAAAAGTGTAAAAAAATGGGTTGGGTACGATATCCCGCTTTTTATAATCCCGTTTTTTTAAATCCTGAGCTTAAAATCCCGACTTTAATTAAAATCCCGCTTTTTATAATCCAGCTTTCTTATAATCCTGCTTCTTATAATCAGAACTATAGTTCTGATTGCAAAAGCGAGATTAGAAAAAAAAATTTAGGAATAAGTGAAATAAAAACAGAGGTAATAAAATGCACTTACCTTTTATTAATAACTCGTATTATTTGCAGCAAACAATAAATGTAATATAATAACAAATATGTATAACAATTCAACGAATATGCAATATGCAAATATATTAATAATATTCATTTAAAAATAAAAAAATAAATGAAATAAAACTCAGAAGTTGTATATTAAATATTTACATACATTGAAATATTAATGGAACAACCAATTTTTTTTTATGTAATTAGTTCAATTGTATATTGTGGGCGATACGACGCACAAAACCTGATTTGGATATATTTTTCATAACTTTCCGTTTATTTTTTCGTTTAAAGGAACTTTTTTTATTTCTTTCCTAGAAAATGGAACAAGCAATATTAAATTTTGAAAGATGAATTTGTTGAAATACAAAATTGGGATGCTGAGAAACGGGCAAAGCGGGATTAAACGGGATTTTAAAGAGCGGGATCTGAAGACGCGGTATTTTAGGAATACGGGATCTTAGAAGTTTAAAAAGCGGGGTTCCGATACGCTCCCTAAAAAAATATATTAGTTTTGCATTTAACTAAGTTAGTTGTGTTGCCCGTGAGATACCGCAAAGTTCTATATGTTCCTGAGTTAAGTGATTTGTCTAATTTCAGAATATGTAATTTTTTTTTGGTGACCACAAAAAATAAATCATTTTTGTAAATTGTTTTATTTTAATTACTTTTTAGGCCAAACAACTTTCAAAACCTTGTCTAAAGCAAGGCAAGACCTTTATAACATGATAAAGAGTTCAAATTGTCAGGGATAAGACAGCCAAATCGAGTTTTTAAGGGGAGAAATTGTAAAACGAACTCAATGCAGTGGTACTTTTGAACACGACATTAATAGAAAAATTACCGAGCTCAAATTTATAAATAAATACTGTCTGATGGTTTTTTAGTCAATAACATTTCTTTTAACTTTGTTTTTGAGACAAAATCATATTCCAAACATATCATTTGTATAAGAAAAAGTGTTTTTTTCCCAAAAAGTGGGCGTTTTGATGGGCGTGTCCGTAAGTGAACTCAAAAATATACTTAAGTTGGTGTCAGGAGTAATCATTCCAAATTTCAAGTTCCTAGCTTTATTGGTTGATTTAATGCCAACATTTAAGCCATTCTGCCCCATTAGTTACATGTCGTCACCGAGCGAATAAAACAAATTGAAAAAGGAGGAAATTGTTAAATAAATAAACAAAAAACAATTGTGTTAAAAGTTCAACTTTATTCATTGATCGTAGTCCACCAACTGAACTAATTTTACTTACAAAACTATTCCTTAACCATACTTAATATAACACTTAATATAACACTTACAACTAACTTATATACAGATTTTACATACACAAGAAAGAACAACAACAACCAACGCCTAATCACGCTCTCAACACATGCTTTTAACTACTGACGCTTTCGAAAGTGCAGTCAGCTCGTGTGCAGTGCATATAAGTAGAATCATTGTAGGCTAACGGCACAGCCGACGCGGCGTGGCTAAGCCAGCCTGCGACAACTCGCTTGTTGCTTAATATGCCGTTTAGATACTGCACGCTTTCGAAAGTGCAGCCAGAGATAGAGCATCATATCATATAACTCATTGTGCGGCGCACGTAATCTGGCTCGTAGACCAAATATTAAGACCAATATTAAAACAAATAAAACGATGAGTTTTATTTTTAACATGAATAAATACCCTTCAGAAAAGAAACACTTTGTTGGTATAAATACTAAGGTACAAAACTAGCACCAATTATGCAAGTCTTACGCAGAAAGAAGCCTGAGGTCAAAACTGTCTTAAGAGACGATAAATTGTGCGTCGCGGATAAACTATTCACTTGGGATTTCGCGAAAGGGTTGAAATGCGGCGAAAAATGCGGATTTGAAGTTTTAAAGAATCTAGTTGGAGACATTTTACAACCGAAACAATTTACGAATGAACTTGTAAACAATGCTCGTGAAACGTCAAATATGTCACAAAATGTCAATGCTGCCAGCGCTATCAAAAGAAATGTGATTGCTGAGAACCGTTTGGGTGGACACGCAAGTACGTCTTCACATAAAGCTTGATACACAAAAGTCTACCAGAATAGAAATAATATTAAATTAAGTATTTTAAGTTATAAAGTAGCTGGATTAAAGAATAAATTATTATTTACAAACTTTTTTAATTATGTCAAAAAATTCGACATCTTTGTATTGTTCGAAACCCATGTATTAGAAAATGAAGAGAAGAGATTTGAAAAAATATTTTTAAATTACGAATTGAAGTGGATACCTGCAATTAAATCGTCAACATTTGGGAGAGGAAGTGGTGGAGAATTGTATGGTTATCGAAAGGGTCTTAATTACGCAGAGGTTAATTTTAAAAGAGTGGAAGAATCGTATGTCCTCGATGTTAGAACGAATAACAGCGTGTTATTCATAATTCCCATTTATTTGAATGTTAGTCACTGGCAACGCGATTATGAAAATCTTAAGGAAGTACTACAGAACTTAAGGGAAACAAATTTGATGCTCATTGGTGACTTTAATGGTCGGCTAGGACTTTCTCAAAATAATTTTGTGAGCGGTTACAAAATACCCACAATGCGCATAAACCGCACTTCCAAAGACGCAATTTGTGACCATGAGGGTAGAAAACTACTTGATCTTGCGGATGCATACGACTGCAGTATTCTAAATGGAAGTTGTGAAGGCGATTATTGCGGAGAGTACACATTTATCCGTGGAAAGGCATGCTCAGTAATTGACTACTGTTGCATCTCTGGAAATTGGAACTTCCTCCTTAGTGATTTTCGGATAGGCATGGAGACTTTCTCGGACCATATGCCACTCGAAGTTAATTGTTTGGTATCTAGGCCTACGAATGAGATGAGTATAAGGCAATTAGGACTCTTACCAAAACTAGTGTGGAATGACCGAACGCGAAATATGTATCGCAGTAATTTAAATGCTGAACTTGAGCGATTGCACACAGTGGATATTTTACCGTCGATGTCGATGCCCTTACGAGTATGATTAAAAAAGCAGATCCGAACTTGCCCATAAGAAAGAATAAAATCCCAAAACAAAAGTGGTTTGATTATGAGTGTCTGGGAGCTAGAAATAACTCTTTCAAACTTCTAAAACTTTTTAGGGAATATAATACCAGCATATTTAAGACACTTTATGGCGAAGCAAATAAGAACTACAAGCGCATTTGCTATGAAAAAAAGACAGCATTTGAACAGCAACGTATTGCTATTATAAACAACTCCATATCTTCAGCGGAATTTTGGAAAGCTGTAAAATATATAAATGGACAAACGAATAGCATCGCCTCGTCGCTTAAAGCAACGCAGCTAATGGACCACTTTAACAATCTGCTTAATTCCCCACAGATATCACCACCACTCCAATATGCAGCTCCACTAATTATCGATGACTTCCTAGATAGCCCGTTTTCATTAGAAGAAATCAAAGAAGCCATTAATAAAGCAAAAACGAGAAAGGCTCCCGGAGATGACAGAATTCCATACGAGTTCTATAAAAACTGCACATATGAATTCATGTCTGCGCTTACAGGGGAATTCAATAGAATCGTTGAATCAGCAAATATTCCAGAAAGTTTTAAAAAGGCAATTATCTATCCACTGCACAAAAAAGGTGACTATAACGATCCTACAAACTACAGAGGAATATCTTTCCTGAACACCTCTGCCAAGCTGTTTGCCGCCCTTATATACAACAGACTTACCTGCTGGGTTGAAAATAAAAAAGTTTTGCAGGAGTTTCAGGCAGGATTTAGAAAGAATTACTCGACAGTCGATCAAATATTTGCATTACTTAATATTGATGAGATATATAAACAGAAACATAAAAAACTATATGCCTTTTTCGTTGACTTTCGAGTGGCTTTCGATACCATAGCGCGCGATGCTCTGATCTACAAACTATATAATATAGGTTTCTCAACGAAAATAATCAACATTTTAAGAGCAATGTGGCGTATGTATGGGATGGGGAGTCCATTTCTGGAGAATTCACAACAACGATGGGAGTGAAGCAAGGATGTATCTTGAGTGCGTTACTGTTTATCCTTTTCATCAACGATATATCAGATACTGTAAAAGGTGGAATCGAGTTTGGCAACATACAAATTCCGGCTCTTAAGTATGCAGACGACATCGTTTTTCTTTCCGACACTGTAGATGGGTTGCAGCTAATGATGAATAGGCTCAGCGTTTACTGCTGGAACCTTAGCGTGGACTTGAATAAATCGAAGGTAATGGTGTTCAGAGGCGGCGGTGGCAGATATTCTCAAAGTGAAAGATGGACGTATCAAGAAGAAATCGTGGAAGTTGTTCGCGAATACAAATACTTGGGAATTTTGGTGTCTTCGAACTTGAATATGAAGAAACATCTAGAAACCAAACTATCTGAAGCCAAACGAGCAATCTCATCGGTATGGGGTCGCTGCATCAACAACAAGTATTTAAGCCATAGCTCGAAGCAGAAACTCTTTCGCACAACTTCAGCTTCAGTTCTTTTATATGGAGCGCAGGTGTGGGGATACTGTTCCTTTGCTGAAATAGAAAAGTTTCTTAGGTATTTCTTAAAGCGAATATTTCGTTTACCAAGTGCTACTCCTAATTATATGCTGCATCTAGAGACTGGTGCACCGCCTATGTTCTTGGAAACACTGAGACTACATTTCGACTACATAATAAAAGTTATGGCAATGAGTAATGACAGACTGCCAAAAGTTGTACTCAAGAGTGTAATAAGAAGTAGAGCAAGCTTCATTCAAGAATGGGAACGCCTTGCATCAGATTATGGAGAAACCATAACGATAACACCCGATGAGCAACCTGAACATCTAAAAGCACAACTCAACGTCTTATTGCAAAAAGTAGGTCGAACTATGTATGATCGATTTGTAACGGAAGCACAGTCTTCCCAGTATAGGACATATTACAGCAAGTTGAAATACGATCTAGCAGAAAAAACTTACTTTTTAAACTGTAACTCAATAGAAAAGATCAGCGTAATTTTTAAAATCAGAGGAGAGCTATTAAATTTGAATTTCATTCCACACCGTCCAGAGCTACCTGTCTTGTGCAATCTTTGCAATATGAAGATACGAGAGGATATATTTCACTTCCTTGCAATATGCCCAGTTTTAAAAGAAATTCGATTGAGATTCTTCGATTCGTATACCCTGGAATTAGATGAAGCAATTGAAATCTTCAATGGAGTCCGAGGCTGGGATTTACTTTTCAACTACTGTGCAAATGCTCTTCGTTATAGAAAATGTATAGTTGAAGAAGATTTTTAATGTTTAATGTATATACATATTGCCTTTTTCTTTGTTCTCTGTTAAAAACAAAAATAGAAATGTAACTATTGTCAATCTGGTAGACGGCCATAGGCCAATCCATAATAGGCTTAGAATTATATTGAATGTTATGAATTAAAAATGAAAATAAAAGTCATATAAACTAACTAAGTACTAAGGTACAATTTAATTAGTTTTATTAATTTTCTAAACAAATTAAATATTTAGGAAAAATTGATCGCACCAAACCGCACTGCCTGGAAAAAGGATTTAAAAAATAAGGCGTAATTCAAGCGCTTAGGTATTACCAATAGGAAGTTAAGTTTCGACCGATTACAACCAACTTCGTTTAATGTAATCGCCCTCTAGTAAGAATCCATAGGTTGATGGGTGGATCACACTAAACTTGTTATTTTGTCGCTAACAAAAGGTTTGCCCAGTATGCGTTGCCTGGCTATCGCTAGAACCGGACATGTGCACAGGAAATGAATAAGCAACTTCATGTTTATCATTGCAACTTCGGCCGGAACGGCTGTGAGGGATTGTTGGTTTGGCTACATGGTCCCCTATTGGCCAGTACTAACTGCCACTACTCTTGCGATATTTATGCTGGTTCTTTGTAGCAGCTCATTTGTTTTTAGCAATTTGGCCATATCTTTCTGGATATCAAACAGTTAGGAAGACTGGTCCTCGTGAAACCAGTTAGTTTTAGAAATTATGGGAGTATATTGCCCTTAACAGCACCTATAGGAATATGAACACTTTCCGCTAGTTCCTTGGCTCTCTCATTGCCTTCTATGACACTAACTATGTCCTGGAACTCAGAGAAAACTTACTCTAGCCCTATTGCACAAGCGATTGAGTTTTTGGAATTGTTCAACCAGTTTAGATGAGGTGATCATGGCTTGGATTTATGGCTTTAGTTGCAGCTTGGCTATCTGTAATAACAGCGAAATTTTTTTTTGGGTATTGGATCGTTTATTAGTTTGTGACAAGCCTCGAGGATCACTAGTCTGGAAGACGCCAGCGAGATTCGGTAGGCGGTAGGATTTCATTATTTCGAGTTTTTTCGAGTCCACTTTCGAATTATCTTTTGTATCGAAATCTGTCACCATTCTCCTTCGCTTCCATTCTTCTCTGCTTCGAATGCTAGTAGCGAAGAGCTTCTTGATGTACGTGTTCTTTGTAGTCGGATACCTTTCCAGACTAACTTCGAATTGTTTGCATTTAGTATTTTAAATAATTTTTTTTTTGGGATTAATAAAATTTAACTGCGTTTTTTTGGGTAGAAGATTTAATTTTGTTTTTGAATATGGTGAAGTACTTTGTTGCTATTTGTGTCCTTTGAAAAACCCTACAATCACTGAAACCGAATACACCGAACTATATCTTTGTTGTTGCAATATTATATTCAAAAGATCACTACCTAGACCCTTACGTAGCATGGTGAAAAACCGCAAAGAATTCCAATGAATATTCACATTGGATTTTCCTTTAAAATATTAGTTGTCATCCAATTGTATCTAAAAGATACCAACAAGGAAAACCTATGTACTAGTTTTTTTGATTTGTGAAATTGAACAAACTGGGAAAAACGTTGCATGAAATTATTCAGTATTCAAGACAAATGCGTTTATTATTTATCACCTTTATATTTTCTAGCTATAATTGAATGCAAATGCTATGCGGTCTTAGAATACCCATTTAACTTGTATTAAAAAAACCTCTCCTAAAGTGAAATATTAGCTTGAGTTGGCTGATTTCGATATGCCATACTCTGTTCACGTTTACAAACCGCAATAACTCCACTAGAGAAAAATAAAGAAAATACACATTCAATTTGCATAACTCTGAAAGCAACTTCTCCATACAATTTTCTTTTTCCCGATCTATTAAATAACAAGTTTACTATTTTCTCAAACTCACAAACTACATTACAATTCACTTTTATTGTGAAAAGTCAATTTCCATTTGTGGAAATCAATGGTAATGCCAATCGCATGTTCTTCTGGCCTATCCATTTAATATATAATAGTACCCCAACTTGAACCTCAATACTCGAATGTCCATAAATGGAAACTCAACTCATGCATCATCTCCTTGTTTGCATCATAGGCAATCCTTCATCAGCGGTATAAGTAAATTATGTAAATAAACTATTACGTGCTTGTCATTTTAACTAAATAGATATAAAAAAAACATTACATTCAGTAGGTAAAGAAAAAAAATGCATACATACAGTTACGGACAAAACAATAAGACCACCGAATATCTCTTGGAAATCTAACTAACAAAGTCAAATTTTCAAACATTTTCGCATAATTTTTTAATAAAGAAAATCCAAATAATCACATTGATTTTTTATTTAAAAACAAAATTAGCTAGTAAACACTAGAAAGACCAAAGTTTTTGTCCAACTATCAAGACCAGAACCGTCATTTTGACGGTTATATTGCAAACGCATTATTATAAGTGCAATAATATCAAAGGAGGTGTAAAAAACCCTTGGAAATATTACTTTTTATTGTTAAAAGATTTATTTTACATATGTTGACATTTGATACATATTTGTCTTACACTTTTGACACATTTTCTACACATAGCTTTATTATACTCTCCACAACTTTCTGATGATCGATTTTTCTTACAGTTTACATTGATGTGACACTGTTTTCTTTTGTTATTTTGAATGATGGAGACAACAGGAGCGGATTGTGATGGTCCAGAAGTTGTTAGTTCATGTTCTGCTGCAGATTCACTTACTTTTGTCAATTCCTGAACAAGTAATGTGAACCCTTCGAATAACACAAGATTGTATACAGTCCTTTCAGGTAGAACTTACTTTATCTCAATACCAGTTTAACCTCGCAACGTGATATTTTGCAAGAAGATACAAAATAATGAAATTACAAAATTCAGAAAACGATTTTATCACATTTCAAGCCGATAGAAAGACATAGACATGTGAAAATCAAAAATCGTCAAATTGACGGGTCTGGTCTTTCAAGTGTTAAGTAACAAATAAAAATGATGGACAAAACAATAAGACCACTTCGATAAACTTGGGTTTTTCTGTTTCCTTTTGATAGCAAAGTCATTTTTCGTCAGTATTTTGTAGCATATGCATACTGCATACCCCTTGACTTTAACTACTGCGCGGATTTTTTGGCAAAGATTCCACCAAAGTACGCCAAGTAGCTGCTCCAGAGTCAAAGATTCCACCAAAGTACGCAAATTAGCTGCTCCAGAGTTCTTGTTTATTTCATGATTTTTCTTCGCTATATGTATTTTTTACAATCAACCACAAGTTTTCCAAGAGATTCAGGTCTGGAGATTGGGAGGGCCAGCTCACCAGATCAATGTTATGCTCTTGAATTCACCTTTCAACTCTATATAACCAACGTTTGCTCGTTATGCCGCATAAATTGTGCATATGAAAGCTGACCTTTTCTAATATGTAAGTATTCAGACTATGGTCTATGATCTCCTTGATCAAAAATATTGGGCTAACACCATGCCAGGGAAAACACCCCCAAACCATTGTACCATTCCGCCCCGATATTTGATGTTTTTTGCTTATAACGAAGCTTATTGACTGCATTTTCTGGATATAATATACATAATATATTGCCATCTGGGGCCTGTACCACAAAACAACAAGAATTGTTAAAAAGGCGAATTTTAACAAGTAGCAAGCTGTTCGTCGTACAGAAACTCGTGTTACTTGTTAAAATTCGCCTTTTTTACAATGCTTGTTGTTTTGTGGTACAGGCCCCAGATATTATGCAATTTATTTTGGTTATATACAATCAAAGAATATTTCGCCAATTTTTTTTTTTTTTTTCATTTTCCATATGTTCTTTGGGGAACTGCATGCTTTTCTTTCGGTGTCCAATGGTAAGGAGTGGCACTTGTCAGCGACTTCTTCTGAAGAGATGCTGATCTTCAAGACTCCCTCCACGGCTCCGGCGCAGACTGACAGGTCCAATTCACATTTTACGCCAGGACAGTCGTGTGATTAGGGACAGGGGTGTGATTAGGGCATCATCCCTGGCCACCTCCCGTTGAGACTTTTCTTCCTGAGTGAGCTTTTGTATTAAAGTTCTTTCAGTTTGGGAGTAATGCATGCTGGTATAAATATGTTGAAATAAACTGGTATAGTATTATACGCAGATTCTATATTTTTGTACTAACAGTAATATGTGTTTCAAAAAGAAAATTAAATTTTTTTTCTGTTGACTAAAAAATGACACACAAGTCCACACGGTTTGGTACTCTTAACACCATTGTTAGTAGTATTTTTTATTTGTTTGTGTTTTCCCACTCTTTTCTTCACTTAGTAAATTTCACAAGTCAAATTATCCAAACTAGCATCAATGTTTCTTTGTTTTCTTACGAAAAAACTACGTTCTCTACTGGTCTTATTGTTTTGTCCGTAACTGTATGTACAACATAAATATTTATTTCGTGTCCAACATTCGGATAAACGACGCGACGTCAGGACCAGATGCAAGCAGTCACTCTTCAATATTGTTTTTATCGGAAAAATCTATGTGACTGATTTTAAACACCCAACGATCAAGAATTGCCACCTAATGTTCAATGTAATATTACAGCATGACTTTTGGTTTTTTTTTTTATGGAGAGTTAGGTGTTTATTTTTAATTTCCTCTTTTAGATACACTAGAATCTGTCTACTACTCGTTTAAATAATTTCTACATACATTACCTATACATACATGCCTTTACATAACCGTGACTACTAAGTGAGAAAGCATGCTCTCAGTTTATGTAGAATAGTCACTGTCAAGTTAACGTACCTACCTATTCCAAAAGAGATTCATTTTATTGCTGTGTGATTTTTTTTTGTTATCGACCAAAGTATTTAAACAATTTCGAGACGATTAGATCAACAGTTCAGTTATAAGTTAATCTCCTAATGGAGTGGAGTTGAACTCTTCCTTTTAGTCGTGGGTGTGCTTAAAGTGTAAATAAATAAAAAGTCTCTGATCTACATACATAATGTATGTACTCGTACATTAATTCGATAGCGGCATTTTTGACTGGAATCGAGATACAACAAACAGTGAACAAAAAAAAAAGTGAAAACGTACACACATTTCCCTTTGCATTGTGATAAACGAGACAGGCGAAAATCCCCCAAATGCAGATACGAAATTGCGAACGGGCTTATTAACTTGACTGCTGCGGGTGCCGCCACTAATTCTTCCCCATTGACTTGGTAGTAGATACATATATTATAAAGTATATGTAGATACCTCTACCAGCCAACAAAAGATACCGCTCACGCTGCTGAATATCTACTATCTGTATAGTATAAATTTTGAACTTTTATGAGATTCGGTTTATTGCAAACGAACATTTGCCGACCATAACACCGTCGAAAGCTTCAGATATCGGTTAGTTTGTTTGCTTTGTTTGGCCTTTTCTCTCGGCGTGTGCGAAACTTCTTTTGGATTTTGTGTTATTTTCCATCGTCTAAGTCGAATTTGCGAAATCAAATTTGAATTCATTAGGACTTTGAACGGATACTTCTGGAATACGAAATAGCTGTGTGCAGACACCATGGAAGAGATATTAGTGTTTCTATTTATTGAAAGGTAAATATATAATCAATCTGTTAGATAGAAGTGTTCAAATATTTCCTATGTTCCGGAAAATATATTGTATGATATGAGTTGTGATATTTGGTAATTCAAATTTATTCCAACGATACATGTATACAACGGTCTGAGACTGCATTAAAAATTTTAAGTTAGACATGTCTGAGATACTTTTATATGAATGATATCACATGACTTCTAGCGAAGGAGATAGACTAGGAATTAAACGTAAAAGGATCCTATTCCACAGAATATTTCCTTTGTCTTAAAACAAATAGGTACAAGGTTTACATACTAGTTTATGAAATTCTGAACTTTGCCAACTGAAAGTTAAGTCTTTGGTGTTTGTTTTTACGTCTGCAACTGCTAAGTGATTGTGTTGCTTTCCGTTTCAGTATATTTTCATAAAATTTGTATTCAATTTGAAGTTGAGTTTTTTTTTTTGAATTTGTTTTAACAGTTCTTTCTGTAGTTCTTTTTATTATCCATACATGACAGTAGACCTCAATTTTGGAATAGAAAATGAGACTCGGAATCGAGGACTTTTCCGGTTTTTTTGTTTCTTTGCATTCTACTCGATTTGTATCGGTCACAGAATGTATAAATATTATTTCATTCTTATCTGGTGAATTAGGTCAGTATTACTGTTGCAATGAAATAACTAAGCACGAGGTGACACTGGCGTGATAGAGACGGGGGCTTGCAAACGTATGTAACGAGGAAATAAAAATGAATGAATGTGCGCTGCTTTTGTTGGAAATTTTATTGCAATGTTTTTTTTTTTTACTTATTTATGTATTTATTTTGCTTTGTGTTTTTTGTTATTTGTACCGCCTTGTGTAAAAATGTTACATCGTAACACTCACTGAACATTTAGTTTGGTTGCAATAAAAATGATTAAATTAATAATTGATGCTGGTCATAAAATGCCAAGTACGTATTTCCTTATAGTCCTACTATAGAATTATTTAATTTAAAACGTATCCGTTGAAGTAAAAACAATTTAAATTCAACATTCAAACATTCATGCAAAGTTATCTAACACTTTTGCCAAGATAGTAGGATTTCACATAAAACTCTTATCGTTGTCGGCTGAGATACCTAAATAAAAGTAAAAATAAAATGATTTTAAATAAAACTAAAGTCAAGTTCATAATAAAATGGTGTTCCCCAAAATGAGTCAGTTGGAATAGCTTGCGTATATTTTTGAGATTGTTAGATGGCATTGATTTTAAGTTATTCTTTCTGCTTAATAAAAAATAGAAAAATAAAACATTTGCTTACGTATTTTCGTCGTTATTTGCGGAGAAGCAGTTATCATTTCTGGATAACGTATTCGCACCTATCAGTTCTACTTTCAATTCGACACTATAAAAAATTGCTTGATTAAGGTCAGTGTTTCTGAGAAGTGAAAGACTTAACTGTTAATGAAGATATTTTGGAGCAGTTCTTTTATTTGTATCTATGATCTCTTACGGAAATGCAGTTGTTTTCTACAGTCAGATAAAGGGTACATTCACCAAATAGTATCTAAACTGTTGACAGCTTACAATACACCTTTCTATGGTGATTATAGACTGATTGCCATATTGTGTTTAGCCCACATGCGCCGTTCAGAAGTCCACAAAGTTATAGTGTTGTACCTGAGCTGTGATTTGCAATAAAATGTCTGAGGGACTACCATGGAATGCAATGTGGCACAACGCTATTCACTGATTCTACTCACAGTGTGGGATTGACGTATCTCCAACAGAGTTCTTATGTGGGAGTAACTCTTCACGTTTGATGATTTCTCTACCTGTGAAATGAACTTAATAAACGAACATCGTTTTCTGTAAAAGAAAGACCTCACAAACTATACCCTTATGCCTATTCATGAGACAAAAGAGAAGGAAGTAGAGTTTCTTTTACGGTAATTGGTTTCTGAAATACCAAACCATTCCATGTTTTCATATATTTTGTCAACCGTTAGAAGGACCTGAGTAACTGCTAGCTCATAAGAATCAGCAATTCTCAGTTATTTTTTAAGCATATCGTTATCTTGTCAAGTCCAATCATAGTCTTCCTGCACAGACAACGTCAACTATCATTATATAAATAGGCGAAGGCAAAATAGTTGAACCCCTTATTAACTGCCTTAAACACGATATATTCGGATGACTTTCGTTTTGCTGGAAAGTTTGTGAAGGGGGGCAGTGCATTGTATAATTTTTTTTTCAATATGTTGTGTGCGTTTCTCTAGCACAATTGGTCAAATTTCGACCACAGGTGAAACTAGTGTATTGCCTTCCGAATTTAACAATGCAAATCATCATTTGACACTCTATGTTTCTAAATACAATACTTTAACACTTCTCGAACACTTTTTATTCACTTCAACAATTTCAGATTTCATACTTTTGGCAATGACCAAACTTATTTTAATCTTTTTCTTTATATGTTGGGATTGATTTACATATTTAGTTATACTAAGGGATATCCTTATGTCTCTGTGATTCAAACTGCTGCTGGTTTTTGTACCCTTAAGGAAGAAGTGATCACCGTGGTAAGTGCGTTGGACTACTATACAATGCTGCCCGGGTTCAACATCAGCAAACATCTAAACGTTTTGTTTACACGGTGCCAACTCTTTCGCCGTTCGGAGTCGGCAAAAAGCTGGTTCACCCTGAAATGTAGCGCCACCTTAAGAAAGAAGAAAGAATTGGTGAATACAAATTAAGTACCAGCATTTAGTAAAGTAATAATAGTTATCGTCGCCCATGATAATAAGCCACTTACAAATTAGGAAAATATCCCAAAGAACCAATACTTACATAGCTACCTCCCTTTTTTTTAATCTATGGAATTCCAAAATAAAATACGTAATTTCAAAACTAAAAAAAACTACCATTAGTAATCAGCCTTCGCCGCAAAAGTTCTCAATGAAAAGAAACAAAACGCTAAGTCATCATTTAAGATTCGTGTGTCACACAAGAGACCATGAAAGATTACAACTTCAAATACTCTTACACCTGCCCTTATGAAGTAACACTAATCGTTTTTCATTACGACATTCAAGATAACCTTACATGACGCCAAAATTTACACCCTCTATCGATGTAATAAAATATGTCTCACTCCTATCATCTATCATTTCTCATGTCGATACAAGGAAATGTCAAACGATTGTGACATTTCACAAGCTACGTTAAGATACCAATCTTGCCCTTCAGGTATTCCGTTGTTGCGATAAGAGTACACGTGCCTTTTAAATTTAGCATAAGCAATTCGAATACTCTCATGCTATGTTTGCATTCCAATCGATGCTATTTCCATTAGAAGTGCGAGTATGTACATACATACTATTAATGCGAAACACGAGCCACAGCTACACCAGACACCAAATGAACATTCTTTCTCAATCCATTTATCTGAGTATAATCGCATTGAAACATTTAGGAATTGGATTCCATAAATTGCCAAAGTGTGGTACTTGAGAGCGTAGTATTTTGGAAATGCCAGAAACCGCTTTCTACCGGATTGTACATACATACTTACATACTTCAATGACTATAGGCCCAACTAATGCTTTGCGACTCAATCAATTACGGTTTTCGTTTAAGTAACGGACTTAAGGGATTATCTCGTCAAAACTGGTTTCGTTTAATTTCAGAAACAGTTGGTCACGATAATAATAATAATTAGCCCTTAATTTGAGATTACCAAAGATACGGTTTCGTATTATATATTAGGGATTTTATATGGCGTTATGGGTTATGAATGCACACATATAATATAATACGTACCTTCATATGTATGTAGGGATATATATGAATTTAGATACACTTTTTTAATTTTACTTTGATTATTTAAACTAAATAAAGATAATTTGTTATTCCATAATGGGACATACACATGCATAATGTATGCATGTATTCATTTATTTTACTGTTTGTTTCGTCATCTGAAAAGATACATAATTCACATCATGCTCAATTTCGTCAAATTTTCGTTCACTCGTTACGTTTCTTCATACGTCTGCAGGGGATTGTTTTCCTTTTTTTTAACTTTATTACGATTACAAAAAAAAAAGAAATACATAGTTAAATACTGGAGGCAACAAATAAAAACAGAAAATGACAATCATTGATAACCTAAGAGATAACAACTTTTTGTATGACCTAAGGATAGACAGAAACCCGATCTTAAAAGAGTTTGAAGTACTTTGGAGTAAGTTTGATAGCAATGAATAAATGTCTGGACTTTTTAAGTTGCGATATTGGCCGAAAAGTTTTATTTAACCCTCATCCTGTAAAGAAAAAAAATTACATATTCAGTGTTTTGGGTGAATTGTTCTTAGCACAATTTTATTGCATTATTTGCAATTTTTACACTTTATTTCCGTAAATGAATGTTTCTTACAGATAACTGAATTACATTTGTTACATTTGGTAGCATACATATTTTAGAAATCGCGCGAGTTTTTCAAGTCTCAAAATGCGTTTAGGCAAAATTTGCCCAAAATACAGGATGAGGGTTAAATGTACATCATGACGGACATAACATATATGAAGGAAATGAAAGATGAAGGATGAAAGCTAAGACTAGTGCTAACATTGTGAAAATGTTGTACACTCAAATCATAATAACTAATACAGTAGATATTGGAAAAAAACTCGCTTATAAGACAAACATTCTAAAACAATATACACTTTCCCATACAGTTAAATTATTTTTATTTAAGAAAAACATCATTTAAAGACTGAAATATTTTGGATTTTAGACTTGCTTGTCATTTACTGTACTACTTCTTATGATTTTGACAACCAGCTAATCTTTCAGCAGGCGACTTCACTCGAATTCAAACCTAAATTAAATTAAATTAAAATTAAATCTTGTTTTTTAACAGATATACACAATGGTAACTAAAACACCGTTAAGTAGTAATTGGGTTAATATGAACATACTGCTTTGTTTATATTAAATTTAGCAAATCCCATCTAGAATAAATGAAATCTAAATACCACGGATATAAGAAACACTCGTCTAAGAACAAATCGAAACGAAACTGTTTTAAAAAACACGCTTATGAGAAAGAGACATTGGGATATGAGAAACGAACTGTTATTCATAAAAGCTACTTTTATAAAGAAAATCCCATGCATATAAGAAACACTAGTGTGCCTGTACGAGCACTCTCGCGAAAGAAAATCCAACCCCAAATCCAAACTTCCGATCCAACATCCAAACTTCCCATATGATTTCCAGCTGTTAACTGATGGAAATCCCGTGGAAATCATACGGGAAGTCTTTATTCTTTTGGGAGTTAATTTTGGGTAGAATATTTGTTTTGGTCGGGATTTTGAATTTGTTTAATTTTATAAACTGAAAGTGCAATTCGTCAGTGCCCCAGGAAATAATCTTTCCTTTGACACCTCATTTGTTTAGATTGGTTAAGTGTGAGAGCCGCAAATGGTACCTACGAAAATAATATATATGATGATTTTTTTCATTGTTGAACTAGATTTCAGTTTCATAGCATATTTAGCTCAACTATGCATGTAAACGACTCACAGTAGACACATTAAAAAAACTGAACTTGTTTTAAGTTGATTGATGATTTATTCTTTAAACTTTTTCTGTTAGTAGATCGGTAACTTACACGAACTTTGTTTAGTACATAAGTACGTTTAGACGTTTCTTGTATCCGTGTTCTACTACAAAAAATAATAATAACAGTAAAATACTATATCAAATAAATATCAAAATCAATCGAATGCGCTTTAATAATGAGTAGGGTTTTTTTTTTAGGATTCTAATTAGTCCAAGAGGCAGGCCACCCTTCTAATAGAGGCCAGTATATCCTTGGTTGACGCATTTTTTAAGTCATAAGGTCTGAGGAGTTCTTCATGTAGGGTACGCGCCGCGCCGTCTGACCCCGAAAAGTGCCGGGTAATCACAAAGGACGCGCTCGGCTGTCTCGACCGCCTCTAAACAGAGTCGACAATCGGTCTCGTTAGACAGGCCTAATTTATTTAGATGGTATCGTAACTGGCAATGATCAGAGGGGAAATTTATTAGATACCTTATATCCTTCTTATTGTAGTTTTAAAGTTCCTTGGGGTGGGTATGAGGCTTAATTAATAGTTTGGCTTATCTAAGCCGTGGGACATTTCTCCAATGGGAAAGTCGGAGATTATGTTCCCATTTGTTGATTAGAACCGAGATTGTTGCCCAGTTTATGCCACAAAACGATTCCGAGCCAGAGAATTTGACGGCAGAGCTTGAGTAGGGTTAGTTCATCATTGCTAAATGGTGGGTATACTTGCTCAATATTTATTTGATGGTTTATCTATTTGGGGAATTATTGTAGTCAAACAGCAGTCAGCTATATGAGCTGTATTGAAAACCATTGCAAATACTATTTGTACTTATTTTAATTATGCGACTTGATTTGTTGGCACAGTTATTTAAATATCTAATCTTTTATACAATTTTATTGATTTCATTGCGTAGTCTGTACTTTTTATAACAAAAGTTGTTATCGGCTTTTAAATGATTAGCTCATTTTATTTAAATAAAATATTGAAATAAATAATTTACCCGTTGGAACAGAAATACATAATGTAGATAATTTTACTATAACGGTTGTAGAAAAGGTAGTTATGTATATATGTATTAGATAGTCGACATCTTTTACAACTTAGATTGGCAAACAGCGCTTCAAGCTACCTTAAAACTTAATAAACATGCGTTCATCTATCTATCTATCTACGCAAGAGCTTGTGATTCCTCCTGAGAGTTTATTTTTGCCTGATATCAAGGATTCTAACACTGATCGAAAGCTTATCAACTTAACTTTGTTCATCAGTATAAAAAATTTTGAAAAAAATGCATATGAGTAAAGTTATTACGAAAAAAGATTACTACCTATTCCTACGTTTTAATTTTTTAATTGGTAAACTGTAAGCGGTTGTAGGGTTTCAACATACGAGATTTCTCGCACTGGTTAACTAATATCCAGTTAATTGAATAGGGATTTGCGAATTGTTTGTTAAACTTTAAAATCAATGACCAAGTTTACTTTCCAATCATCTTAGAAAACTTACTCAAATGTCGTTATCAATTTCAATAACTTCATGATTTTATTTTTAAACTGCTACAAAGACTAATGTTTAAAAATAAATAGAATAGTTAGTTTATTTTTATCATTTAATTGCATTCTATTTTTAGAAATTAACTATTCAATAAAAAGAAATTAAAAAAATTATATAAACTTATTCTGAATCATTCATCAATTATTATTTCCACTCCAGTCTGCCACTTGTAACTGAAGTAAAATATTTAAATACAAGTAGTCTAGCTACCCCTCGGGCAATCCATAAGACAACGAACTAATTAAATTAAAATTTTGTTATTATTAGAATTTCATTCATTATCATTATCACTGCAGAGGCGATTAGATAATTCCCAGCAAACTGGCCAACTCACTCATCGGGTGAGTAAACGCCGCAGCGCGCCGCGTCGCACTCGAAAACTCACACACTCCCGAATTACTCATCCAATTTCTAGAGTTCAATTACCATTAGAGATAATGAAATTTTCATCCGAAAGTACATATACTCGACGTCGTCGTCAATGAATTTGGAAAAAAGTGAGACATTCTCGTAGCACGGATGTAACCAATGTTAGCCGAATATTTTATCTTGAGAAGAAAAAAAATGTCGATACCATGGAACGCGCACCCAACATCCGGCCCGCTTTACAAGTGATTTTTTTTTGTACTTATCGCCCCGAACAAAGTGAAACAAATTGATTTCCTGTTACTTGTTCTTATAGATAGATTTTTTCATATAAGTACGTAACTTGGAATTTCTCAAGTATCCATTGATATGGAATGTCCAGCTAATAAAGATACTTCATTTACTAGGGTAATTAGTAAAAATTGCAAACACAATCCAATTGGGTTTTTTAAAGTTCCACCATAAAACAACGGACAACAAAGGCGCATATCTTGATCGTTCACGACCTCGTCAGGTGATCAGTATAATTTTGAAAAAAAAAAAAAAAACAAAGGCAGTATATCAGGGACGTGTGACAATTGTAAGAAATAATTTTTGTGGTCAGACCTACATCGTCTAATCTTATGAATGGAATCTAAACGATAACGTTGAATTGGATAGTTAATCTGACGAACTTTGATACGGTGTACACTTTGCACAAGTGTGGCGTGTGGACCCATTCAATAAAAATAAAAAAATACGTGAATTAAAAACATCGCCAATAGGTTTATTTTCGACCTTAGATACAATAGGTATGTAAACACTTGTAAATTATCTTTGTTTCAGTATTACAAGGCACACGCGAAACAGTCTGAAACGTGTTCAAGTGTATCTAGATTATAGATTTTGCTACCTGGTATATGTAGCTGGTGGGGAGTGGTGAATCTTGTTAAAACTGCTTTCATATGTTAGTCATCCGCAATGGAGTTCCATTACTTATCAGCAGAATGTTCAGTATCTGACACAAGCTTTTCCGAAACTCAGACATTTGAAGAGTTTCGACCTTAGAAATTGCAGGCTTTAATCCTCGAAAAGTCAACTGCATGCAGACCTTTGATCACTTATGATTTATTGCATAGTGGGGCGCCCTAAATTAAATCGAGCTCCAAATACTGGGACAAGTGGAACGAGGTTAACTCGTTGTTTAATCAACATGACAATTTGATTATCCACTCATCAAATTGCCTACGGTTTAATAGCTCCTAAACATATATCAACAAATTATTCACTTTAGCCACCTGGTTACGATGAAGAAAAATGGTGTTGTGGTCGGTCGGAAATATTTATACATAATGTACATAGATGTATCTACAGATGCAGCATACTATGCGACATAGTTGATCTATTGATATCCCCATTAGCTACCCTCAGATAAACTAAAATACTTCCATCCATTTTAGTTGTCAATTCGGTCTACGTTTTTCATCAAAGTTAACAAGTAACTGCCTTAAAAATGACCTTACCTATATACCTATGTATTTACTTTTGTATGTTGTTAGAGTATTTATTGCGAGAATGGATTTACATATTATCTTAACAGCGTTGTTAAGAAACCTGGAAACTATGATAGGAACATAGGAACAGCAAGGTATCATTAGGTTTAGATTAGGTTAGGTTAGGTTGGGTGGCTATCCACCGTAATCGATGGGATTCACTTAGACCAAAGTAGGTCCATTGTGTTGCCACATTTAGCCGACTCTTATCGAAACTCCCGGAATCATTTTGAGAGTTGGATGCATTTCCGTATTTTATTGATATCCGTTGAGGAAATATCTTGAAGGTCTTCCCCATTAGGTTTGGGGAAGAATAAATTCGGTCAAGTTCGTAAAGTCGATACAAACTTCATAAGCCCTTAAGACTGCAGTCTTTTGAAAGCAACTGGCTGCTAAGGAAAGTGCCAGATAAAATTCTGAAAAAAAAAATGAGATACATAGTCGCAGGAAGATAAAATACAGTTTCTTGATATCGATAAGAAAATGCATTATATCCGATTAACTCGAAATTGGCATTTAAACGTTTTGATTAGATCGTATGTAAAACTGAAAGCTGAATGCCCAAAATGCAAGATATGCTGGAAATATATTTTCGCAAAGAAACTACCGAAATTATACATTCTACCACAATTGCCACTTTGGTAATTTTTAACCCAACTTGGTAATTTTTGGCACTTTTAAAAAATTGATAATTTGGTAATTTCTATCCCGTTTTGGTAGCTTTTTTAGAATACCAAAAAAATACATACGAATCAAGAATAGTCAGTCAATAATGGAGTGAATTTAATAAAGTTTGAATCATGCCGACCGAGGACTTTAATGTATTTGAATGAACTTTTTGCATCTCCACAGAACATGCTCCATTGCAAACATACTGAATGTACTCATTTAATTTTCTTCTTTTGATACAGGTAAAGATTTATTTGTGTTGTGTTGTTTCTAACTACATTTGAACCCCCTTAATGGGGGCATTCCAGTGGACCAAGCAAATGCGATTTTATTTTGTCATAGTTCTGAAAAAAAAGTTCCTTTTGTGTAATGTAAACTATCCGCTGAGCTTGAGTTTTACCTATGTACCAATTCCGATTTTTTCCGCAATTTTTCTGTTACTGATTTTGTTTTTCTTACAAAAATACCAATGATTTCTACTTTTTTCAATAGATCTGATTCGGCGTATCTTTTACTAATTTTGGAAATTCCGGGAAATAAAATTTGTTTTTATGGGAAATCTGTGAGACAAACTCGTACAATAAGTAACTTACCTTCAGTCACCATGGTCAAAACTGAAACCAGATAAAAATTGCTGCCTGTATTTGAAACACCACGAAAATGAATGAGTGTCATCAACGGAATACTTAGTTATAAATAGTTTTTGCTTCCAAAGGCATTCCCGATATTTTGGGCAAATCACATATTTTTATGATACATACCTACATGTACAGTACATGACTAAATATTTTCGTTTAACGAACGCAAACTGCATCTTTTTTTAGTGGTTTTGCAACATTTGTTTTGGTAGTTTTTTACTTCGTTTGGTAACTTTTTATTTCATTTTGGTAGCAAATTTATTTTCCAAGTGGCAACCATGCATTCTACCACAAATCATTTGATCACATTTCTTTTACATATGATTGTACATTATTTATGACTATGTACTTTTATAATATACCTACTGTCATACTAAAAATGTATGTATGTAGGTTGAGGATAAAGATCTCAATACATGTACACCTCTGTTCTCCTCTTAAATATAATGCATCTACTAGTAGGTACATTATGTATCTATTCATTGTTTGTCCAGATTAAGAAATAAACACAATGATTTACAATTTTCTCCTCTCTTTCGCTTAGACCTTCTGTCATCGGGATTTACGAATCACAAACAATCTGGTATGACCTTGTGTGTCACTTCGGTTGAGATGCTAAATAGAAAAGAATTTTGGCGGGATTTCTAAAAACGAAAGATTTTGAATTTTCTTTCTTATGACCAGCTCTGTCTGTGGTGGCAGTTCAATTCCTTTTTAAATCTTATGAAAGGCGTTTATGAATATATGTACATGGAACAGTATTTGATGAAAATGTATTAAAAATGTTGTCTGGCAAATCACTTCATTTCGAAATATCATAAATATAAATGTTTGCAGGATCTTTGTTAAACCCTTTTTACCTTTTGATCTGAACCAACGCGTGAAATGAGTATTCATCCACGTGAGCATCTGATTAAAGATAGCCTCTAGGTATTTACCGAACTTGACATACACATAGCTTACTGTCAGGCAAATAGGAATTTAATTTTTAGAAAGGCTGTCAAACAGCTATTTTTGGAGCTAAAACCCGATCGAACCTCGATATTTGTTGTCAAGCACTGCTTCAAACTCAAATAGAACAAAAACACGTTATACAAGTTGTAACTATTCAACATTTGGTAATGTTCATATGAATTACCAAATAATCGATGCACTTATTTTGTAAGATACTGTATCTGACTCTAAGAAATATATAGGTACTTCAAAATCAAAATTGCCATTTTGTTATCCTTTAAATTGTTCATGCGGTGCACTGATGTTAGGTACAACCATCTCTACATACATTTGTTTGTATAGATTGAAATTCCCAGTCGATATCTGGATTATAAAATTACCTACTGATAATGCAATATTACTTTTGTTTGGACGAAAGAACAAGTAGTCATCTCACTTAAGAATACTTCGACCTTCTGTTCACTTGAGACTTTTTTTTTTATAGACAGTGATTAGAAATCCGACTCTATTCATTATTTTCTTATCAATATTCCCATAACTTTAAGAATCTGGGGAAATTCTAAACACACTAATCATGCAACTATAATTGCAATTAAAATTTTAAGTGTTTATATACAAACAAGCCTATGTACGGGTGTAAATCCCCCAGATACCGATCATTGAATCTATTTCTAGATTCTGTTGTTTTTTTTTCAGCTTTTTATTAATGAAAAATTGATGTAAAATGCTGGATGTACATACAGTCATGTGTAAAAAAATTAAGACCAGTAGGATAATTGTTAACCTATGTTCTTATTTTTTTTCAGATGATGGTTTTGTACTTAAATTAAAAACAGTTTCTAAATTAATGCAGCCGAATATAAGTCTGTAATTTAATTATCTTTTTAAGTTTGAAAAAGAATTAAAAATATGTTAAAGTTGAAAGTCAATATTTTATAAAATTATCCTACTGGTCTGAATTTTTAATGCACAACTGTATAATCGTGCATAGTGTTTTCCCTTCTATTTTAATTGCTTAAGTTGTCATCAGATTTTTTTGCTATTTTTTTTTTTTTTAATTGAAACCTGAGTTTTTTTTTAATGCCGCACGTGCTTCTGGATGGCGTTTAAAAACCTCTGCATAAAAACTCGAAGGTACCCTTAATACTGAGCTAATTTGCCGTTATGTAGGATTGTTTTTTTTTTCTATTCACAAAGCACATGCCTACTTAAGAGGTCAAAGTAACTGAGGTAATTCAACTTAAATTTTTAAATTGAAATAAAAAAAAAACGGCGCGTCAGAGGGCATACTCGTATACAAATTATAAAAATTATAAAATATACACAAAGCGGATGGAGACCCTTACAGAAAATAAGTTATGATTAACTTCATAAGTATGTTCGAGTACCTACAACAGCAACTTAAGCTGGGTTTTCACATTAAATGCCAACAGTCAGGTTTAAAAAAAGAATATATACAAATTTATTTAAGTATTTGTAACGAACGCGTACGTAAGTTAAGAAAAATTCCAACAAGTTCATCATTTCGCGTTTGAAAACCTGAAGAGACACCCTGATGTCCGAGATCAGAAACCCGTTTAGTGTGATTTCCCGCGTCTGGAGAAAATATCTTTTGCGCTGGCTCACCTACTGACGTACGAGTATTTTGTTTCACTGTAATGCGCATTCGTCGAGGCGCCAATCTTTGTCGCTTTAAAAGTTATTTATAATGAATTGTTCTAAATATAATATTGTTGGCTTTAGAGTTGGGACTTGGGCATTTGTTTGCTCTTTGCTCTTTGTCTCGCCCCCCTCTTTCGCTTGTCTTTATTTTGTGTGATTTAAACTGAAACGGTTGAAACTTGTTTCTTTTGGCGTTTATTGGGCAGTTAAGTTACTGTTTTTGAAAGAAGTTAAGGGTTTTTTTTTTCTTTTTTGACTGGGCCGAAGCTTGAATCATTTCGTTGAATCAGACATTCGTTGCAAAAGAAATTACAGAAAGTAGGTTTAAGTAGGCAGGAATAATTGGCTTTAACCTCAATTTATTGCTTCATCGATTTCATAATTGATGGTATTGTAGATGGAAACCTTAAGAAAAACCCACAGATGCTGAGTAAGAATAAGCCAATATTCACGAAAAAAAAAATTAATATTTACAGTGAATTGCGTTGCGTAATGAGGTCACTCGACAACAGTTTTGTTCAAAAACTTTATCCCTTTACCAAGTTTATTAATAGCCGTGTTTTTTTGCACGCGTATATATCACATATGTAGGTATGCTTATTTTGCAAATTAACATGTAAAGTACGACAAAAGTAAAATAAGCGGCGATAGTATCCCGGTTTAGCTAAGCGGATATAAAAACAGTGATACCAAATCCGAATTTCTACTTTTGTGATGAATTCCTATGAAAAAATTCCTTCTTTTGATAACCGGAGACCTAAACGAAAAAAAAAACAATCGAAAGCAATTCTTCCATCTTTTATTTATTATTTTGCCGACGATTGGTTAAGTCAATGGAACTAGGTATGTATATTAAAAGACTTCCATCTCCATAATTTTATTCTTCAAAATAATTTCTGTTTTAATTTTCTCAACTGACAGCTCAAGTGTCATTATCTGTCATAAATATGTCTGCGCTGCCAATTTTTTGTGTTGAATTCTTTAAATGGCGATAGGCGTTTTTTGTGCATTTTTATATACGCGTCCAAAACAATACGGCTAATAACAGCAAGTTTGCAGGATGTGTTCGGGTCTGCCCAAAATACTTTGAGAGAAAAAATTGAAAAATAATTCTACTAAAGTTACACAAATCTATAAAACGCTTACCGTGGCTTATGCTCTCGAAAGAACCACCCTCTCCAGTAATACGACTGCGCTTTGGTGGCAGTAAATTTGTATAGGCAAGTTACGAACAACAAATTCTACAACCCATGTATCGGCGAATATTCGAATAGTATATTTTTTGGGCAGGGCTCTTTCTGCTTTTTGTTTTTATTCAAACATACATATGTATGTACAGTACATATCTAGTATAATTATGTAATTTCAGCTGACTCCAATGTATACCAAGTATAACCTGCTATTCCTTAATGTATATTCCCATTAGTCAACGCATATTTTAAAGCTCTGAACAACTGATGTATATTATAGTCATGTTCGAAGTAACCCAGTGTATTCAGATATGGAGCATTTCCGACCCTTAAATTTAGATGTTCGACTTAAGAAATTTTCGAATTGAGAAAATTAATTTTTTTTCAATTCAATTCAATTTATTTACAATTAAAGGTTTGTACAGTAAGACATGGTCTTTTATAGTACTATAAGAGTACAACACAATATGTATTAGAAATTTCAGTTACTAATTTTTAATTCAAGTACCTACAACCTACATATGTACATAAATAGTAGGAAATTAATTTTAATTTTGCTTAAAAATAACTAAAAACTAAATAGAGAGAGGGACATAAGAAAGAACGAGCTAGAGAAAGTAGGGAAGGCGTAACATATTTAAAGGAAAGAAAAGGCAGAGAGACCTAGTAAAAGTTGCTAATGCTGCATTAATGTTGTAGTCAAGTAGAAATCAGTTTTAAAGTTTTAGGCATTTAATATGCCTTTAATGTGTGAACGTAAGGCTTCCATAACCGAATAGCATGAATGAAAAATATTTTTTTGGAACTTAAGTAGTAGTAGTGAGGCGAATTAATTTTCAATGTTCTTCGAGAACGAGAGAAGTCCACTTTAGAAAATATATATGGTGGAGAATAGGGCGATTTATTCTATGAAGAAATGTGCAATTTCTAATATTCACATATTGCTTTAATGTGCAGCCAAGAAAAATCTTAGAATACACAAAAATATCATCAAATCAACGCAGCTCATAAATATACACCTAATGGCATCATTGAAAGCTAGTTGAAGCTTCCGAAAAGATGCCGACACACAATGTAATTTTTACACCTGAAATGACGTATGTACTATATCAGGGGTGGCCAAACGGTAGCCCGCGGTCGACTGGTCGAAGTCTATTGTCGAGTATTACTCCTAGGTATCTTACAGAGTCTTTTGTCCATAACATATCCACATATACCACATTTTCTGGCTGATTATTAGGACAGCTTTCGTTTTGTGATCTGCTAATTTTAGACCCGCGGATCTTAGCGAGTCTTTGATGAGGTTGATTGCTTCATTCGTAGCTGATTGTATCTCGCAAATGATCTTTGCAACAGTAACAACGGCGATATCGTCTGCGAATCCGATTATTTTTACTCCTGGTGGCAATGTTAATTACAGAACTCTGTCGTACATGATATTTCAAAGGAGGGGGCCCAGTACTGATCCTTGTGGGACTCCCGCAGAGACTTTATAGTACTTTTTCCCTTCTTCGTTTTAATACCTTAACCTTCTGTTAGTGAAGTAGCTGGATACAATCTTTCGCAAGTAGTTTGATGTATCCATTATGGCTAGTGACCTCCCTATGGTGTGTACATATTTATATGTATTTTCTTCCAAGTAAAAAGCACGCGTAACCAATTTCAGCGAAAAGTCGAACACAAAGCCTGGAAGTTTGACCACCCCTGTACTATATGATCACAGTTTACTATTTTGAACTGAATGCAACCGAGTTATAGTAAGCCGGAAGACAGTATCAATTCATAGAAATACAAGAAAGCTGTTAACGCAAAATGCTACGAAGTGTCCAAGGAGATTTTTGGTTTTGTTGAATGGGATAAAGGGGATCTTGGAACCGAAATTTAGGATACTGCAAAAGAACGATCTGACATCGATGTTTTGAACAAATTTGGTTTTCTGGTCGGCAGAAATATCGACAAATATGTTTCAAACCAATTGCAGATACCTACCTATAAGACAATTTGTTGGTCATAAAGTAGGTGACCAATGATAAACAGTATCGGTCTGCTTGCAAATCGAATCGTGTTTGTTTTGAAACTACCCTGATTTTTCTAATCGAATATCTTACACATTTCATCCGCATGTCAACTCTTTTCCATGACGCCTCTCTGTCACATTCCAATCATAACACTCAAACAACACAGTGCCATCACATCAGATCAAATTCAATGTCATTAACAAAACATTCAAAATTCACACAGCAAATGATTCATCTGAGAAATACTTCCCGCCGACAACGCACCAAAACAAAAACAATACCTAGACTGTTTGATAACGTATTCACCATAATTACCACACATCGGAATTCCTAACAACGTATTGTAGTGCACATCCCATTGGCGTGATAATTAAAACCCGAATCAAAAATCCCCAGAAATCCATTTGGTAAATTTATGTACATATGTTTGAGTTTCCAAGAAATCATCTTTGTTGGTAAATAAACAGCAAATACCAGTGTACCACGATTCCCTAAAACCCGGACTTTTTCTTGATTTGCAGCAACTAAACTTTAATAAAAGAAACATTCGTAGAAATAGAATTAATTATTTTTCTTAAAAATAAATATGCACCAATTCCGCCTTTGATAATAATTTATGATTGTCACAAAATTGTTTGTACCTACCTACCTAGTTAAATCCTCTGACTTACTACTTCAATCCAACCAGCTTACCAAGGGGATTAAAATAACTAAGCCTAAGTATAACATTTGCCATGGTATAGAAATGTCGCATATCTAAGATAAATCAGTGTATAACCAGCTGACTGAAAAAATGCTAACCCTGAGATACAAGAATATAGTCGACTGAGACAAAAGAATAAAAAGAACTGGCTGCCATTCTCTAATTCAATTAATGCATTAAAATACATACCTAGACACTTTACCTACTTAGACTCTTCATTCAAGTTTGTTAATTTTATAAACATATACCTATGCAGATACGTGAAGTATGTAGAAATCTATAGTAAGTACCTAGGTAGGTACCTAGTTATCTTTTCTGCAAAGACTTGTATCTGAAGGTGCGCACCGCTAATGAAAAATCTAGATACCTACAATAAGCCAGGAAAATATTCTAGATACTCGTTTGCTCATTGCCACACGACAGTATTTTTTTTATTATTATTATTTTAATGATGAGTAGTCATTTGATATTTACATATACGAGTACTGCTAACCAGGCAAGCAAAAGCAAACCAAAACAAAGCGTGTACCTATAACGAAATGCAAACATAAGTTTTTTCTGATGACGTCGCCAAAGCAAACGACGGCGCGGCTCTACAGTTTCCTATAACAACTGCCACTGCGACCAAGTGGTGCTCACGAGGCGAGATCTATCTAGATATCTACTTCAGATACTCTAGCTCTAGCGTGTGTTCATAGAAAGAACTCGCTACCTACAATCGCATACATTCAAACACTCCTACATAGAGAATTAAAATCAATATGCGATAACTGACAATTACTGTGTACAGTACAAGTACAATAATTGTACGGACTTCCTTTATCCAATGCCCGCATTAAAAGATACCGTGTCACACAGATACTATACCTAGTCTATTGTATTGGTGTGGTTTTTTTTCTCACGAATTCATACTTATTATTATATCTTTGTAAATGTGTTTCTATATATATATATCGCATACATAGAAACTAAGCTACTACACACAGTAACGGAACATATGTTTGATATTCGCCCAGTGCCGTCACAATTTCATACACAGAATACCAAACCAAACCAAACCAAGCGACACACACTAAAATTAAACAGCGAGCGCGATAGCGAAGCGATACTATATAAATGGTTGGCACAACATCGGCCAGCTCTCAGATTCTCTAGTTAAACCGAACAACGCGGTTCGTGAAGAAGCAGAGAAATTAAATTTTATTTTCAAGTATTTCAGTGATTCACACACTCTCGTGCAAGTGAAATCTGTTCGTTCGTTTTACAAACAAATAATAAAACAAAAAAAAGTAGTATCTCCGATACGAATTCGCACTGTTTTTGGTTTTGATTTGAAGAATATCTGTGACAAGAGAAAGTGTTATAGCCTCTAGTGTCTTGGAAAAAATAAATAAAATTATTTTAAATAAAAACAAAACGTGCAATAATTTGAGACAAACACCAAAGTTAAATCTTTCAAAATAGGGCGAACAAAACTTATTAATCAAATGTACTACTTAGTGGCGTATAGTTAGCAATTAGTTTAACGCACGAATGCTATTTGAAATAGCTTCAACAAAAATACAAACATCAACCATCATCAACCCCACTAACAACAAAAATAAATCGATATTCTAGTCAGAAATAGTTTGTGGCTTACATTAGTGTGATTTTTTAATAAGCAAAAAAAATTGTCATCACTTTCGTTAGAACATCGAACATATTATTTCTTAAAGTTGAATAAAATACTTAAACATACAAATCTAATGATTGTTTGAGAAACTTTTTGTTAACCGAAAAGATATTCACACACACACACCACGCGTACTGAACTGAACTGTGATATAGTTTTTCGTTAAAGAAAAATATTTAAATAAAACTAACGACAAGAATTTATATTCTGAACATTCTTAATTTAAAAAAAAATTAAGTTATAAATTAAATTATTAAATATATACATAATGGTCGGAAGTACGGGAACTCTAATGACAATGCGTCTTGTTCGCAGCAAATTGCGCAAACGTGAAGAGACATCCTCAGCCAGTCCGGCAACAAATATTGAGGCTCAAACAACAACATTCGCCACATCACCCAGGCAACAGCATCGTAACAGTACGAGCAGTCAATGCAGTAATAGCAGTCAGAATCGGCAGATTTTTTCAACATCATCATCGACGACTAGTTTTGAGGCGAATCACAATCAAAACAATGCCAACTTAAATAACAACAATCTTCAGTCGACAGTGGCCCCCAATGGAAATTGTAATGGTACAACAGTGACAATAGTCAGACAGAGTCCGCCATCGAATGGTTGGGTGTTTCCCCCAAAGGCACCAACACCAAACATCTATAATTGCAGTAATCAATTTGTAAGTATCTTACTATTATATCTCAGACATTATCATTTATTAAAAAAAAAAATGAACATTTTTCACGTATTTAAGTACAGCAGCATTGAAAGAGAAGAGAAAAATAATATAAAAGATGCACACCTAAATAGAATTGCGGTCAAGTACAGTTACGTTTGAACTTTGAAACGCAGACCGACAGAAATATGCAATTTCTTTGATGCAGTATGGTGACTTTTTATGCTAAAAACTTAATTTGTTTGTATCTTGGGACTTTACCTTTAAGATACAAAAGTATCTGCAAGCAAAGAAGATGTATCTGCAAGAAAATGCACTTGCAAGAATGCCAATCTTCTTACCCACACTCAAGCAAACACATCGACAAAAAAAAATCAATTAAATCATGTTGTTGCCCTAGGTCGTCCAGCAACTGCAACTGCACAACTGCATTGACTTTAGCAGCTGCTGCAGGATAAACTCCATCCAAAGTCCAAAGACAGACACACACATATGTACATAGGTTAGTGCACCTAACAGCAGCGTGCTGGTTTTCTTTTTCTTGTCCCCTCTTCCTATGGTTTTCCATGGAATTCTCTGCTCTCATTGTTACAGAGAACAAACACTACATCCAACAGGCATTATGCGAACAGGAAAAAAAATTAAAGGTTTTTGAACGCAAAAAAAGGTTAAATACCAACCCAGTTTATTTTACATCTTTCCCAACTGTCGGACAATAAAAATAGGGAAAAAAAAAATACAGCCTTAGACTGGCCGCCAACAGAGGCAAAGGAACTCTACGTTTGCGAGAAAAAAAAAAGAAAAGGCATTTAACAAGTTCATTGATCGATTTATGAAGAACCAACACTGGCTGTCGCGATAGGGCTGCCATCCATTAATTTTTTTTTTTTTTTTCTTCTGCTTAGATATCTTTCTACAGCCCATAAAGGAAAAACCAACAAATAACCACCAACCCATTATTTTGCTGTTTTTCTCCCGTACCCTGTGTATTCTTGCAGACAGTTTTTTTTGTTTCCTTTCGCTGTACAAGCAAATGTCCTTCATCACTAAGCACAAAGGTAAACCCAACAGAGTTCAGTGGCTCTGTACACTTCAGACGAGCGATCCTTTAAATACAAATACTTAACAATTCTGTATCTAGATATACAACAATCTCTTTTTTTTTGCAAGAAGTTATCTTAACACTGGAAATGAACAGCATACACCGGATTTATGTTAAAATTAACCCAACTAGCTAGTAATACGGGTATGGGGGTACAGTCTGAAATGAAATTCGCTGGATTTCGTCGATTTCCGATTCCGCTGACAGCGCTACAAACAAAAATGCCTAAAGGGGAAAATGCTCTGTCTGGCTGGCTGTCTGTCTTTCATTGGATGTGGTGGATTATTCTCCCTCTTTTTATGCATTCAACCTTTTTATTTCGGTAACAAAAATTTTGTTGTTTGTCACATACCATGTGTAGTTGTGTCAGTGTTGAATTAACCAAATTTAACGGTTATACAACACTTGACTTGATACAGTGAAATTTCATGATTCGATCGTTGTGATGTTGCGAAAGGTTTGTTTTTTTTTTCTGATTCATATCGAGTTTTTTTTTTTTTTTTTGTTAAACCTGATATTTAAACAATTGTTCTGGCAGTTTATCTGACGTACGTTCGAGTATGTACATATGTTTGTAAGTATGTATGGAATAGCCTTCTAACGTCGCCGAACGAGGTAGAAACGTCAAACAGAACAAATTTACATTTCTACCTACTACAAAGAATTACTCTTTTCTTTGTTTCTTTTTTGTTCGGTTTTTCAAGGCATATAGTTAAAAAACAGCTGTAGATAGTTTAAAACACATTTACAAAATTAAATAGAACAATCTGAAGCATTAGCAAATAAATAGGAAGAAAAACGTTGTGCCATTTAGACTCTAACCGCAGCCAAACTACTCTTTTAACTTGAACACTGTTATAGATAGTTATTGCACAAGATTGGTTTTATGTGTTTATACAACTATATAAATGTATACGAAAAAAAAAAAAATACTGCAAAAAAAGTATCTCTCTTTTCCCTCTGAATATGCAAAGTGTTTGTTTGCACACTTTCCTCTTCCTACTTCGCGCGTGTTTTGTCTTTCATAACGACCGACAATTTTTTACTTTTAGAAAACAAACAAATAAAAAAGAGAAAAAACACACATCTCCTCGCAAGTCAAGATCACCTTTTGAATGTATAAATAAACATTGCCTGTCTATGTTTAAATTGCAGCAATCACTGTCCTCTCGTTTATTCTTAAACAATTTCTATTTTTAAAGGAAACATGCATTTCGAGTACCAATAGCTCAAAAGCTATATAACAAAAATGCAATTAGTAACAGTTGATTGGGTTTCAAAAAAATAAAAATACATTCTAAAATTACAAAGCATTTCAGCGTAGGTTCGAGTGGCAATGACATATAACGTGTTTTTTTTTTTCTTTTTGTTGTTCTCTTCTTAACACACACCCCGTAGCTACAATAACCTTATCGAGAGTTTGCGAATGGAAACTTATCTGTCAATTAGCGACAAAAAAAAACCATTCAAACATCTCCATCAAATGAAAGTGCAGAAACCGTTGTTGTAGAAAAAAGATACATATGTAGGTACATCACTTAAGTTTTCTCCCAATAAAATATCTATCAACGGCAAATTGTAGCTACACATGTCCGAATTAAAAGTAACACGAGGCTAATTGAAATCCAGCCACTCTGTTCAAGACAGTCAGTTAGTTGTGTTGCTTTGTTTTTGTTTTGATTTCTAAACCTTTTTTTTGCGGTAAAGTCAGAGGTGAATTTCATTGAAAGTTTGACCAATACACACAGATACTCATGCAGTCGTGTCTCATTTTGACGCAGAAAAAGAGGCAAGCTTTTGGAATTACTAGGCCACGTTACAGTGTTGTTGTTAGTGCGGTGGTGACTAGTAACATTTTCAGATAAACTCATGAAGTAGCGTATATTATGTCTTATCAAAAAGCAGTTCTAATTAAACAAACTTCCCGAATGAAGATAGTATATCTACATGTGTACAATATGTCTGTATGAATTTAAACGACATCACTGACGCCAGTCTGAAGAATTTCAAATTAGGGGAATTTCGAGTTTTTTCTGTTGAAATTTGAATTGCTCATCATTTGCGAGAGTCGCGCTTAGTAACATCTCTGTCTTTCCTGTTGGTGCGCGCGAGCGCGATCGTTATGATATTACCACAGTGACTGGGCTTAATTCAGTTGGTGTATATTAATAAACTAACACATCGATAGACAGCTGATGATCACCACAGTTTGCGATTTGAAATAGGTCGTTGTGGTTGAATTGTTGGGGGTTTTTTTTTTGTTTGAGCTTCAGTCCGGATATTTTTTGTTGGCTTTTTCTCTCTCTCTGTTTTATCACAATTCATACACTGGTTTTATTGGTTGTTGTTGTTGTTATTTCCAACAGTTTTCTTCACCAGAAATGATATTACCAAGCATAGCATGTTGCGCGCGGGTATACAAACGTTTGTATGTAGAAGTGGAGTTTTTTTTTTAATGCGGTTGTTGAGTTGGCAACACGAAGCTGGCGCATGATATTGGTGTTTGGAGATTGTAAAAAAATGTAAAGTCTAAACTGCAAACGAATGTTTAATTGGCATTGGTTTGGTTGGGGAACGACAAAGAGAGAAGCAAAGCGAAACTAGTGCAATTATTCATTGGTTTTGTTGAGATTTTCTCTTTTACAGTAAATAATGTATTCATTTGCACATACTTATGTATGAATCTATATAATATAAGTACATATATCGATTGGCGTTTAACAATCAAGTTAATTCTAGACACTCCTTCCTCGCTAGAGAATAGAATTCTTGAGAAAACGCCCTGAATTTTACACAATCCGAAGGTTTCCAAGAAAAAGATATCAATTTTAACCGTAAAACTGACTAAATAGGCCTTCTTTCTGAATATAGGTATACACATGAACATTGGCATCATTTGCAATATTTCCCAGCAAAGAGGAACTTTGTTGGGCGCCAATATTAACATTTTAAATTCTAATGAACTTTGAAAGTTGCTGTACTTTTTTGACTACAAATTCACCAATTACACACTCTTCAAAATACATTTACTAATAAACTTCTTCTTTTTAACTCTTTCCAGGATGCATTAGTAACAACCAACGATAAACATGGTTTCAAAGGATTCCGTAAGCAGTTCAGCGGTAGATTTAAGCGCTTGGTCGCGAAAAAACCGCAAGAGCCAGCACCAGCAATACCACCAGAGTTGAAACCTCAATTGAAGACAATCTATGTATATTAAAAATACAGAAGCAATGAGGCAAATATTATTATACGATGCCCGCAGGATATGTATTAAAAATAAATACAAAACTAAGATTAAAGAGTGAATCATCGAATCGAGTTCATCCATTAATATGAGCTCAATACCTACGTTGAAAGAAGTAACAAAATAAAAAATTTCTGTACTCATTTTATGTTCTCAGCTTAAACAGATGAAAGAATCAAACCAGTCCATAATTTTTAAGCATAAACAAATGATATAATGTTTTAGATAAAACAAATTAATGATATAAGTTCCAAAGAATGAGAACATAATTGAGATACACTCTTGGAGATAGTATGATATGCACATGCACGCATGGAATTGCATAGAAAACCCCTAAGACGAAAAAAGACATTTTCATCACCTACTAAAAAAATAGTACATATACATAAATCCTGCAGCTTTGTTTAAACATATCAACTCAACAATTTTCCTTCCGAAGTTCACCGCACAGAACCACATACACAGAAGAAGAAATTTTGTACACACAAAATACACAAAGCAATTTTAACAAAAAATGTTAAAAGTTTTTTGCTGCAAAATTGCTTTCGACAAGACTGAGATTTACCAGATTGTATATGTAGTTTTATTTAATTAATTGTTTCTTCGCAAAAAAATTATAAATAAAATAAATAAAACCATATATTCATTGATGGCAGAGGACAGGAGCCTCAAAACTGAACAAAAAAAAAAACAATATGAAATAATGGAAAAAAAATTCTCAATTAGCATTCAACAAGGGCAGTGATGAGAAAAGCAAAAAAAATAATGTCACTCCACCCCAGAAGCAGTCACATGAGGGTCTATTTGAAGCAATGGCACTCATATTTTACTCAAACAAATAACAATCGAACCGATGAAACATAAATTAATTTTTTGCTGCCCCTCTGCAAAGAATACCCATTCTACTCGAGATGACAATTTTCAAAGACACCAAACACCACACATCAAAAACGATAGAATAATTTTCATGGGATTTTTCTAACAACACAACAACAATAATAAAAAAAATAGTTTTGTTATTCAATTCAGATTTTCGATGTTCAATTAGGATCCAAAAACAAAAAACAAACACAACAAAATAGAAAACTGTAAAAAAATGCACAATTAATATTATTAATACTTTAAATTGTAAAGATATCAATTAGTTTATTATCAACTAAGAGTAACTTTATGGAATTGAAGTTAAATGTAAGAGAGATCTATTCGCTCACATTGAGTGGAGAACTTATTTAAAAGAAATGTAAAAATACTAAAAACAAACAAAAAAAACAAATTTTAATTAAATTAAAAGCAGATAAAAAACATACAATTACATTAAAACTCGAAAAATTGTTAAAATTTTATTTTATTTTTCCTTTGAAATAGATCACATAAATTGGTTCGTTTTTTTCTTTTTTAATTCAGTTAACAAATTCTTCAAAATTAATTGTTTTATGTTTTGTTCTACATATCATTTTTTTTTTTTGTTATTTGATGTAATTGTAAAACGTTGAGGAGGAGAAGATAAAAAAAATTCCAATTATTTAAAAAAAATACAGTATTTTTATTATTATTTTTTATTTAGTCAATAAAGTATGATAAAATGACGTGAAAATTGAAAAAATTAAATATGTTCGTTTCTTTTATTGATTTTCAGACTGTTGGGGTGTATGTGCTATATACATTGATTTTTTTCAGAATCTATGGGTTTGTATTTAGTATTCAGCTACGATTTGCAGTACATTGATGTTAATCGATATATCGATCTATAGCAACCGACCGACGAGTTCAAGTTTAATGTTCTTGAAATGGTAGCAAATTAGTGCATACACAAACATCTATTATTATTTTAAAGGCAAATTAAATGTTGCAAGCTTTTCTATCGGAGATTTTCTTTAAAACAAATTAATTACGAAAAAGAGTTCCGTTTATATATTATTTTATGTTCTTACTTAGCTACAAAAAATTAGTAATTCTGCAGTCCTTAAGCTCTTTACAATAGAAGTTCTTAGATTAAAAGTTAATTAGTTAATTTAATAATATACCTATATTTGGTGGCGACTCGAGAGGACATAGTTTTGAAATACTGGTTAACGTTGAGAAAAAAAAAACTCAGACAGAATCCAAGAACAGCAGAAGGGTACTTACAATGACATAGACAAAGCATTAACACTTTAGTACCAAACAGACTGTTCTAATATTCTGAATAATAATTATACTGCACGAAAGATCATAAATCATAGAAATGATTGGTTTCCACAAAATACATAATAATGATAACGATACGCTAGCATGTTAAATTGTTATTGCATCCCACAAATTTCGCAGAGTGGACTTATAGAGCTAAAATGAAGCGATATTTGCAATCTAAATTAATTACCAATAGGTACCTATGTGAAACCAATTAAATGAGTTTAACGTCGAATTGGCTATAGAAGTTTAAATTACCCAGCACTAAGGGCAAAATATGGCAACGTTCTAAGTGCAAGCTATGGTTGAGTTCGGAAACATAAAAATTCGGGGTCATAAGTGAAATGCTCGTCTGTGTGCTTTCAATGTCAGTGCCATAAACAACAAAAGCAGCCAACAAAAGAGAAAGCTTGCAACAACAAAATATGCAAATCTAAATTCTTTTACTATGCAAGCCACATCTACACAGAATAGTCTATGTTTAGGAAAGCTAAGTAGTTAAAACCAAATCCAACTCAGGCCATTAAAAAAATAAGAACCACCAAGAAAAACTATTCGACAGATCTACCAAAGGTTAAAAACAACGTTAGTTAACAACAACGCTATTTTCATAAAAAGAAGCTATACTTTTTCAAAGTAGTTCAAATGCAAACTGCAGCTCAATACTGCATGCAAGATCTAAACAACGTGCTGTCCGAACGTCCTAAAGTATTCTATATCACACTCATCAATGCGATTGTTAAATGATATGGCCAAACAGTGGATAGACCTATAATTCAATTTTAAAAGTACACAGGGATCTAATTGTGTCAGAATACAAAATTTGAGAGCTTTTAAACTTCAAATCGATTATGTGCTCAGAGTGTTAGATATGCCTAACTAGCATCTACCAGAAAAAGCTGTCCTTCAAACAATCCGTATAAAAACAGGATGGTACAATGATTGGCTGGAACTAGCTAGTGGGTGTGGACGGTCTCGAGGATGCAAGAAGCTGGAAGCCCACACTTAACCATATGATCGAATGTGTTAATAACCAGATAAGACATAGATATCTAGAAGACGTAACAGGCTCACTCCATAGAAATGTCTAAAGCAGACTATGTCACAATCTGGGAGAAAGAAACTTTTTTCGTGATGACCATAGCATTAAGGAAATATTCACGGTGCTTAAGTTGCGTGGAGAACTCCTTAAACTTAATTATATCCCGCATAGGGAGGATTTACCCATATCCATTAGAGAGAAGATATCTTGCAGTTTGTTGGTCGGTGTCCAGTTCTAAGGCAAACGAGGAGATCCGTATTCGAAATGTATGTCTTATCGGAAAATCAAGTCGCTCAAATATTAACTAGAACCGACGTCTCAAGACTAACTTGGTACTGCAGAATATTATTTTGCAGAACTCTAAAGACTTCAACGATCCGCACACGCTTAGTTGTCTTTTCTTTGCATTTGTTAGACCCAATCTCGAATACTGTAGTATAATATGGAATCCATTTTATGTAGTCCATTCCAATAGAATTGAGAAGATCCAAAAACGCTGGAATATTGAAATGCCTGCGTATGAGATTCGATGTAAATTATTTGATATCCTACCACTGTTCAAGCGTAGACAATTTTTTTCAAATATGTTTGTTCGTTACTTAATAAACAACCATATCGATTGCCCTTCATTACTACCATTAATTGGATTCTATGCTCCATCTAGAGTGCTTAGAAACCGTCTTCTATTTTATGTTCCATTTCATAGAGTTAATAATGGTTGCAGTAAACCTATTACTAGATGCCTTAGCTTAGAGAGTCTAATAGTTATAGTAGTTAACTAGATTTCATTTAAGTAGAAAGTCGTCTTACTTACTTAGTTGGCGCTACAGGTCGAGGTTAACCTTGACCTGCTTCTCGCAACCATTTGTGTGTGCGTGTTATATTTTTGCACGAATGGAAGGGACCTACAGTTTTTTGCCGACTCCGAACGGCGAGTTGAGAAGCTCAATCGTGACAAATGATACTCTTTGATGCTTGTCAGACATTCGAAAGAGGTGGGCACTGTGAAAATTTGTTAGGTGTTTGCGGCGGGATTCGAACCCAAGACCGCTGGCTCAGTAGTCCGACGCACTAACCACTTGCGCTACGGTGCCCACCAAATCGTCTAGGAGTAATTATATTTTGTCCTGGTGGTTTTGGTGGTAGTTTTAAAGTATGTATTTATATATTGTATTAGGTAATCTACCAAGAGTAAATGTAAATGATCTCATTTGATGATGAAAAAAAAAAAATAAAAAATAAATAGGGAGAGAATCTCAAATGAAAGCTTTTACATTAAAAAAAATGACTTTGCTGATGGTTTTTATTTTTTTATCTTTCTTTTGAAATGATCTTTAAATTTTTTAGGTTTGTCAAGCAGGCAGATGGCAATTCCATACCAAAATAAAAAAAATCGTTTCTATGTATCTTCTATCTAGACAGCGAACTGTTTAAACTCTTCGCATAGTATTCGGATAGAATATGCTCGATATCCTCTGTTATACCTAAAACTATATCATTGCAATATCTGCAAATATTCATGCCTGTGAGTCCGAGCCAATAATAATATCCTTGCCGGATATTTATCTCATTTCCATGAGCTCTGTAGCCCAAAGTGCAGTCTTATTTTCACAAGAACATACCATTGAGTTCCATTGAGTTCCAGCGAATTAACACCTGCAGGACGAGACTTCAATGGCTTTTATGTTATTCATATGATTAGACTGGTATTATAATTTTTAAATCCCTATCAAAATGCATTCGCTCAGGACCACTATCCACATAATCACATGTACATATACGTACGTAATTTCCAAAACTGATACCATCACGAACATTTGGCTTGGTAACTTTCCGCACGCTTTTCAGTTCAACGATAGGAGTCAAAGCAAATGGATTTAGGTGTGAACCAAAATGATGATATTTGAAAAGTGTTGATAGGTGTTAATTGCCACCAATAAAAAAAATAAACACCTGGAAAACATGAGGTTACGACAGGTGGACAAATGATCATTCTGATTTCTGGAAACTGAATGAGGCCAAACTTGAATATTATAGGAGCTTGCTCAACTACATACATATTATGTTCCTTGACATTTCCTTGACAGCGAAGTCGAGTCTTCAACAAATACATTCTGTCGTATGTATTTCGACATTTGGAGTTGGTTCTCCTTGAAAACCTAAAATTAACCATTTTTACATGCTAACATAATCATCTCCGCGTTCCGATAATACTACTACAGAAACATACATTATTAAAAAAAAATATTGCAAAATTAGGGATAAGTTGGAAAATCGCACTAATTGTGGAAAACAAATTGGGTACAAAACCATATTTTCCCATTTCACCTGCTGCGGATTTTTCCAAGTACACTTGTGCTCATACAATTAAGCCACATAAACACGATCACGCTATTTTCGGTAGAACAAAGTTTTATGAAAAAATTCAGAATAATTAGTTAAAATAGAATGTTGATAAGTATTTGTTAAATTTAATTCTTCTTAGTTTGGGTGTTTAACCAATCATTAAAATATAAATTTTGCAGATTATTTGTTTATATCGCTTTGAGCTCGGTGACATATAATTTAGCCATTTGCAAAAAAAAAGTTTAAAATTAAATATGTGTTATTTATTGTAGATTTAAAAATATATTCTATCTCTTTTAGAGTCAGTACTTAATTGACAAACCTTTTTGTATCATAACTTTGGCGCATCTGTCGTCCATAGTCTTGACCAAGGCTGTACATTGAGCGGGTGTGATCTTGTCCCATTCCTTTTGAATAATTTGCCACAGAGGCCTTGTTTGCAGGTTTTCTTGCAGCAACTACCCTTTTTATAACACCACATCAAATTTCTATGGGTTTTTAATCGGGAATTTTAGCTACCCACGGAAGGAGATGAACACCAACCAAGGTTCAACTATCCTGAAACAATGCTCTGGATCGTTATATTGTTGAAAGATCCATGCTAGTCGCAAATTGTCTGCGCATTCTCAATTTAAATGATTGTTTATGATGTCTTTATAAATCTCACCAATAATTTTTCCATTTATATAGTAAATCGGACAAACGCCGGATGAGGTAAAGTATCCCCAGGCCATCACCGATGTCCCACCAGGCATGATCATTCTCTTGGTGAGCTTCTGGTCCAATTTTGCCAATGGGGGATGCTTTACATATAGCCATCCATCGTAAGGAAACGTCATTAACCATATTTAAGGCGTCCCCCATTGAAAAAATTAGACGATAGGTTCATCAAGAAAATAGTCAAGCCTAATCGCTCATCGGTGATAATCTGGGGATAATTTACCTCATCCGGCGTTTCTCCGATTGCCTAAATAAATGGAAAAATTACTGGTGAGATGTATAACGACATCATTGTTGTATAACAACAATCATTTAACGGAAACATTCGTTGACAATTTTCCACTTGCATGGCTAGCTCAAAGTCCCGATTTAAACTCCATAGAAATTTGAAGGGGGGTTATAAAAAGGGTAGTTGCTGCAAAAAACAACCTGCAAATAAGGACTCTGTGGTAAGTTATTCAACGGGAATGTAACAAGATCACACCCACTCAATGTACAGCCCTGGTCAACGCTATGAACGATAGATGCACCGAATTTATTAGACAAAAAGGTTTACCAACACAGTACTGACTCTAAAAGAGATAGAATATGCATTAATATCTACAATAACTAATGTATATTTAATTTTAACCATTTTTTTAGTAAGTGGCTTAATTATATGTCACCGAGCTCAAAGCGATATAAACAAATAATCTGCAAAATCTATATTTTAATGATTGGTAAAACACAAAAACCAAGAAGAATTAAATTTAACAAATACTAATCAACATTCTATTTTAACTAATTATTCTGAATTTTTTAATAAAACTTTATTTTACCGAAAATAGTGTGGTCGTGTTTATGTGGCTTAATTATATGAGCACAAGTGTATGTATCATAAAATCTGCGGGTTTTTCTTATCACAGATTTTCTTTGTTAACAATACTGTTACGATCACAAAATAAAAATAATAAAAGCGACCTGAAAGTCAAAAATGTTCATGGGTAAGATAACGAAAACTGACTTAAAAATAAAATATATGGATAGGCAAAAAAGGTATCAATTTTATTTAAACGCAGTTAAAAGAAATATTAAAAAATAAATAAATATACAGCGTCAGCAGTCCTATGCAGAACCAAGCCTAGCTCCTCGCAACCATTTGTGTGTGCGTGTTATTTTTTCCATGAAAGGGAAGGGGCCTATAGATTTATGCCGACTCCGAACGGCGAGTTGAGAATCTTCTCATGACAAATGATACTCTTTGATTGCTTGTCAGACATTGGGGTGGCACAGTGAAAAACTTTTTAGGTGTTTGCTGGGATTGAACCCGGACAGCATGCATAGTAGTCCAGCGCACTAACCACCATGGCCACGGCGACCAAAGAAATATTACTTCTTCTAAAATCAAAGTCCTACATGAAGTATCTGTGCTAAGTATTAGCGGAGATATTTGTGTCAGCATGGGTTAAGGTACACCAAAGTAGGTCTTCTCATTCTCGATAAATGATGTCCACATTGGAGATAGACTCTTACCGTAGAACGATTTTTTTTTTTCTTATATATATTATGCCCAAGAATAATTGAACCCTTGCATTAAGAGGGGGGCAAGTCCATATTTTTAGCCTAACGGTTTTTTCCACTAACAATTTGAACAAAGAAAAAAGCAATCCTTTGGTACGTAAGCGATGTAGTTGCGACTAAAAATAAGCGCGTTATAGCAAAATATGTATCTGCCACTCTAGTGCTTTTGTTGCAAAAAGGCGGCAGGTCCGGAAATGCCCTTTAATTTTCTCAATGCATGATCTTTTTTTATTTTTTTTATTTATTGTTTAAATATCCAAGTATTGTTTGATAGTTCGAAATATACTAAATAAACAACTTTTATGAAAACACCCTGTATTCAACTTATCGATTGAGGTTGATGAAGAATCAGTCATCATCTGGGAGCTCCAGACTCTGAGAGCTAGTTCTCAGCTCTGAGTAGTATTTTGCTTCAAATAAATGCAGACACTTTTTAACTGTCAAATTTCAGCGTGACACAATTTATTTGAATTGTTTGTTTAGAATTGTAATTAATTTATAACTCTTCCAATCTTTTATTTCCCGCAATAACGTTTTTGAGTTTGTCTTATTGATCAACTTCATTTTATATTTCTGTGTAGTTTCAAAATTAATTTAAAAGTTAAAAAAAACTACAGCTTATCTTGGCTTTGTATCATCACCTTATAGCCAGTGTGCCACGTGAACACGTTTTTCATTTAGCCTTTGCATGAGGAAGGTCAAGTTTCAGCCATAAATCAGAAATACCTTTCCACAAAATTACGAGTACATATTTATATATAAAATTCCCAATTTGTGAAATCAATTATGCAATACGTACTAATTGCTTATTTTATTAACTTTAATTTTCTTGTTTTTTTTTTTACTTCACTCATTTGTAATGAAATATGCGAGGGTGTAAGGTCATGTGCATGTTCGTATATCAGATCAGGAAATTCGAAAAAAAATGTTAGTTGCATACATACTCGTGTTAATCGATTTTTAAATGAAATACTAAAATCAGTTTATAATCTCTTTACTTCCGTTTAGTTGTCCACCTTCAAATTCAATTGAATTGCTAAACTGATCATTTTGATGTGTTTTGTATTAGAAATCTATAAAATTTAGGAAGTATTTGCGACCGGCACACGCGGCAGTACGAAATAAACAAAAAGATCAATGGCCGTGGTAAAGTTAGACAACCCCATTAAATGAATGCGCGCTGCAATTGAAATATTGTTTGGAAATATTTAAATTCTTAGCTGGAATCAGAGAGATATTTTTTCATAAAATAACGAGATGATCTGAATATGCATGCATACAAAATAATTATCAAGTAGAGGTGTTTATTTGGTTAATAACCTTTCAATGTTTTGAATACTAAAAGGTTGGGATTTTTGAAAGTGCTTCTCAATTGTCTAGCTAATTTCATCATCATTTCGACGATTATGTGTTATCGGTTGCTGCGAATTGCCTTGGTTTCGATATACGGAGTTATTGTTTGTTGGGTAATCTAACTTGTTAGTGTTCGGCATGTACATAGGTTAATTAGCCCCGAGTTCGTACCTTTGTTTGAGCAAATAACAAATGCTGCTGGTTCTAGATGGTTCGGAGTCCTTAAAAAATTCTGGATTGGAAGCAACTCACACACATTCTTCTAAACTCCCATATTTAGGACGTTGCTTCTTCAACTTAAATACCGGTCTAATAATTTGAGCTGAGGTGACATACATACGAGTAGACTGCGGTTCGCTAGATTAGAAGCAGGCAATTTTGGGAAATGATCTATCTTCCGATATATGGCAGTTCCATATTAAAAAAGAATGATGAAAGAAAGAGTGGTTGGTGTTGAACGGTGAATTTTAAGAAAATAGACTAACAGTACGTTTTAGACATGTTAGTTGAGTCAATCAGATTTGCATGCAATTAAATTGGTTCATAAGATTAGATGCAGTCAAATTACTATCGTTGTTTGTGAAGAGATTTATTTCTATTTTGTATAAAAAGTAAATTTTGTCAGAGAGAGCTTGTCTAATGTCGATTTCGATTGGGCAAAAAATTCTCTTTTTTTTATCTCGAGCAATTTTTATCGCTCTAGTACAATTTTCATTTTCCACCCGACCAAAAAAGCACTTTTTTTGCTCTAGATCAATTGTTGTGAATCTCGGATTCTGCTCGAGATTTACACCTACTTGCACTAACACTAGCACATTTTATATGAAATGTCAATGCAGTACATCAAAATAAATATCAATCAACAAAAATATTTATCAGAATCTGATATAAAATATAAAGAAAGTGTTTTAAAATTGTATTTATTATTTTTCTTTTTCGTATTTTTTTTTTTTTACGAACAAGATGTGAAATGTCACACTAATACAATTGCAGAAAAACAGATCAATCTCGTTTGTTTTCCGACCAGCACGAAAAATCTGAAATCTGAGAGCAAAATCTGAAAAGCCCAATCGAAAACGACATAAGCTTTCTATCATTGGCAAGATCAATCGAAGTGATCATGCTGTTGGTAATTATTCAAAGGATCCAAAAATTTACGGAAAAAATTACAAAGAAAATGTTTCAACAGCCCATACAGCTGCGGAAAAGTAAAAATTGTCCGATTCGCCTTCAATTCAGAGGCTTCGAAAGCTAAGATCGGAGATGCAGTTACCGCAAGTAAATCTACTGTTCGTCATGTGATTCGCAGTGACAAATACCTCAAGCAGTTTAGTCTAAATAAAAGCCCACCACTTAATGCTTCGCGAAAAGTCCAAAGCTTACAATTCGCGAATGATCAAATGACCTGGAAAGTGCAACAAGAAGCAAGATCGAATAGCTGGAAAAATAGGTCCATTCTAACGAAACTAAATTTAATTTAGATGGACCGGATGGCTATTATAACTATTACTTTCACGATCTAAGAAAAGAGAAGCTCTTTTTAGATCGCCATCATAGGAAAGGGGGGGGGGGGGGGGGGGGTGGTATGGTCTACCGTATCTTATTATGGTACCATCGACTTGGTGGTTCAAATCTCTAGAGTGACAGGAAATAGCTACACAGTGGTGATGGAATCTACTTTTCCGCAGAACCGCTATCTCTTCGGACCTCTTTCATGGATATTTCAACACGACAACGCTCCTATGCACAGAGTTCGCATTGTTAAATCGTTTGTTTCCAATAAAAATGTTGAGCTTCTTCCATGGCCACAATATTCACCCCTGGGTCTGGCTCACACAAAAAGTATTCGACGCGACGGTGGAAAGCAATGCGTTAATAAAGAAGCGTTTATCGAAGCCGTTAAACTTGCCTGGAATGAGATTTTACTCGACTATTTGGCCTCATTATATAACTCTCTCAAAGATCGAATTTTTGAAATTATTTTGAAGAAAAGTGATTCTATTCATTATTAACAATTCTATTTGGAGTACAAAAAACATGATTTTTTTCATTCACTTGTAAGATGCTTCTAATCTAATGAACCAATTTAAATGCAATCGTTGGGCAAAAAAGTCTTCAGGGTACCGCTATGTCGTTCTGAACATTTTTTAAAACTCGATTATGAATTACATCCAAACTATTCTAACTTTCACAACAAGTTTTTTTTTGCTCCGCTGACATAAAACAGGATTAATATCAGTTTTATTTCTCAAAGTCATGTGCTTCTTTCTAATCTAGTGACCCGCAGTTTATGTACAAATGGCGCGTTGCCTTACGAAACTTTCTTACCAAAATCGAGGACAATTTTCAGCTGCTTTAGAGACCAATTCAACCACGAATTATAGGAGCTGTTCAGCGACATTGACCTGGTAAAAAAACTGCGCATTGGGCGTTTAAGGTGGCTAGGACATGTAGAGCGAAATGGGATTTCTACAACACTATCCTAAAAAATAAATGAAACACAAATAAATGATTGTCATGTCAAAATACCACCAATTCGGTGATGACATCCTGGCTCTTGGAACAAGGGTTCCGATCAAAAATACCAGAAAATTTCCAATCATTTTCACTATAAGCAAACAAATGCCCAAATGCCAAAGCAAGACAAGTGTGCCGATGTGATATCGGAAACATGGTCGGAATTGCCCAGCTGCTGATAAGAATTCATAAACATACAAAGTTCAGGATCTTTCCACATTTTTTATAATTGGAAATTCCATTCTGAGAGTGCAGTATTCAAAATAAACAAATAACACTCAACGGCATTGAACTACATATAAAGTATAGAAAACCACCAACTATTTTGGAGCTCATCTTCCATTTATCTATGAATCATACTAGACTTTGTGACTTCGACTAAATGTAATAAAACACCGCTTGTGCCTTCCGAATAAACACCTGTCAGAGTGGGAGATAAAAAAGAGCGCCTAGATCAGCTGATGCACAGCTGCTTATCACCCCTATTACGGTTAGCGAATCGAACGTTCGAATCGAGTCGAACTCCCAAGCGAATTACTGCTGTCACGGTTAGCGGACGTTTTCATTCGCGTAGAGAATCAGGGCTGTCTGAAGAGATACAAACATAACTTCAAATATAAGCTGTAAAGTATCAGAAAGTAGAATTGTTTTAATAGTTTGTGAAATAAACTGCAATTTCATTTAAGTTAAAAGTTTAAATATATTTGGGTGGTTAAAGAAGATAAATTAAGTGATGATTTGTGACGATTTATTCCAGCATTTCACGTCACTATGAGACCGTTAAGTTACTTTCGCAGTTTCAGATTTCATACACTGGCCGCTTCTATGGTCGACACATCACCGGATTGTGTAAGGCAACCAATTACACTGTGTAACAAAAATTTGTTTATGTTATTTTTTTGTTAGTTTCTGCTTCCTTATGATATGTCAAGCACATTTTGAGTATTCATTCGTTCTAACTGTTAGCTTTATTGTAACGGCATCGCGAAATGTGTTAACGGAGATGCAAGCAAAGCAAGCCTATCATGCGACCTCTGCAAGTGAATGTGAATAGTAATTAGTTGAGAAAATAAATAAAAATGTTTCATTTAATTGTGGAACAGTCGTGCTGACACTGAAAACTATCGTACGAAAAGATGGCCACTAAGAGAAGCCTTTATACTATACCTGATGCAAAAAAACGTAAAGTTCAACCTATTGGTAGATTCAGGAAAAGTACTTATGCTTCAAATCAAAGGAACGCAATGCTTGGGCAGCATGCAGGGAAATAAAAGGAGGAAATATTAAAATAGAAAATTTTATAGAATTAGTAGCTAACTTAGTGGATATGTTTAATATATTAGGATGCAGGGTGTCGCTAAAACTACATGTTCTTCACTCTCATTTAGATTTTTTTTTAGTGAAAACGTGGAAAGGGGCAATTCCAAAGTTCACAGTAGGAAATCAAGAAAATCTCTGCACTTTTAAATGCATATGGAAGTACCAATTTTTTTTTTGTTCGGATATATGATAGGTTATTAAAATTTCAAGTAACATTTTGAATTAAGTTTTCTTTTATATATTTTTTTTTTAATTACAAAAGTGCATAAATGCTCAAAAATGCGAACTTTTCGTTAAAATTCGGAAGCAATAGCTAACACTTAGGAAGAACTTTTGGCATTTTTAAAATGAGCTAACATATACCAAGCATAAACAATCCAAAAATGTACATAAACAAACATTTTTTAAAATTTTGTTACACAGTGTTATCCAAGCCTATAATTGTACAATGATGCCTTGTTATCAGAAAACACTCGGATTTCCTAAAAGATCGTAAACTATTCAATACAGAGAAAACAGTTAGAGTTAGACCATCACAAATATTGTACTACATGTTAAGAATAGTGTTTAATTTAAAAAAAAAAATACATTGTTCCATAATTGCCTAGTCTAGAAATAAAATCTTCGGTTTCCATTTTTGGTTCTATTTTAGAAGAAGGTTCCCCAATGAATGACTTAAACACTTAAAGGCTTCTTTCCAGCTGATGATGTTGATCGCGTCTTCTTTAAGTTCTTTCTTTCCCTGCTGCTTTTGGTGGCTTAAAGGTTTAAAGTGTCTTTTGCTTATTCATAATTTCCTGCAGAGCGGGATAACGGGTCCTTTTTCATTCTGGCAAATGGATGCTGAATGTTTGCCCAGGTAAAATCGACCGACTTTGCTTCCATCAACTCAACCCGTTTTTCAAATTCGCAAGATATACCATATGTACATACTTCAACACATTATTTTACTCTTAATGATATATTTAATAATAATTTAATTAATTTTACATTTTTCTTCCACTTATTACACTTTTGCACTACGTAGTCACCAGAAAATTCGAGTGATTTTGACAGAAGAAATTGATTTCTGGTCGAACGTTCGCTAACCGTAATAGAGTGAAGTTACAATTCGCCTACACTCCGACGTTTGAGGCGAATGAAATCTCAGCGAGTCACTAACCGTAATACGAAATAGTCACATTCACCAAATTTTTCGTTCAACTCGCTAACCGTAATAGGGGTGTATAGTATAATCCAAGTGATGCCAATAACCGTATATCGATACGATTCCCATTTGAAGTGTACTCTCGCACAACATACAACTTTTTGTTGTGCAAACTAAACAAACCCATACATGTATATAATTCTAATATTTATTCCTATCTACAAAACGGTTCAGCGAATTCATTCGATGACAAATAAAAGAATGAGCAAACTGACACATGAGCAACCCGTCATGTGCGGATCATAATTGAACTGATGAGAATTTCAAAACGCATGGTTGATTTCCGCTGGGTGACACAATTGATTTCGAACAAGATCAGCTCAGGTCATTCTGAAAATTGAAAATAATTTACGGCAGAGAGGAGAGAATTACTAAACCAATTATGTACAGTGACTAGCTTTGTAACATGAGTCATAATGTATGTATCCTTAATGAAATTACCTATCCTGATAGATCTACCAGGAAGGATGTACATAGGATACGTGGGACTAAGTGTAAGTTCTGTCAGATTTTATTTCTGTTCACGTGTTTACCCGCTGACCGCTCTTCAATTCTTAATTGGTTTCGATTATCATCTGAAGGCTTAATCTAAGTTCCTAACATGTGACTGCAAAATTTAGTAAATGAAAAAGTAGCCGCACTAAGTGCTAAAATGTATGGTATTCGTTTAAGGTGGCGAACAAATCTCAAAGTGAATTGCCAATGTGATTCTCTGTGTACTTTTGGCCTGAAAACCTCCCAAGAGTTAATTTTGTTCAGCAGATTGGCATATTAGTAACGATTTAGCATTAAACACATTTTAAGTGTGCATTTTTGTAAGTTTTTTAGCTCCTAAATTGAGCCACAAAATAATTCTATTAGTAAGCAAAACGTGTCAAAGTAATAACATCGATCGCCATAAAATCTATCATGTGGTTGCGAGCTGACCACCCCAAAATCGGACACCTAATCGACCACCAGCGCTCTGTAAGGCAAAGTATGCTGCACGTGGAGTGAATTAATTATTACGAACGAAATACTGTACACATACATACATATACATATGTAAGTACATATGAAAATGTGTACTTTTTCCGGATGAAATGATATTGTTTTTTTGATGGGGTTTCCAGGGACCTGTTTACAACTCACGAGAAACATTTTAAGATCGTAATAAAAGAACAAATCCAGGTAGACAAAATGTTATGGAATGCAATACGGCTGTGAAGCAACTGGATACAGACAAGAGTAGCAGAGAGAGTTATGATTCTCTAACAAGTTATTGCATGAGTATCAAAAAATAAAAATATTGAACTTGAACACAGGATCTTAAACACTCTGGAGTATGCGTCGAACTTAACTTAAAACTCTCTGATTCAGCAGCTTTAAACAGTAAGAATGCTAACATTGAGTACAGTTTTTGGAAGCTAGTATGTACGTAAGACCCACCTGCAGTTTGAAATGAAGTTTATAAGTTCAATAATATATTAATAATATAAATAAATTGAATGGAAATGAAATAAAATCAAGTAATTCTCAAAACTAGTGTATTGCGCAATTTATTTTTATAAAATATACATATTAAACAAAACTGAAACTAAGGCCGGTCGCTATCGACCGCTCGTAAGTTAAGAGCCTCATAAACCTATTCACCAACCGCTATTAGTGCGTATTTATGAGTGCTCATAAGACTTATTAGTGGTCCCAACTACTTTTAAGTTACGAGCAATAATACCAGAGACAATTATTATTGTACCCGGTAATTATCTTAGATAACTTCGAAATAATTCGAACTCTGCGGTCATTTCAAATTTAAATTATTTATGTTGATTTTTAAAATGGGTAGAAAAGAAAGAAATCCGAGTCTATCCGACAAGGAAAATAAATTATTTAATTGAATTGAATTTGATGAAAAAAAATTGTATCCACCAACATCAATTTCACCATCTACAGCTGTGTTCGAAAAGAAAAAAGAGCGCCATTGATCGAAAAAGAGCGCAACCGGAAATCCGAAAATCGATTCTCTCATAGTTGAAGTAAGCATAGACAAAAACCTATTAGTGGTCGGTGAATACGAACCAAAAAATTTGAACTTAAGAGTTAAAAGCGATTTATGAGCGGTCAATAGTTACCAGCCTAAGACTAGAGACCAGAGAGGGAAATATTTATTGGTTAAGAGCTAAGCAATGTTATGTTTATGGAGAACATAATCATTATCGTAATGGGATAGAGAAACCAGACTTAGATCAGTGGATACAACATTGAACAGCTGGAATAATTCAACTGCACACGTTAAGATCTTTAAAATCTGATAGTGCCAAGTTTTCACTCTTCTTAATGTACTAAAAGATCATTCAGTTGTGCACGTTGTACAGGGAAAAAACATATCTGCTTCCTTAACCAAATCGCATAATTCTAAATTTTTTAGAAGCTCATCATCCAACTTTTTATCTTTCTAAAGATCAAACCATGATTCCATATCGTTATTTAAATTGTCTAGGATCTAGGTCATAGAAATCGGCAAATTGTTTCGTGTTCGATTTTAAGTCTTCGAAGTTAATTTTCTGCATATTTGATGGATGCAGTGAAAGCAGTGAAAAGGCTGGCAAACTATTATCCAAAAATCGTTCTTGAAGTGAAGACAATAATGAATCCAAATATGGAATCAGAAACGATTTCTTCCAATAATCTGAAAATTCCGATGATAGATGATTTGAACGATGCTGTTACCTTCCAGTGATCGCCGCACGCCGGTAGAAACAATTTTATACCTATTGCTTGTTAAAGTCTGTCAGCATCATACAAAATATCTTTAACTTGATAATCTGCATTTTTGCGATGCTCACTGATAAAATTCTCTTAACATGTGTTGATCTTGGATTGAAGATGGATTGGATTGGATTTACGACAGATTTAAGTAGTGCTGAATATTTTGCAATAAGAAAACCGCATATCATAAATATCGCTTTGGTTGCTGCAGAATGTAGCTGAAAGGCAGTTTTTCGTGTCGCTCCATTGCCTGCCTTTGATAATGTATCTAATCCATTTACAAGCATTACGAAATATTTTTTTTAAAATGGAAATACTTTTAAAATAGGAATATTAGGAGTGTATTTTCATCTTCCTAAGGATAATTATTTCAAATAGCTGAAACTATTTTTAAGAGATATTTTTCGCGGTACGCGGAGCATAGTATTCTTCATTATCTGAAACAAAAGCGTGCACAAAATAAATTCAAAACATATGCGACAATGGTATTCCACATTAGCAACTATGTACTGGAAAAAAATACCTTTAGCAAATAATAATCCTAAGAACTCACTGATTTATAACAATACAATTAAATCATATGCTTTTTAGAACAAATATTACTTGCAAAATTGGAAAAAATGTGATTATTTCCTTGGAAAAAATCCAAAATTCTGAAGTATAGGGGTGGGGAGCTCACGGCTCTGCATACGCCTATGGATAATAGGGCCTTTTTCTTTTTTTTCGATGGCGCTCGCAATCATTTGTGTGTGCGTGTTATATTTTTGCATGAATGGAGGACCTACAGTCATGAATATAAAAAGTCGCTTATAATTTTTCAGAACAGACTGGAATTACTAATTATCACAGATCATCTATACCAAATTACCTTCTGCGAAGCCAGTCAAACAAACTGGTAGTATGTCCATGTATCCAAGGCTCTTAACGTCAAAAAGTGTCGAAGGAAACTAAAGTTCCCCAGCCGCAGCCTTGGTGTATATGATGGATTAAAAACACAGAGTTAACGACTAACTGGGCAGTGCACTGGACTGCTAAGAGTGCTTATGCTGACTCATATTCGCATCGCAGAGGCTTTTTTAGGCTGCCACCTCTTCGAGTGTCTGAAAAGTTTTAAAGATTATCGTTTTCATAAAAAGCTGCTATATTTTATTTTATTATTTTTTATTATTTAAATTCAATTAAAAATCCACTGAACTAACTAACTAATGTTCTATTTGTATGACTCAGCCACACAATGTTTGTTTACTCTTATAGGCAAATTGTTAAGAGTAAGTCGATTGCAATAAAATTCTATTTGCATTCGATAAGATCGATGACTGTTACACATTGCACGTTCTATCCATTAAGATGGACAAAATATATTTGGCATGACAAAATCATGAAAGTGACTTTTTTTATTTTAAAATGTATTAAAAAAAATTGTTAGAAATGCGTTCCTGTTCATTCCGTAACAATTTTCTCAATAACTATTCGCAAAATTATTTCACTTGAAGAAATAAACATTTTGTCGATCGTAAATCTTTACGTAGAATTCTCTATTTTATTTCGCTTAATGTTTACGTCAAACAAAACAAATAGCGGGGTGTGCATTTTTTCATCAAAGAAAATCTGAAAAGGTATTCAAAAGTAAACTTACCTAAATCGCCATATATGACTAATTCAATTTATCCGTTTTCGAGTGATTTCTTGCAAAATCTCAA